>CM068377.1:80055370-80510390 GCA_034770075.1 Aralia elata
ACACTCGTTGTAGACCTATCGATTACCCTTATTTAATTAAGAAACATTAAAGACATTCGAACTCCTCTGCCTTTTGTTTTAAATTATTTTTTTATTTTACTATAAAGTATTAAAGTCTATGCTATATCTTCCTAAATCTGAATTTCCATGTAAAGGAACCACCCGGATTTGGAGCACTTGGTTGTAGTGACGGCTTCTCCCTTTCGGTTCATTGACAAAGAATTGCAATTCAAAACAGTGATTGAGCGGGTGATTCTATAAGAAAGTATGGATTCAAGAAGGGGTGGATACCCGGTGGGAAGCTAGTCAGTGCTGCTTTAAGTGAATCATCATCCAAGGGAAAAAATGTCTCCGAAGTTTCCTGGCCCAAGGGTTGATCAATTAATTGTTGGGGTGGCAGAAATGAGTACGGATTCTGGCGCAGGATGACGGCCTGTGAGGTACCAAAGAAACATAGGAATAGAATCTGGCAGCAATGCCTGGAAAACCATCAGTGCCTCAGAATCCCAATCCTAAAAGTATGGGCCCATCCAAATTGGTCGTGGCAGAAAACCTGGTTTTTGGAATAATGGTGGGATCAGGAAAGGGTTCTGCCCACAGCCCTGGGGCCGCACCCAGCAGCTGAATCTAAGAAGGCCTGCTGGCAGAGGAAATGCAAGGCAGACCAGTTATCTAACAGAGGTTTTTGAGAACAACAGTGGTCAACCAGCTCTTATAACTCCTCCTCTGGAGCATGGGTGGGCGTGGTAGATCAGAATTTAATTCAGTATTTTTGATGAATGGGCCAACCCAAGAAACGAGGAAATGTCCAGGTTCTTCTCCCTTTTTCAACCCAAATGATGAATAAGGACGATGACTTCGATGGATCACATTGATGACATCTGAATGATGAATACGGATTCAGATGAAAGCCAAAAGAGCCACGATACTCGCAAGAATAACAAGTGGTTCACAAGTCCCTTCTTTGAATTTTTTGGATTAGTCTGACTGTAGAACAGATAAATGAACCAGAGAGACAGTGGACACTGATGAAGCTTGCCACGGTGGGCCTGGTGCTATTGTAATGGTACCCCAGTGGTCTGGCCAGCCCCTTATTAATCATGCAAAAACTAAAGAAAATCAATCACGAGGGTGAAGCTCTCATAGGGAACTTGCTGAACTTTTGGATGAAAGAGCTGCGTAGGAGTGGGAACCTCTGTCCATACCTGCCCTGGAGAAGCCTTCGGTAAATGGAAAGGGCTAAATGAAAAAGATAGTTAGAGATAAAGAAATAGGTTTAGGCCACCAATGGTGACTCATTATGAAACACAAATTCGGCTACACCAACCGAACTCGATTCAAGATGAAAATGGCAAGGTACAATCCCATTCAATTATGAAATAACATATTTGTCAAAAATTTAATTATGAAGTATTCACCAAGTTCAAATAGGTGAATGCTTATATTAAAAGGAGCATGTCTTCCTAAACCTTTATTTTCCCTATTATCTTCTTTTTTAATTTCATCCCTATAACTTTATTTTCAGGTGGGCTTGGAATGGGAAACTTGAAAGAGCTTCCTCGAATACTTTTAAAATCATATGATGCTATGAGGGTCATTTCGACATTCCTATGGTCCACAAGGGCACCGTGGGATGAGTGTCTTGATCTTTGAGGCCTCGGCCGTGGGTTTTTTAGAGGCTGAGCGTCTGAGTAAGCATTTTGAGGATCAGGGAACAGACAGAGAAGGATGGGACCGTCGTCGCGTGCAATTCCTTCCTGGTGGGAAGCGCCAACTTTATGGTTACATGGCAGATAAAGGGGACTTGGATTTATTTAACCAGCATTCCCCAGGTCCTCTATTTTCTCACTCTCCCTCAACTTGTGGTAGATGATATTAAATAAATCTCCTTTTCTTTTTTCCTCTTCTCTTAGCAAGTAGAATATGATGGTGTTCTGTATGATTTGGTTAGGCAAGTCGAAGCTGAAATTTGAGATGAGATCGTATGAAGAGATGGTGGTGAGCCAGATGAAGCAAATGAACGAGGACAATCAGCAGCTGCTCTGGTACAAGAATAAAGTTGTGAAAGAACAAAAGCATTCAAAAACTCTTGAAGAGTCCTTTGGGTGTTGTGACTGAGAAGCTGCGGAAAACCTCGGAAGAGAGCCGCATTGTGAGGCAGAGAAGCAAAATGCACCATGAACAAAACAAGGAAGAGGTAATTTGTGGTTTCTATAACTTGCACATCAGAGCTAACGATTCTTTGTAAAAATGATGGATGGGATATGACTATTTGGATTAACTTAGGTCTATGTTGGATTATTTATCCCATAAGTGGTCCGTTATATAATCTCATGAACTATGTGTTATCATTTCTAAGGTCATTTGATGCCTTAATAGGGGGATTATATAATTTCACCATTCCATTTGGGATTTTATAATCCATCATCAGATAGTCTTATAAATGACAAAACAATATTACATGTGATTAAAAAACGGACTAATCATAAGATAAAATAGTCCGGACTGATAATAAATTAGTACAAAGTATCCTATCACATCCATCAGTTTTGCAAACAAACATAGCCTGGGTGTATAATAAGACATCCTACTGAAATATTTTCAATAAACTTATCTGCTATACATGTTTACTGTAATTCTGGGCCTCCTGTTTCTTGTTATATATTCTGTAAATAATATATACATAAATCAGGGAAGATGTTTGAGATGATATTGAAGGTAGTTTAATTTTTCCATCATTCACCTTCTCTTAACCTGACAAGTTGATGGAATAATTTACGTTGCTGGTCATGCATATCAAACCTCAAGCTAATAGGATATAATTGGATGAGTGTCTGTTAACAAAGCTGTTTTGAAAGAATGAAAAACACCAAAGTTTGAGTGTACTATGAAGATGATTTGGTTATGAATTTCTCAAACTTTGAAACTTGGCATTAATAATATTACTGGTTGAAATTACAAAAGATATTAACAGTTTCAAAATAGCAGATATGTGATTTCTGGCATCTTAAATGTCTTCTTTACATGTTTATTTTTGTACTCATGAGCCTCCTGTACATCGGAACTGTTTGACCTGAAATGCGAAGCAACTTCAAATGTTCCCCAGGCTCATGTATCTCATTTTAAAGCATAATGAATTTATTCGGTAACTAAGTGTAGAAGCCACGTGAATTCCTTGATGATGATATTTTCTTGGACTAATATAATTGGAGAAGTCATACTACACAAGAATCAGATCATAAAGGCCAACTGAAGTTATATATATTTATAGTTATATATATATATATATATATTTATATATTGGGGGATGACTGTGGGTCTTTTGTCAGTCAATTGATCTCTCCACCGTTTATGTTAAATAGGAATGGCCCATATTAAAAAGTATTTCTAATTAGTATATGCAAGAATTTCTAACGGATAGCTTTTGAACACTCTTAAAATAATAGTTTCTCTTTCTTCAACCAAGCTTCAAAATTTAATATTCTTTTCGTTTGTAAATTCAAAATTGTCAATTGTCAATCTATATTGTTGGAAAGGTCTTGAAAAGATCTTTAAAATGTCAAAAGTTACAACCAAAGCCCGCAATGATGTATTTCAAAATACAAAACATTAAAATCAATATTGGTTACTTTAACTAAAAAAAAACTATTATGAAAAATGTATCTTGTTTTGAAGATTTTAACGAGTCTCGCTTTTTAATGATATTGATTGACAATTATGGATTTGTAATAAAAATGTTATTCAATTTTAAAACTGAATTAAAGAGAGAAAAAGTTGGGTTACGAGAGAGAATGAGTGCTCTGAGCCTTTATGGAAAGCTAAAGACTTGTGGATGGTTATTCAACCTTTTTAATGTGGGCCGTTTCCAATTGAAATAAGCGGTGAGATATCAGCTGACTAACAAAAAGACCTACACCCAACTGTGGTTGTGGATCTCCACCATATATATATACACACACACATACATACATAGCTAGAATTAACTATGAACACTATTTTAACTAGTGTATCTTGGATCGTTCAAAGGAAGATCTAATGGCTGAAAAAATTACATTCCGCCTCTTTAAGGGGCAGAAGGCAAAGACTTAGGGGCGGAATTAGATTAATTACTATTTTTATCTTTAAGTTATATAGGAGTTTTTAGTCCCTTCCGCCCCTTAGAGGGGCAGAGCAACTTTCACATGACAGTTCAAATGGATGGTCAATTATTTTTTATTCCCAACTCCTTGACTGCATGGCTCCCAAGAAAGTGCATTCAAAAAGTGAGTACTGCTAAAATGTTTGAAAATTTATCAAAGGGTTTCAATTATTTTTAAATGCAACTTTCCTTTATAAAATAAAATGTTATTTTTATCGGCTAACTTTTTGAATAATAAAGTTTAAAGAAAACATACTTTCACATAATTTAATTTAATATTTCTATACTAAAATGTTTCAATGAGATCATAGATTATACACACAAATGTGTCCTATGTAAATTTTAAAATTATAGAAAAATCATTAGAGTAACTAATACTCCAAAAATAGATTTATTATTTTTTAGAGTTTAATGGAGTACATCAATTTTGAATTTGAAATATTTCAAATTGACTTTGAAAATTAAAATTTGATCCTATATTTTGGAACGGAGGAAGTATTTTTTTAAATTCACTTTTTCATTATTTTTATTTTTCAAAATGATATTATGCATTAGGATGCAGGAGGTGTTTAGGAGTTTTCCAAGAGTCATTGGCCTATATATGGTAATTAATCCTATTTAATCACTTTCAATTCATCCTTTAAATAGTCAATGACCCATGTGCGGTAATTACATGCAGCATTCAATAGTGCTCTGCCCCTCTAAGAGGAGGAAGAGGCTAAGACTATTATATAAATTAGGGGTAAAGTAGTAATTTTTACTTCCGCCCCTTAGTCTTTACCTTCTGCCCCTTAAAGAGGCGGAATGTAAATTTTCTACTCATTAGATCTTCCTTTGGACGGTCTAAGATGTACTAGTTGAAATAGTGTCTATATCTAATGCTAGTTATGGATCAGTCCCCTATATATATATAATATTATATTATATATCCTCATTTTATAGTTTTTATGAGAATCCAAATCATATCAATTTAGTTTTTTGAATTTGTTTACATGAAGTGGCATTCCTTCTGTTTGTATTTTTTTATAAGGTTTGTTTAGGACACTTCCTCTACAACTGGTGCCATTGGGACTATTGTAATCTCAAAGCGGGAGTCGGGGAGATGTTGTGGAACCCATTAAAAGTCATGTTTTTCCACTGAAAGATATTCTCGAAACAAACATTTGCTTTGGCTGCTTGTTTATGGCACTTGGATACCTTTTATTACTAAGAGGGAGGGATTCTGCTATGGTGGTGGGTTATTGTTGATTCCGCTATGGTGGTGGTTCAGTAACATCTATTGCAAATTATCTGGGTTATTCTTTCTTGTTTTGGATTTAAAACTATGTACATATGTTCCGTAAGGTGCCCTAAGGTTAAGTTTTGATATCTCATAGCTCTTTATTTGACTAATGCATACGAGATGAGTATCCTCAATTATATCTGCAAATTGATGCCCTTGAACTTGAGATTTTTCTGATCTTGTTTGTTGATTTTGGTGATTTATGTATTCCCACATCCAATCCTCAAATTAGGTGAAAGAAACTCAGATGGCAGTCAGAGTGATAAAAGATTATACATTGATATACTTGAACTAAAAAGAAATAGGAATTAGTATGAATTGATACATCTATATATGCTAAATAAGATTTTAGTTCAATGTTTCTTCTGGCATAGGAATGCCTTTTACTGCATTTACTCGGGTTCGTACCCTTTTTTTGCCACTTACGGGAACTTAGTTGAATATAATATTTATTTTTTACAGTTATTTAAAACTTGGATTTATAGAAGAAAAAAAAAACTTATGTTTAGTTTTGCTTCTACTAGCCACTATTCCTCAATATATTTTCATTGCTTGATATTTTTAGTAACAAGTACTATCCTGACCATGATTGTTTTTCAAATCACTCCTCTCAGTGGGAGATGTTTCCTTGTTTTATATATATATATATATATATATATAGCAAATGTTTGCTATGGGCACTATTCCGGCAAACACATCTTACACCGTCCATTGATAGATCTAACGGCCCAAATGACAGTTTTTTGTTGCCTGCCGCCACTAACTGACTATTGTATTTTTATTCTTTTGAAGATGGACTATCAAGAGGAATTCTTTAAAAATCAAATCAAACTTATGCACGAAGCCCAAAATGAGAAGGAAGATAACTTTGAAAAGATACAGCAGGAGAAGCGCGAGAAGGTGAAACAATATTTGGAAAATCCTTCTTCGTCAGAGGATCAGCAAAGCAGGTAAAATGCATATGCACGCATCGTCCTCCAAACCACAACTCTTTTGTTTTATATAGTATGGTTTTGTTCTGTGATAAAACCAAGTTGTACAGAATTAATGGAAGAAGTATAATGTTACTGGGAACTTTAAGCTGTATGGAGTTCGACTAATGAGGTGGAGGATCACAATGTTTTGTTTCTTGGAAGCTATCTTGTATTACTGTCCTTTTGACTTGCATATCAGATCACTTTCTCCTTATCTCATGTGCTAAACTGAAACTGATCAATATTATTTGGTGTATTAGAATTTGCTGCTTCTCTCTTTTTTCTGTGTGGGTGTCCCCTGAATGGTATTGCTGGTCTTATTTTCATAGTTTAGCCAATATGTGTTGTTCTTTCTTTATTCTTAATACTCTCTCTGCTTTCAGTAATATGATCAATATTGACTTTTTGAAGTCAATTTAAAATATTTTTAAATTCAAAATTGATGTGAATTACTTTACTTTCAGATACCATTTTCAAAATCGTAAACATAGTACTACTAATTAAAGGATTTATTTGTTTTCAAAAAGTTAAATGAGTTATCATTTTTGAATTTGAAAATTTTTCAAATTGGCTTTGTAGTTATATCCCTTCTCTTACTGTTCTTTCTCTTTTTATTCTTTGGAAATAGGTTGGAAAAGGCTGAAAATTTTATCAAGCATCAGGAGGAAGAGATGGATGAATTTGCTGAAGAGAGGGATAAACTGCAAAAGGAAAAAGAAGAGAAGAAAGCTGAAATGATGAGGAGGTATCGCCAAGAGGAGGTAGCGCTGGAAGAGGAATATGATGCCAAATTAACACGGCTTATGGAGAAGTACACCCCGACCCAATCAAATGAAGGCAAATAAGGCTCCAACCTGTGACGGTGAGACAGAGAAAGGGATTTAAAAAAATATTATGGAAAAAAGAGGAAGAGAAGCAAGAAAAACTAAACTAATACGAGATTTTGCTTTTTAAATCCACTTGGAAACTTGTGATAGTTTCTCATGTTTCTTGAGCTTTCATAGTAATATTACTTGCATAGCAATTACCAAAAATAGAACCAGTTCATGAAATGGTCACTTAAAAGCAATTTTTGTTTTCTAGTGGCGAATATATAATATAGTACTGGTACAGGTTGCTTGACATGTTTTGTTATGTTGTGTTTTCCCCCTTGACATGCGCTGAAAAATATTGTGTGTTTCTTTCCCTTGTCATCTGCAGTGGGTACTGCACAGGCGGTGCCATTGGTCATGGATGTAGATTTAGTGCATGTTTGGTTACACAATGTTTGGAGTGTTTAGTGTGTTTGGACTCCAAAAGCATTTGAAAATTTTATTCGTCTAAAAGCAGCTTCTATTTGGATATAGTTTATTTAATGCCCAAATGCAATGCTGCACTAAAAATGGTGTTGGTATGTTTTGGAGGTTCAAATGATGTGTTAGTATTAACGCAGGTGAGAGCTAAGATTTGTTATTTGTTGTTAGATTCCTAGCCTCTAGATCTTGCTGGACTTTTGTTCTGGCTTACCTGAAGATGGTAATCAATTAACATAATAGCTACTGTTTTTTGTTGGAGCTAATTGAATTGCCAAAAGTTCATAAATGTATGAATGAAGAATAATGGTCTATAGATTGTGACGTGTATTTGGTAACTATGCTTTATGGTTGGCTAGGTTTATTTAAATGGAGTTTTTGTCGACAGTGTTGTGTGCCCATTTTCAAAACAGAAATTAAACAAAAATTAAAAGGAGAATTATAAGAGATTCTGCTTTGACAGGGAACTTCAAAGATTTATTTTTAGAGATGATATTTTTACATGTGTTTTTGATATTTTTATATGATTTTTTGTCACATAAACATAAATTAGGTCTTACTTTCATGTGAAAGGGACTTTTGTGAAAATATTGAAAATGTGTAAAAATAATGTTAAAAGGAGAATCAAACTTTCATTAAAAAACCTCAACCTTATTTCATAGAATATCATCTCTTTTTTTTAAAAGAGAAATATATATATATATTACTATAAGTATATATATATATATATATATATATATATACACACACACACACACACACACACACACAAAAGGTATTAATCTATAACTAATATTAGTTATGATTATTATTTCAACTAATGCATCTTTTACATTCATAAGAAGATTATATGGCTCAGATTAAAATAAGAAAACACCTTCCGGGCCTTAAAGGTCCAAAAGTGGAACCTTTAATTACGTAAGTGTTAAGGAGTAATGGCCCGTGCCGTGCCCGTAGGGGTGAAAATGATCCCGAGTCGATCCGAACACCCTAATGCTAAAGCTCGACTCAGATAAAAAAATTTGTGTTCAGGTTCGACTCGAATTCGAAACTAATAATTTTCAAGGTTAGCTCAAGTTCGACTCGATGAATTACTCGATACTACTCGGCTCGAAGTTACTCGACTCGTTTTCACAACGAGTAATTCGCTAGCCTTTCTATTCGAGTTCGAGCCTGAAGATGGATCACACACCAAAATGAGACATAAAAATGAAAAATTAGAAAATTTTCATTTTCATTTATATATAAAAAATTACATGTGTCACAAAAATTACAATGATAAATTTACAATATTAAATATACTATGATACAATTTCTAGTAACATCATTACATCAAGACAATAACTTTAAACAGAAGCTGAGAAGCAATTCAATGAGTATAGTATGCAAATCAATTTGAGCAGCAGTAGGTCAGTAGCTTGAGCATAGATATGCAAATCAATTTGAGCAGCAGTAGTAGCTTGAGCAAAATCAACCAAAGTGCTAACAGAATTACATAAACCAATCAACCATGCTCCAAAGTGGCAAAAGTCCAAGGTTCAATCCTGCAAATATAAAGGATGGGTTAGAAAACTTATCTTTTAATTTGTAAAAAACAAAAGAAAATGTCAAAAAAAAAACAATAAACTCCTTCCATGCTTTTGAGGTTTTTTTCTTTCTTTTTTTTCATGCTCAACTTCAACCTCAACATCAGTAGCATTTTTCAGGCTGAGAATCACCAGAAACCAGAGGAATTATAGCACTTGACCTTCAGTAACTTGAGATAGGTTTTCAGTTCTAGTATTTGGCTCTTGATATGGTACAGATAGATCTTCAATCATGCTTCTGATCTCGTTATTACCTCAAACAATCAAACAAAACTATTATTAGAATAATAAATAAACTTTGAATCAATATAACATATGCATGCACAATAAAATATTATAGTTATACATATATAAATCAATTAATATATATGCATGTACTAGAAGTATCAACGTGTTCTATGGAATAAGTTTGAAGAGATGAAAAGGGTGTTTTAGTTTTATAATATTGCTAGGTTTAATCATGACAATTATTCCCCTCATATAATGCTACACTTTTCTTGGGCTAATGCACCCCATTAAGTTAAAATATTCCCATCCATAATTCTTTTCTATATCTTGGTCAGATATTTATTTTCTTATCCATCACGGTATGTTCCTAAACTTTAAAAATAGAAGAAAAAATTCAGCAGGTGTTTTTCTTTACATATAACATTCTCTCATCTCTCTCTCTATATATATAATATATACATATATAATATATATATAACACATATCAATAATTATAAAAATCAAGTTGTATTTATTCTTGTAATAATTATGTTTAGTAAACTCAAGGGCAAACTAGATATAACGATAAGTAAGTGAATTATGCTCCAATTAATTAAGGACATATAAGTTACATACATCTTTGCTATATCCGGCGAATCTTAGTTAGTTAAATTAGATGCGTTCCTCACATTCAAAAAAAAAAAAAAAAATAGATGCTTTCTCTATTTTAATAGCCTCAACCTAATCTAAGTTTAAATAGTCACATTTTTTTTATATATATTAAAAATCCATCAATAATATATTTGTATTAGCACGCCAAAAAAAACGATTTTAAAAAATAGTGTGACTACGTAAATGTGGACAAAAAGAGTAGAATACTAACGTATGTAACTTTAGATTAATTTTAATATTTATCGTATATTTTAACATAGTGTTGCTACAGTGATAAAAAATAACTTTTTATAAAAATTCTTTTGTCAAAGTACTATTGATTTTAACAATAAACATAATTTTCTAAAACTTAATTACATTTACTGCGACAAATGTAGCCCACAAGCACGAGCTTCAAGAGCAATCCCTGAAATTATGTTCACCATTGGATAATTTTTTATGAGCGAAATGCAAAATATTTTATTATTGAAATTTGAAAGAACCTCAACCCAAAAGATTTGGATCAAGGAATATATTTGTACAAACTGAAGATGAAGATTAAAAACATACAAAAAGACTTCCGTATTTAGCATACAAAAAAGACTTTTAAGTAAACGTTAAGATTTTGCTAGTGGTATTTGGCATCACCTTTGGTTGTGGAATATGGTATGCATTAAAATATAATACTGAACATCTTATAATTAAATAGTATAATGCATTTCCCTACATAAATATTTTTGCATTATCTTGGGAAATGCATCCCCACTACTTCCACCATGTCGGCATATAAAACATCTTGACATTTGTCTTGCACGATTTCAAATTAAAACTGTGACTGGCACATGGTCTCAACTCTCATATGGGAACAATTATCAGCCCTTTTTTTTTTTCTCTCTCTCTAGAATATCTAAGACAATCTAAGTTGCTCATTATCTCATTCATAGGCATGGTCTAATTAAGTATACATAATACACTGACCAATAAACAACCAAAGGCTAAACCTTTCCACTTCCTTATCAGATAACTAACGATCAAGTAAGTATCGAACCCCTAAACGAGTAGGGTTCAATCGAGTAAGGATCGAGTATGGATAAGATGAAAGAGGCAAGCTCGAAACCCTAAAACGAGCGAACGACATTGTGCTCAGATTCGAGTTCAGTATTTATAAATCTCAAAAACGAGCTTGACTCATATTCGCCTCGGATGCCTATCGCATCCGAGTCTCGGATCATATTTTCGGGTCGAATCTGAATCGGGTTACCGAGCTTACCCGAAACGATTTTCACCCCTACGTGCCCGATCCCCCCGAGCCCTCCACACCATGTGATGCTCGAATCCTACATGTGGTGTATGCTTGGACTCAACATGCAACGGTTCCAAGGAGGTGCGTGAATATAGCATAGCTCTCAAGCAAGTCTAGCCCAACCTCGTCATATAATTGGTGCCATGCATGGGCAGGGGCAGATCCCAAACTCGTAGTTCAGTGAGGTCAAATTCGAAAAAATAAAAATTCTTAAAAATAAAAATTTAATAAAATAAATCACAAAACTAAATAATTTTCAAATATTATTTACAATAACATTTTTCGAGGTTTCATTGTTTGAAATTGTTGCATGATAACCTCATGAGTAAATAACTTCTTTGAAAATTCTCTTTTTCACTAACGGGATAAGAACTTATTAGTGGTCTTTTACTGAGATCCCCCTCAATAGTAAGAGAAGGAGATACCGGTGTATGAGATTGGAACTAGATATTTTGGGCAAAAGATTCTGGTACTTGAGTTTGGGGATTAATATTTTGCGGGTGAGTTCCTTGGTGAATATCAGCAGTGACATATTCGTCACTAGTGCCTTCAGCTTGGACATTTTTAGGAATAGATTCAAATTTTGTACGTTTAGTTGTTGTAACCCAATTATGTATATCAATGCCTGACAATCAATAAATATTTAAAAACTAATTTAACATCAAAACAAGATCGATACAATATGAATAGTCAAATGTAATTAGCACCAACAATAAAAAATCTCAATTAAATCATTAACAAGTAACATTACAAAATCAATTACAAAATTTAAAGAAAGTGAAAATAGAATAAAACACATACTTGAAGAATTTTAATTTGATAGAGTTCTCTTCATTGTTGTAGTGTTGCTTTAAGAAGTAAAAAACCTTAATTTTATAAAAGTACAAAAAAGAAGAATTTATAAACAATTACAAAAATGGAGGATTGAAGCAGTAGCAATAGAGATGGAACATTTTATAATGAATACCTCTAGCTGATATCATTCGTAATTTGGAAGACTGAAACTCAAAAAAACTCCATAATTATAATTTATATACCTTTCACCTTTGTCATCTCAGAATGACAGAATCTAAGGGAGAAAAGGAAAAGGAAAAGGAAGAAAGAGTCCTAAGAGTCTAAGACTACTAGTGGGATTGGTATTTGGTCTATTGATTTTAGGAATTCTAATAGTTTTATAAGTATAAAATATGATAATTTCATTTAGCCCCTCCTCAAATAATTTTTTTTATTTGACCCCCCTGACTCCCTGAAAATTCAGTGGAGTCAGGTGCCCCCTGCCCCTCAAGTGGATCCGCCCCTGTGCAAGGGTGCATGGCGGCTGCCCACTTTAGGGTGGCCTGTGCATGGATGCATAGAGCTGCCCAACTTAATGTGGTACAAATATTAGCCCAATGTTGTTCCCGAATGAATGTTCTAACCGTACACAGAATAAAAAGCCTACATGTAATGCCTCCCGAATATGTAATAACCCAAGCATGCATTGAATGGTCCTAGCCGGCCTAATGCGTAAGATACTTTATAACTCAACGAACAATTGAGAGATCGATTTCAATAAGTTCGGACTCTTATCCAGATAGATAATTCAGAGTCATATTTGAGCTTATCATGAATATAATAGTCTTCGAGAACGGCACAACACGCGACCTAAATATTGGCTATAAATTACGAGGGACTTTTGGTATGTATTTTTTGGACACATACACACTCTTAGAATCCTAAAGCCTCATAGAAACTATTACTGACTTTACTATTGGAGGCGGATCTAGAAAAAACCTCTCTGCGCATTCGTTTATTTCAAGTTACTCCGAGGACTTGGATCCCGTGGTAGAGATGGCGAAACCTAGCTTCATCATTTGGAGCTAGGAGGAGGGCCAGATTCTAAGATTGATCGACAAACAAACACATCTGCGCAAATTTCCCACTATATTTGATATAATGGCGGGTCAAGGATCTTATTCTACCAACAACATCAGAAATGGTCAGATTGACCGTCTTGGTTCGGATGCCTCAAATTTTCTAAGACTAGGACTCTGCACCGGTCTCGTTTCGGATGCCTCTGATTTTTAGAGCCTAGGACTCCGCACCGGCGGACGACGTCCCGCCAGCGAATGCAGGGACAGGATTCCAGATATAAACATTCCGGAACAATCGGATCTATGATTAACTCTCAACGAGCGTAGAGCCCACCAGGAACACTCAAACTGCCAAAGTTATTCTCGAGCAAGTGATCTTGAGCGTGAAGCGAGGGAAGACGCGCACTTAGCAGTGTTGATTGAGCACAGAAAGGTTGCCATTGAGGAGATGGCACTGATTGAGGCAGAAAGGGCTGAGAGACAGAGAAACAATGATCGGGAGGCAACTCATTAAAGTAGGAGAGACCATACTCACATTAGGGAATCGCGAGGTGCAAACCCGATTCCGACCACGATTGTATGGCTACCACCCGGGCAGAACAACAGGTCCCTACCTCGAACCTACATACGTCACAACAATAGTTTCTGGGTTTTACCCCGGTAACGCCCGACCCACAGATCGGTACTTGAAATTGGCCCGAGGGGTGAGAATGTTCAGTGTAGACTTCCCGTTCACAAAAGCGATACAAACAACCCCGGGACAGGTAGTGGCCATTATGCCAAAACTGTCAATGTACGATGGGAAAATCCTTACGAACACTTGTCGGTGATGGAACACTTCAGATATGATGACATTGCCTCTATGCAGATTATTTACCAGTACGCTGAAGGATTCAATAAATGCATGGTTTCGGACCCTCAAACCCAAATTAATTGCTAACTTTGCACTATTGAAGGAGCAGTTCATGAGCCACTTTCAGACGTATAAAAGAAAGAACAACAAACTAAGTCATTGTTGTAGGTGACACAGGGGAATGATGAGTCCTTGCAGTCCTACATGAAAAGGTTCAAAGAGGCTGCCTTGAAGGTGGCACAGATAGACCATGCACAGCTGCTCAGATTTCTATACATCGACATAAACAAGGAAAGGTCAGGACAGTTAGTGGAATCGTGCATTGAAGAGATGTCGACAACATTGAATGAGCTCTACGACTGAATAGAGCTGTATGTGGTGATTGAAAAGGCCTTAGGGACCCTGAAAAATGGTCAGGGGCCGCAAGAATGATGAGAGTTGTGAGTAAAAGTGATAAAAATGGGATTATCTCTTTCAGCTTTGCTTAGAGCTAGATATAGGGTTTGGCTTACCTCTCATTATTAGATTAGTGAATCCCACTTTTTTTTCTTTCATTCCTTGGATATTAGTGCATGGGTTGAGAAAGCTAACAATAAAAGGTTGAGAGTTGTGAGTAGAAGTGATAAAAATGGGATTATCTCCTCTCTCTTTTTTTGTTAAATTTAACATGTATTAGAAAAGGAAAAAAAAAATTACAAAAGGCAAGGGGCATACCTCAGAACAAACATAGCAGGACCATCAAAGGACATGCCCAAAGATGGGAAGAGGCTATACTTGGGCAAAGGATTATCTCTTTCACCTTTGCTTAGATCTGGATATAGGGTTTGGCTTACCTCTCATTATTAGATTAGTGGATCTCACTTTTTCTCTTTCATTCCACTCACTTTAATGCTTTGCATGATCATTCACTCAGTTAGGACAAAATAAATGTTTAGTGGCCAATTTAATATTAAGAAAATGGACAAGTGCTAAACTGGACACGTGTCTTATTATTAAACAGCTAATCTGATGAAAAATTAGTCAACTGTCACTTTTCTGTGACTTCGGGTTTGAACTAACGCTAGAATCTGAAGTCATGGCCGAAATTTAACCCAAGGTTCCCCACCAGTTGTCGAAGCCTAATAGCTTTCTGAAGGTACTTCAGTTTAGCTCCCTAAAGGTGACCTCAGTTGATAGCTAAGTAGTAGCACTTTCGACTGTTTAGTGATTGTTTCAATTTTTCAACTAACAATGTTCACAAAATACCACAAAACCACCTAATTTAGTTTGTTTAAGTGGGAATAACACGAAAACCATGTATTTTTCATTTTGGCACAAATTCTTAAAAAGATAAAAGAAAAATCCGACAATTAACTCTGTTTCAAAAGGGATATGAAGGAGACTAGGGGAGAGAGGAGGATAGAGCAAGGATGGAAAATAGGTGTCCGTCCATGAAATATATTTTTGGGTTGAACTTAAATAGACCAATTATAGGCCCACATGAACTCAACTTGGGCTTGGACTACTAATTTTAAAAATAGTTGAGATTGGATAGCCCTCAACAACTAGAACATTTTCTCCCAGGGAATGTCGAATGGAGGCTTAACCCTGAGCCCACTTGAGGAAGCCCACATAAGTAGGCCTAATAGCCTAACTAAATATAAAAATAAAACCTTGCGCTAATTGTTACGAATATTCACAATCAAATCATGGAAGTTAGTTATCGAATTAATACAGCGTTTTTTTTTTTTTAGTGAAAAAGCATATTAGTTTTTTCTTTATATGATGGTCTTTTTTTTTCTTTTTTTTTTGGGTGGGAGCAGTGTTTTTTGGGTTTTTTGGGTGGGAGCATAGTGTTTATTATTTATACTGGCATTCGGTTGTTGCGTGTGTAGATTATGTGAAATAAAATAAAATTCTTATAAAATTTGAATGACTAAATAAATAAAAAAGAAAAATTAATATAAAAAATAAAATAAGAATTATCTTAAAAGTTGAAGCGTGTTTTTGGAAGTTAAAAAGAAGTTTCCCCCGACTTTATATATTAGATGTTGGTTGATTTTGATATGTGCTAATCGGGACAATCAATCTAAGCTGGTTGATTTTGATATGTGTTAATTGGAACAATCAATCTAAGCTGATTAGTCAGTAAGGTCTTAACTTGATAGTGAAAATTGAGATCTTGCGACTTATTTCTCAAGTTCAATGTGAGAATGCGTAAGTTTTATATTTTTGATGTACTAAAAAAATAAAAAATAAATCAAACCTAATGGAACTTTTATCTTCAATTCAGGCAAATATCTTAAATCGTGGTTAGGAAATCTAGTATTAGATACCAATACCAATAGAGGGGAAAATAGACTTTGTAGGGTAGGGTAGGATAGGGTGGGTCCCGGGGATGGATTGAAGAACCTTTGATTAGTTTTACCAAATAATTATTATGACTAATTTAATTTGCAGAGAAATAAGAAATCTATTTTATGTTTGACAAATAAAAACTTTATAAATAATGTTAGAAATAAATATCTTAAGCACAAATAAAAATGCAGAACGTAAAGGCCGTAAATTAATGGAGACAAAACTATGTCGATCTATACAAGTTCTTCGAGTGAAAAGAGAGTCGAATCATTATATAATTTGTAAAGAAGTGTTTTTACTGTAGCCATACTAAATTCGATCAGGGGAAAAAAAAAACAAATCAAATCTCTAACTGAATTTTACAAGATTGTAGGGCTGTAAAATTTCAAATTATTCAAATAAAACCAGCTCAGTTAGTTTTCTTCTCCTCTTCGTTCACAGTTGTCACATCTGTGCTCCCAGAGCCAGAGGCCTGATCTTCGTCCTCACCAACAAAACCAAACTCATTTACTCGTTTCTTGTCAACTGGATAGACCCACCTCTGATAAAGATAAATCAGAAATATAACATCTGCAATACAGAAAAAAAGACTCATATTAGTGAGCATATGTGCTGCATATGACACACACACACAAAGAACAAGTATAACTATAATTCATCCCCATAGATATGGGTATTATGATCATCATCCAATGAATGATCAAATTCAATGAAACTATTTTGTAATGGATTTGAGTGAAGGTGGGGTAGCCCACCCACTTATTTTTATTTTTTTGTGCAAAGAGTAGCCCACTTGCTAATAGGAAATGTATCTAGTTCTCTATCCAAAAAAGGTAAAACCAAATCCACTTTTATCTCAAGCAAAACAAATTCAACCCAAAGCAAGGCTCAAGAAAACAGAAAGACTTGTAACATAGTAGGTCATCCCGCAAAAGTATAGTTATCCAGATCCAAAAGTTTGATATTCCTTTTATCTATGTAGGCAATTTGGCAACTAGTTGCCACCTATTAGAGTCGCCATTTTAGGTTTCTAACATCAAGGACTAGGTTGAGAAATGAGAACGCTATTACTTGCCAAGTTTCACTAGTCCATCATAAAAATTAAATCCTTCCTTAAAAATGCCGACCTGACACAGAAAGAATTCAGAACTACTACTAGTCTGGGTAGTTGAATGGCATGCTTGCTCTTCTGCCTCACCCACCAATCATGGAATTTTCAACCTTCAGCTATTCACAACATTGATGTATAAATGCTATGAAGAATATACATGGGAGAAGTAAAAGAGTGGTTTTAGGTTTAACCCGGGACATAATAAAAAGAAGACTAGTGCCGCTATTGCATGAACTAATTCAACAAGAAGATAGGTGATACACCCTAATCAGAGGTCACAATGAAGTTCTTTCCGACCTGTGAATTAGGCACCTTGAAGATAATGCATGTTAGGATTCCTAGTGAACATGTCAATTTTAATCAGAACTCACCGTCACGGAAGACAGAAAGCCGATGTAGTAGTGGCATTTTGATCACAAAGGCAAAGAGATCATCAATAATTGTATTAAGAAACTTGTATGTCATCTGCCTCCAAGGTAGATGGGCAACAGACTTCAGCTTATAGTTGATGAACAATTGAGGGCACATCATAATAAAACCTGAACCAAATTTAGAAACAAATTATAAGAACAAAAATTTAGATTTCACCAATAGATAATTTTTAAGTAAATACGATAGTGTACTAACTTAGGTAACATGATACTTCTCAAAAGAAAAAAAGTAGGCAACATGTTTCCCACAGAATCCCGGTCCTATACTCATGATTGGGATTTCGGGGGCTCACACGCCCTCTAAACTCTTGGAAATGCCTGCCAGATCAGGTGGACAATCTTGCAACTGCCTGTCGGATCAGGTGGACACAGGATGCATTCTCAACCGAACCTATGCTCCACTAGGAACACATAATTTGATACCATTCATTACCACTCAAACCTTCATCCACATACAAGGAGGGATTGGTCCTGCTAGACAATCAATGTAGATTGTAGAATCTACAGGCGCATCTGACAATATAAAGTACTAGGACTAGTCCCATTCTATGAAGCATAAAAGTAGAAAATATAATTTTCTTCTTTTATCAGAAAAGAGTAAAAATGACTATGATCCAGCAGTCAATTCACAAGAAAAATTTTCATAAAGTTAACCACAAGTGTCTGTAGCAGAGCATGAATCATTAATTGATCATGATGCAATAATTTCTGCTAGAAAAGGTTGAAGAAGAACAAAGACTTGTAAAATTGATAAATAAAAAATAATAAATAAATAAAAACTCGTAAGGTGGCGCGAGGTTCTGAATCAGTATACCCAGCTTATACAGCTGTAAAGTGTGTAGCCTTATCAGTTATAAAGTACCATCTTAACTATCTATCACATCATCACCAGAAAAGGAAGGAAAGATGAATGCATAGAAGCAGCAGCAGTTGTTAAACAACAGAATTTAGATGCTTACCAAACATGTAGACACAGCTTGTAAGTGATGAGAGGATCCAAGAGTACCAACTCTTATGACGTTCATACTTGAGAGAATAAGCAGAAGAGCAAGCAACAAGAAGAAAGAGCACATATGACAAATACTTCATCGCAAGATCATCATACTCCTTTGTCTTGTTTCCAGCATATGATTCATGGTCACGGAACCTTAACCTAGGTATATTTCCAGATCTATCAATCTGATAGAGAAGAAATATTAACAAATTATCAGTTAGACATGCTTCATAGTCTTTAATAAATGTACAGTAAGCATACTGAGTACATATATGGCATCAAAGCAAACTTAGAAACAAAAGAATCTCGATGAGAGTAACAGCCATGAGTCCATGACCTTCTCAGTAGGCACATCTTAACAAAGAAATAATACTTGGAAATTAGGCACGAAGAACCATTTAGTCTTTTTTATGTAAAGACTAAAATCCAGGGTTAGTTATACAGTGTCAGTGTCTATACAAAAAGATTTGGGAAAACCTTAGCTTTATACTTTGTCCCATTTATTGTTCCCCGTTCCTTTATTGGATGTCCCACAAGCAGTACTTATTTCCAATGTCAACTCGGATTTAAAGAGAACAATGTCATAAGAATTCCATCATAATAGTCTATAAAACCCGAGAGCAAAATATGCAAAGTAGATATGCAAAAAAGACTTGAAAGTCCTTGAAAACTGAAATTGACCCAGCCATGTGTCTTCCTACAAATGAATATGATGTCCTTCCCTAACCACATCTCCAATGAGACCCAAAAGGGGTAGAATTTTGGGAAATGAATTTCCAAGGACTATCATCCCACCCGTTCATTTGCATACCAATTTTGTTGTTGATAACCTTACGCCAAAGAAAATTAGATTCTAAGGGAATCTCTGAATCTACTTACCCACCAAGGCAACATATTGAAGGACTAAGTTATCCAATTCCAAGCCTCTCTCTTTGACAAACACAACTTCTTCCTCTTCTCGTTAACATTTCTCAATTGTACCATTTAACTAGCCCAAAGATGGATACTTCTATTTATTGTTTTTTGTTACTCTCTCGCATAGATACCATAGTTTCAAATTTCAATTACTACTGTTAGCATAATTACTAGTCCTTTTTGTTCATTCGTTTATCTTTTCTGAGAAAAGGTGTACAAGGGGTGGTTGCGTTTTACTTTTACTTTTACGTGCAATTCAAATTCCTTTCAAATGGTAGCGTCAACTTCTCAAAAACTATTTATACACGTCTAATTTAAGCTACATCCTCTGTATGTGTTCTATTTCTTGATTACACAAAGCAATATATACAACATTAAGTATAGCTGGCCTTAAAATGCACATAGTTCTTTATTGAATCCGATCTAATTTCATAACTAATTTTTCTTCAATATCAAATTTCTACAGAAGAGCCAAAAATCCAGAATAATATGAGCCAAAAATCCTGAATAATATCTGTCTACTGAAAACCATAACCTTTTAGTTGTCAAGAAATGATACCATTATGTTTGCACCAAGGAGGCAGATAGAGTAACCAAATAGCACCAGGAGACAAAGGGAACTAAAGTGAAAATTGCATTATCTTATAAGGGAACCAGAACTCAAGTGAAATACTTGAAGTGAGGACCTAGCCAAACCAAATTCTTTTACCATGTTAAAATGAAACCGGAATTACTCAAAGAAGGACCTAGCTGAACCAAGTTCTGTTACCATGTGAAAATGCAATGGAATTACTCAAAGAAGGAGCTGGGCAAGCCAAATTTTGTTACCATGTTAACCACCAAGTCATCGATGACGCCTTACTCTAGAATCCTCAAATAACTTCTATGTATGACTAAAAGTAATACCTCGATGTGCATGGCTTTCCCTATTTTCCAGAATTCGATGCAGCAACCAACCCCAGAACTTGCAAGTATCATCCATGAAGTATCATTGTCGAGTAGGTACAGGAATACGATCAGCTGACAAAAGAAGCTCACAATTACGGACTTCGCAGAGAGTCCTTCCATAGACTTGTTTTTGTTCCAAAACTGAATATCTGCAAATAGGGAAAATTACTTGATGAAATTACTAAACTAAGATTTTCATAATAAGAAAACATGAAGATGTATAGTTGCAGTGTTTACCGTTCTTGAATGCCAAAAAGTCGAATACGGAATGAAGTAATGAGACAACCATGGTAATCATCAGTATGTAAGGATTTCCTTCCAAGAATACTCTCTGTAAAAACAATAATTTTAAATCTGAAAATACATGAACACAATAACATGCAAGATAGTTTGTATAAATATAATAACAGTAACAGCACACCAATGTAGAAATTTATAAGAAATAGTAATTTAAACATTAAAGAGCGTGTTGGCAGTTCAGTTCAAATAAATTAAGGAAGACAATAATATTGTTCAATTTGTTCTTGATACATTGTGGTGCTCTTGAAAACTAAAGATAAATGAATCAAATAAATTATGGCTCTTGAATTCAATAACATCATGAGAAGCACCCCGATTATTAATGGTGGTACGTGAACCTTTATCAAATTCAATGAGTTGGATATTGATATTTTGGACAAGTCATAATTCAATTTCTACTAGCTAACGAGGGTGAAGTATTTAAAAAACAAAGAAAAAAGAAGTAATAGAGGAGAAAAATACTTGCAAAAAATATACGGGACCAATAAAATTTAAATTAAAGTCTAGAACCAAAATTTCTTTTCAATCAGTTTCAGCTGAAATAATAATACTCTTTGTTCCACAAAAAGAGTCCCACTTGCCAAATTTTTTTGTTCCACAAAAAAGTCCACTTCTTAGTGATAGTAACATAAAATGAGACCATGTCCTCAGATTTATTATCATAATTTCATTCATACCACACCAGTAAACTAACAACTTATTATTTTCAAGGGTATACATGGAACAAAAATATATCCTTAATATACGAAAAAATTGCAAACGACTCTTTTTGTGAAAAGTGGGGAGTATTATCAATTATCTAAAGAAACGCGACATTGTCAAGTAGGGAATATTATCAATAATGCTAGTGCAAGGACTGCACCATAGTATCATGCTACGAGTTTTAAGAAAGTTGTACCCTGCAGTCTGCACTGCAATAACAAAAACTATTCTAAGAGAAGTAGAGAAAGCAACTGTCACACTGAAAAAATATATTGACCGGTTTCAAGATGAGAAGGAAAGACTACTTTTAATTACATTAATTCGAGCAGAAACTATATGACGATAAAAAAATTATATCTGTTGTTTTGAAGCTGGGAAAACTTTGCTGTTTGAAAATTGACTCTCTTCTTCTGAACACATATCTTTCAACATTCCAGACAACTACCTCATCATTGAGAATTTCCGAGCATCATTTTGCATGCATTAAATGAACTCGTTCAATTTGCAGAATAGCATAAAAGAATTGCAATTAAAAGAGTAAAGGGATAATTAAGCTGAATTAAGATATTGTTGAACTTTCATTTTTGAAAATCTTTCTCTAACTGGTTCATGATAAACACCCAAAAAGCATTCCCATAGCAGGAGATTCAATAATACCTTGAGTTCGTCAGCCTCGCCCTCAAGCATGCTGCCATAACTACGGTGAATCTGAAATGACTGATCAATCTGCAGGAATAATTGCCACTTTGTCATGCTTATGGGACCCACTTCTAGGTTTAATGGTAACTCGATCACACTCTCATTGATTGGTATTAACTTTTCTCTAAGTAACCAAAACTCATTGAAGAAAATGGTTGGATAGTAGCCCTGTGTACCAGGTTCAACATTCAAGTCTGCAAACTCAAGTTAAGAAACTCAACACTGTACAAAATGACTTGACAACATTGTACTTTAAAAAGCAGATGAGCATGATTTCATTAGACCACTATTACCACTCATAAAAACCCTAAATCAAATTAACAGATTAACCTCCACAAACTTACACAAGTAAATGAGTTCTTTCGGCATGGCACAAATTTTCCTTCTTGGGGTACTCCTTTTGACAAATTTTCAGAGACTTAAGAGTGTAAAAGGGCATTTGAAAATATGGAATAAGGATTTCTTTGGCAACATCTTTCGATAATGTGAACTGTGAAGAAAGTTGAAGTCAATCAATTTGATACAAGCTCAAATTGTTTTGGAACATTGTTTGACTTATTGGAATGAAAAAGCTTTTATTGCAGCCAACTACAAGATCATATTGCATGATCCTTGCCACGTGTGAGTTATGACCTCTTGTCTGAAATAGACAAATTTGATTCAAACAATTCTGTGCTATTTTTTAGATTAATAAGACAATAAAAGAACAGATAATAAATAAATTTATCCAGCTTCAGCTCCCACGATATACAAAATGTACCTAGATAGAAATATAAATCGATTCTATTGAGTCAGATGAGAAGGACCATACTCTTAAAACATCAGTGAATTATGTATGATGTATATCCTGTTGATTGGTTTGAGTTATTGACAAAAAAAGATATCAGAGGTACTTCAGTTCTATTTGACCAAATTACTTCTTTTTATTGCCCCAAGACTACAATTCTCCAACTCACTTTCTTTCTTCATTGTGGATTCAGGACTTCTGTCCGATCTACACATCTGTCAATTGAAAGGTTTGACTTGAATGATCAACTCTGCAATCAGTTGTTAGAAACAACACGTCTTTATATGTTCCATTGAACTAAAAGCAACACAGCCAGTCAACTAAAACCAAGATGAAATAAGAAAGTCCTATCACTAGACAAGCTATGAAGCATAGCATATGAGTACCCTCATGATTCAAGAAGTAACCCCAGATTAAAAGGATTAAAAACACTAAAGTTGAAGTATCCTAGAGTATCGAATACATATCCAAAAGTAATAAAGCTTCATCCAGTGGGATTGCTAGATGATGCAATTATAGCCTTAATTCCTCTCAACAGATGAGGTCTCTAAAATTGAATGGCAGTACTAATTTGGCTTGGTGTGAGTTCTTATCAGTTCACGCTAACAAGATGGAAAGGTCCGTTAGTGAAAAGTTCAAAATATAGGTTCAAAGTTGAAACTGATGCAATGTATGAGGATTGGATTTCTATCAATGAAATGGCAAAGAGTTAGTTGTAGTGTCATACAACTTTATGGAACCCCACATCCAAATTCTATTTTTGGATACTGCTGAGAAGTTTTGGATTGATGTGACTAAAACTTTCTCACTCTAGGAGAATGTCCAATATGTCAGATTCTTAAGACCGTGCATGAGACTACCCAGGATGTCATGACACTAACACAATATTATTCCAAACTAGCAGATTTGTGGCATGAATTGGATCATTATCATGTATTTCCAATACTGATGATGCTCAAGTTTTATCACACGTTTGTGGATCAGGACTGTTCAATTCCTTGCTGATCTTACCATGAACTATGATGCTTAGTAACAGCTCAGACACCAATCCCCGCCCTTCAGAAAGCTTATGTTTGAGTTCAGCATGATTAATGAGAGTTGTCATCATGCTATGGTGCTGCTTCCAGCATTATCTAATCATTATACTCTGGCTGTTAGGGAGCCCAATAGCCCTCCCTCATCAAATCTAAAGTCAGTCTCCCACAAAATCCAAATTCAGGAACTAATTTTCAAATAAGGAATCTCTTCATTGTAACAATCGTAACACGCCCAAACACATGGTTTCAAGCTTCATGGGAGACCTAAACATGGTCATGGTACTCCCTTTCCGTGGTTGCAGATTTGGAGCTAGTTGTGCTTATATTGTGAAAGTTTCTGTAAAATCTGAAATGCATACCCATTACCAACTTTAGTATTGCTCCTCTAACGAGCCTTTGCTTCCCACAAAAGTAACTACATCAACCACCTGGTGCATCGCTACACAACTGGTTCCGCCACCCCTGCAAAATTAATGTCCATTCAGGTATATCACTCTTCTGTTTGCCTGAACAATATCTCCTTTCTAAAGGACATTAATTTTGGAGCATCTGAAGACTTGGAACACAGGCATACAGATTAGGATACAGTTTGAGTTGTTGATGGCTCCGTTGCTTCAATTCTTGGGTAGGGATGTATCATGTATACGGATGTATCATGTGCAATCCTAATTAACTCTCACTTCTTCATGTTCCTTCTTTTACTACCAATATACTATCTATTATGTGTATTACTAAGTCCCTCAATTGTTCAGCGACATTTTTTCCTTCCTATTGCGTTTTTCAGGATCTGTGACCGGGCAATTGATGGGCAGTGGTAAGAAGTGTGATGATGTATTTGTTATGGAGGGTGAGTCTACGTCATCCGCTTAGGCCCTTGAAGGTTCTGCATGTCCCCTTTAGAAGGTGTGCATCAGTGTGCGTTAAGGTCACCGCTCCTATGGTGTTATCGAACAATTTTTTCCTAGTTCAACAAAGCAATATAGTAGGAAAGATTTTTTTGGTGAGACTTGGGGGTTAGCCAACATAAGATATAGATCTATCTATCCAATTATCAATAGCCAATAATAATTGCAATTCTATTCCATTCACTCTTATTCATTCTGATGTGTAGGGCCCTGCACAGGTTATTCTCGTTCTGGTTCTTGATAGAACTGTGCTCTATTCTATATTTTATGAGGTATTTGAAATTAGCACAATGCCAGACTGTTTGAAAGAGTTGTTTATCTTTTAATTTGTTGAGGGATAGGGATAAGGAAATGTAACCACTCACTTTTTACCTATGTATTGTGTCAATTTTGAAAATTCCAAGCAAGGAAAAGGAGGGTACATTTGAATCTCAAACCATGCAAGACAAGCATATACAACACAGGAAGGATGCTGACATGCAGAAGTAGAAATATATAAATATCCTTCACAAGAGGGGGATATATCTCGTGTTTGATAAGTAGTTACTAGTTAGGAATACGGTGTTAGCCGTTCAAAACTTCTGTAGAAATATTAAACAACCAAATAAACGAGATGCTTTAGCAAACTCAAAAGCTAAAGAAAACTAGTAACACATCAAGAATATAGAGAGCTTGCACAAGAAAACTAAGGATACAAGGAGCAATATTTGGTGGAACAGCATTGTAGGAGTATCTGCAAAAGAATGCCAATAGTTAGGAAGTTCACTACAACGTATCTAACTAATCATGTTGGCAAACTACAAAACACAAGCAACACAAAGATCATTTATCTTACAATGTGGCTGCTTTTTGTAGGTATTTATCTGGTTGTGTGAAGTGGTCACAACATACCAACTGGTATTTCAGTGGTGGTCATGTTGGCAGTGGTGGAAGTTTGATGTGAGGTTAGTAATGCTGATGGTAGTAAACTTTAGAAGAAATGGCAGATCTTGAACTCTAAATGTCATTATTGTTGTTCTCACTTAAATTCTAATTACAAGCATGAAATGCACGATAACTTCGAAACTTAAATTATTTTTTTCAACTATAAATCAAGTCCACAGGCTAATATAGCCATATACAGAGAGGGAGAGACAAACAGACAGAAAGATTTAAGGAAAAAAGCCAATCATGCGTTCTTCTTTAACATGATAAAGCCACGTAGATTCTAATGGCATAAATACAACTGTTTAAAATAACCATCACACATTATAGTTAAAATTTGAACATAAGTGTCAAGGGAGAAATAAATTTTGTTTCGAAATGTGAACATTTTATGCACGAAGTATAAAGGATGTCAATAAAAAAATGACTACTCAACATAATCCAAAATTATTTTTAGCAGTAAAGATTATGTATGTATACGAAAAAATGGCTCCTATATAAAATCCAGCCCTCAACAGGATACATGTAAACCTGAATTTAATATTAGGAGAGTTAAAAGGTCCATATTGAAAGAAAAATTACCTTGTAAAATCATCAACCAAATTGACGGTGATATTTGGTTTCCAGTATGAAATCCATTCCACTGGACCGTCATCCTTGGAATCAACTTGAGAGTCTTCAACCACCTGAAGTAAAATAACCTTCATTGAGATCATAAGCTTTTAAAGAAAATCTAAAAGTGGAAAAAGAAGAAATATCAAGCAAACATTTGGCATATAAGTATGCACTGTATATAATAAAAATCAAGCATTATAAATTGGTCACCATAAACATTTCAAGTACTCCATCAGTTCTAAACTATAGGATCAAATTTGATTTTCAAAGTCAATTTGTGATATTTTCAAATTCAAAATTGATGTAATTCATTCAAATTTTGAAAACAATAAATCTTAGAATTAGTAGTACTATTTGGATAGTTTACAACTGTCTAAAACTAAATTGGTCAGCATAAATATCTACGCGCTACTGTTATCGACTTACTGCTCAAAGCCCAGCACCTCGTGAACACCAAATACCTGAAATTAATTCTTAACTCGCCTCTAATCCTGCCAAAATCCTATTAACTCTTCTATTATATTATTAAGCCTAACCCTAGAAGCTTTCATCAGGCCTAACCCACTACAAAACAGCGTTTTGGCAGCCTGATCCAAATTCCCTAAAGCTATCCTACATCAGTTTGTTATCAGAGTGAAGCCTTTTATCAAACTTTTCCTGTCCCATCATCCTTTCTACCACCATGGTTACTAATGTGATATTTTGGCGACATTATCAGTTAAACAAAACATTCAATTCATATAGCAGGATCGAGAAAATCCAAAATTGGTAACATTTTAAACCCTAGATCAAAAAATTAAACACAAAAAGAAAGACAAACCTCAGGCACAGCTTCACTGCTGCCGTCGGAATTTGCTAACAGGCTCCTCTTTTTGTCTGCTTTAGACTTTGGCAAGTATGTCACAACAGCTGAGATTGCAAAAAAGGTGTAAAGTGTAAACGCAATCTTAATTGAGACAAACTATGTAGTGGAACTGTAATAGAATCTTACGGTGTGTCCTTCCGAAGGCAGCATTCGGCTGGTACTCGGGATCCTTGGGATCCGGAGGATAGCCAGATCGTGCAAAGAAAACATGAGCATAAAGACTCCCATTGTGCTTCAAAGCCTGAATGTAGAAATCATTATATACATGTAATTGTATTATAAAGCTTACCTTGAGCACTGAAGAAACAAACTAATCAAATTCTTTTGATTATTCATTTTTTAATGAAGAAACAAACTAATTATAATTCTTGTTTTTCTTTTGATAGGAAAAATCTTTAACCCCTCTGGTTTATCTCCGTGACAAGAGTCCCCTTTGGTACAGAAGTAGGCACTAAGCCTAATTTTTTGGACCAAAACTCCGTTAATTTAAGAATGAAAACTGTGGATGACTTAATAACCCTTATTGCATTAGGTCAACAGCAAGGTGTCTAACTGAAAATACTGGTAAACCACAACGTGCTAAGAGTAAATTACAGGTTAATCACAGGGGTATAAAAGCCAAAATCTGTAGATATAATTAGGGTACTTATGTCATTTATATTTTCGGTCTAAAGAATCAACAAAAGGTTAACTATTATACTTTGGTGCAAACTACATCAAGTAACTCGCCATCGAAGTAACCTGCAGGATAAAAGTCCAATTTCCTTTTTTTGGTGGGTGATAAAAGTGTCATTTCCCCTTATTAATAAAACCAAGTTAACCAAGTCACTATCAACTACTGTTCAAAAGCAAGTGAGCAGCATAAGGACACTTGCATAAAAATCTAGAATTCCGAAGCCTAGAATCAGTGTTTAACATAAATGGTGATATTTACAGCAGTCGGCAAAGTTACCTCAGATGGATAATACTTCATTGAGAGAGACCTGGTACTCTCGGATCCCCAAACTGCATAAGGTATATTTGTCTCATGCCAAACAAGTGCACCTTCGCTACCGAAATCATTGAACTTTTCATATTCGGAAAGATAAAGCCACATATCCTGAATGACAATATAAGTAGCAATTCAGATTGGAGGACATACCACTAGATGGAAAGAGAAAGGAGCCAAAGGTAAAAAATAAAATAAAATAAAAAAGACAGTAAATTTTAAAGTCAGTAACATGAGTATATTAGCATGAGAACAAAATGATATTTTCACTAAAATAACATTTTCATACAAGTGTATTAGATTCGGTCAAAGTCGTTCAAGAACTATCTTTACGATTTATGATACACACACACATGTTTGTGTCTGCATGCCAGAGGGAATAAGTGACAATAATGTGTTCAGACAATAGGCAGATGAAAACGAGCAAATATGGCACCCCACTTTGGCTTATGATTGTTATACTTCCAGCACATGCTCCATAGTACCTCATTGACAAAGTCACTATTATTTAGAAGGGCTAAACTGTTCAAGAAGAGCTATGAATAAAACAAAATTGACAATCTAAAACAACGGATTACCCAGTATACATCTCAAATAATAGTGGAGAGAAGTGCCACAATTTGAAGTCTTTCAATTGAAACTGATTCACTAATCCCCTAGTACAAGGTCAAAACTTGCTAGGCTGGTAATTTTCCTTGTAATCTAGTGAATGGGATTTCTCCTAGTCACAATACCTCAGGACTATCTCATGAACAGAACCTAATGGAAAAAGAAACTATTGAACCAGCTAACACAAAATGAATATCAGTCTCTTCCAATATATTGATTATATTATGGAGTACTGGATGAATCCAATAGCATGAACTGAGCTTTAGAAACTTGGACTTGAATGGAACATTCAAAGTTTGGTTCAACAAATCCTTGTAGATGTGAGCACACAAATATTCTCACCCTAGTAACTGTTTAGTAAAAATTATTTAAAGACCAAGTCCACACAAATCACATTCATTTAGCTTCTTGAAGGATGTCAAACTCCATTAGGTCAACATTGTCTCTTTGAATTCATAGATACAAGCATCTCATCTATACTCTAGGGCTGTCAATTTTCTCAATCTTTGTAAGCATGAGCATATTGTTTTAAAAGCATTAGTAATGCAACATTCGTACTGCATACAACATGCCACAAGTTCATTACCAATTTAGTTCCATTTCTGCAGTCATACAGATTACAGAACGGTCACAATAAAGTTCCGGGTATCTTTCCAACTTATTTACGATTTTCGCAATGGGTACAGACCAGCACTAGAGTTCAAGAGTAAAGGCCAGTTGTATGATGCAAAAGGACATTGCCTAAATTGTACCCTAAGCAGTGCAACTAACAGCAGATTACATTAAATGACAGTTATCAAAATCGTACAATACAATGATATGTATCGTACGACACCACTACCTACATCTGTGGATCCCACCAAATCATTAAACCAGGCAACTGCACTACAATACGATATGGGGGCAATTCGATACGGAATTGCAGATGTATCAAAAATGGCAGCATACTGCAGGGAAGGACTACAACTATACAATTTTCTGTACTCGTTTAAAATTAGCAACAGATGAAAATTCTTATTTCATTAATTCAACAGTTAGATTTAACCCTCAATCCATCTTATTATGCATGCAAAAGATTAAGTTCATTAACAACTTCACAAGTGCCTTATCAAAATCAGCATATCACATTACAAATTAAAATTTACTCTCGACAAAATTAGGGAGAAGAGAGAGTATTATCACTTATCAAATAAAAGGGACAAGAGTGACTATCATATTCATTATAAATCTAGAGGTTTCACAACAAATACAATACAAACTTCTGGTTCCAAAATAAAATTAATGAAATATAAATTTTTTTTAAAAAATAATGACGTGTATAAAACTTCAATCAATCATAATGGGTTTAAGTTGATCTTGTCCTTCATAGAGTACACACACTCAAGTGAAGTACATAATTATCTTCGAAAAGACGAAACCTAATGTTGGACAATGAAGCTAAAAAGACATCTGAAGTATGATCTGGAATGGAACACATACACACACAAAGTAACATCTAAACTGCCATGATGTTAATCAGGCCAAGCGGGTCAGGATGCTAACATGGAAGCATGGAACAGCATGAACCAAAACAAATACAAACCCATACAGAGAGAATAAGAATTTGGATATTTGCAACTTCACTAAATTTAATCCAAATGTTCTTGATTCACCAAACATATCCCACTTATACACTGAAGTACCAATTATATATGAAAGTTCCCAGTTTGAAGTAAAGTACTAAATTGCATTCAATTTTATGAAGCAGAACATATAAATTAAACTTTTTTCAAATCATAACCCTTATCAGCAATAACATATATAATTCACTCAAACCTAATATAAAAAGATAAAGATGAACGGTAAAGTACCAGGGGCTCGGCTTTGGGGAAGAGATTGGAGATCTGAACTGAGGGCTCAGAACCAGTGGAAGGCTTCTTTGGGGAGAAGAATTTGGAGGCGAAGTACCAAAATATAGCAATCCTTATTATCCCCTGTATTGACTTACCAAATCCCGGTTGTTGTTGCTCTTGTTGTTGCCGTCCACCACCACCGGCGACAGTTCCCGGCGGCGCCATCTTTTAGGTTAAACCCTAAAAACCCACTTCACCGCCGCGATCAGCGAAGAGAGAGGGGAGATTCGCTGCAATTTGGGGAAATCGAGAGAGACACAGATATTTTGGTACTGCTAGTATTAGGAAATTTCTACGGTACATCATAGTGGTTTGGACTCACTAGTTTTATTTTATTATATTTTAATTTTAATACTTAGCACAAATACCATATTGACGTGTGTTAAATGAATTTTAAAAAAAATATCACTCCATCCCAAATTAATTGTATTTCTAGGACTTTTTAAAGTCAAATTGACTATTTTTAAAACTAATCTTTTTACTATTTTTGCTAACATATAGGTGAAGATATTATAACCAAAAGAAAGTATATACAATTTATTACTAATTTCAATTTTTATAATTTTAGAAATATATTTATATATGTTTAATTATTAATTTTAAAAATAGTCAATTTGACTTAAAAAAGTCCTAAAAAATCAATTAATTTGGGACGGAAGAAGTACTGTCTAAAAATTATCATAAAATTATCTAGGAATACTCAAAATTACTATATTAATGGGGAAATAAAAGACCAACCGGTCATGTACAAGTTAATAAGCTGCTCAAACCTTTTAATTATTTAACTTAATTTGTTTAAATGCTAATTCTTTTTTTTGTTGGTAGGTGCATAATTTATTTTATAAAAATATTTAACTCCCAAAAAAATCTACTTAAAACTAATAATCTTATGGGAGTGTTATGGTATAAAACTAAATAATTTAATATACCAAAATTAAGAAGACAATATTTACAACTCATAATTTATCATTTGAACTTCATATGGCGCTCAATTAAAAATTAATATCAATATGAATTTGTAATTTAATATACTCTCTTTATGGCGCTCAATTTAAAATTAATATCAATATAAATGTGTATTTAATATTGTGATGTATGTATTTAATTATTTATTAATAAATATGTTGTATGTGTATAAATTTGAAATGGTACTTAATTAAGATCTTAAATTAATTTTAATTATTATATCTAATTATTTGAGTGTTATTAACATATTTAAAGTTTAACTATTTATTAATAAATCTGATATATGTGTTTAAATTTGAAATGGTACTTAATTAGGATCTTAAATTAATTTTAATTATTATGTCTAATTATTTGAGTGTTATTAACATATTTGAAAATAAAATTTATAATTTTTGTATATAGTTGATGTTGTAGTACAATCATAATTAATAATATGATTATTTATGGCAAAATCAACAAATATTTCATTGAACTTGACACCTTTTAAGTGTTAGCCAACTCAATTTTAAACTAATTAAAATTTTGAAATGAAGTCATCAACTATATAATTAAAAGCACAAACTTGGTTTGGTTTTATAAATTTTTAGTTCAATTTTCTTATACATATTAACACAAGTACTATCTAAATTTGTATTAATCAAATATTATTTAAATTTAAAAATATTCATATTTGTAATAGGAACAAGAAAAAAAGGAAGATATTTTTGTTTTCTGTTTAAATTAATATAAGTATTAAGACAACTAGCATGTGCCCCGTGCAAAGCACAGGTTCTATTCTATAAATATGATATTGTTGTTTTTTTATTGTATTTCTTATAAATATGATGAATAAAATAATTAATTTTTTAATTTTCTTTAATAATTGAATCATATAGTTTGTCAATATATTATATTTATACTTATATTTTAATTAATAACAATGGTAATTTAATATAAGATAAAATGATCTAGTGAGAAAATAGTTTCCTTCTAATATTATACTATCTTATATTTAGAAATATAATTATACTTATATATACTAATAGTAATAGCAAATTCAAGTTAGGTAAGACGATATTTGTGAAAATCTTATATTTAGAAATATAATTATACTTAGAAATATAATTATACTTATATATACTAATAGTAATAGCAAATTCAAGTTAGGTAAGACGATATTTGTGAAAAAATTATCTTCTTCTTAAATTATATTATATAAGTTGTAATAAAATCTTATTTATTAATAATAAAAATAATATTATTAAGTAATGTAATCTTATGATCTATTTACTTTTTATGTCATTTTTTACTATTCAATACATGAGTAATAGTGTTTGTGCTAATTTTGTCAACGTAAAAATAGTCTATAAAATATTGTTGCATCGACCCTTTTATTTTAATAGTAGTAACAATTTAATTAATATTAATAAAGATAAACATGTCATAATTAATAGTAATAATTTAAAATTACATGTTTAGAAAGTAATATTACTTTTATTGACATAAAGTTTACTAAAAATGACATAAGTATTACTCGTTTTGACATACTAAATACACATACGTAGACTTGAGTAAAATAATTATTGTTAATATTATGTAATTTAACACAGGTGTTACCATAATTAAGGAGAATGTTACACGGTTTGATAAAGAGATTACATGTTTTCAAAGTATATTATTTTTTTGACATGAAGTTTACTAAAAATGGCATTAAGCGTTACTCATTTTAACATACTGATTACACATATGAAGACTTAGGTAAAACAAATTATTATGCTAATATTACATAATTTGACATAAATGTTATCATAATTGAGAAGAATGTTACATGGTTTGACAAAGAGATTACATATTTTGAAAATAATATTACTTTTTGTTAACATACAGTTTACTAAAAATGACACAAACATTACTCATTTTGACATACTGATTATATATAATTATACTTAAACAAAAAATAATATAAATATTACGTAATTTAACATGGGTGTTACCATAATTGAGAAGAAGATTACACAATTTAACAAATAAATTACATGTTTAGAAAGTAATATTACTTTTATTGACATAAAGATTTCTAAAAATGACATAAGTGTTGCTTGTTTTAACATACGAATTACACATACATTTGTTACTTACAATCACAAGAACTAAATTTAGAATTGTGATTTTTCTATAATCTACAAGGGGGTTTTTCAAAGTATATTCCATTGTGCCTAACTAATATTGATTAGCTAACTATCTGGTAATATATTCTGTAATCAACAAAAAAAATTAAAGGATCTATTCAACCCCCTTCTAGATCTCTTTTGTGCCTCTAGGAAACAATAAGTGGTATCACAGTAGGTTCTCAAGAATATAAAGCTTATGTTGAAGCCTATTTGATTTGATGATGATAACTGTTGTGATTGTGTGAATGAAACTATGTGCTAATGTGATTATGTGCTTATGTGATCATATGGGTTTATGTGATTGTGTGCTTACATGACTATATGTTTATGTGACAAGTATGACTTGTTACAAATGATTAAGAATACGATGTTGAATACTGAGAACTACATACTTATCATTGATAAATATGGTTTGATGATAACTATTTGATGCTATCAAAGATTAAAGTATATTTGTTTCCAAGCTTTGTAAAGTCCTTATAAAAGAAATACATGTACAAGGACTTAGAATGAAAAGACCAAGGTTGTTAGGTTGATCTTATCATAGAGTTACTCTGCATGTTCGTAATATAAATATTATAAGCAGAGTAATCTAAGTATTCAGAGAATAAACTAATTAATGTATATTTATAGTAGCAAGCTTTGTGAAGTCCTTCAATGAAAAATATGTACAAGGACTTAGATTAGAAAGATCAAGAATGTTAAGTTGATCTTGCTAAACATATCTGATGTATAGTCATTAGGATCTCAATGTTCGTAAAGTTACTCTGCCTATTCGTAAAGTCAATATGGATCACAGAGTCAACTACTGTTCGTAGCACATCAGATGGAATATAGAGCAGATGCACTAGTTGTAGAGTACACTTTGAAAAGCAAAGATCATTTCATAAAGTGAACAAGAAATCGTAAAGCTCATTCCATCCTGAAAAGAAAAGCACAAGATATGAAGAAATCAAAGTTGTAAGGAGATCTCAGAGCTAAAGGAAGAATCGCAACAAAATTCATTGAATTGTCCTCAGAACTATAAAGTGGAAAATGAGATCGCATGGTCTTAGTCAGACACAAGGGCACCTCATAAAGTAAATGAAGAATTGCAAAGACAAATAAAGATCGGTGAGTTAATACTGAACATAGAGTAGTTCAAACAATCGCTGAAGAAACTTAAGAATCGTTCAAAAAAGACAAGACTGTTAAATCAACACCAGAATCGTAGAGCATGCAACAAATCAGAATCATAGAGCCACCGAAAAACGATTAGAATAAAGAAAATGTTGCAAAGTTGTAAAGTTAACCATGAAGCTAAAAGGCGATAGCAAAGCTCTTTTATTAATCATGAAGATAAGTTGAAAAATGAGCAAGTAAAGGTCAATTCGTAAAAGTACTCTACCTAGTCATAAAGGATAAGTCAGTTCGCAGTTACTTAGAGATCGTAGAGCTGCAACTGACATTGTAACTCTTCAAAGAGACGACAAGACCGTAGAGTTGTCTCTAACATCGTAAAGTTGCTAAGTCTGCCTAAGCTTCGTAATTCACTCATTCGTAGAGCAAATAGTTGAGCAGAACATAGAGCTCAACTCTACGATTCTTATTACTCTACTAAGGCAACAGATTGTAGAGCAAAGTCAGGTCTGACAGAAAGACTGACAAATGAAACGTTGCAAACTGAAGATCTCACGACATCAAACGATAAATCCTTGATACAAATCAGAGCTTAGAAGGAAATGTCCAATGGCTAGTTTTCTGAATGTGACGTCTCTGTGATGTTAGGTGAAAAAGCAAACTGATGTGACAGGAAAGTCAAAAAGGGACTGACACATGGACTAAAACATCAACATCAAGTATCTCAGAAGATCTGAAGCACAAAATGCCTCAACGGAAACACTTCAACGGGAAAATCAACAAAAGACTACAAAAGAGCACCAAGATTCAAAATCAGAAGTAGCGCGGTTGGAGAGATAGTGGATGAATATGAAAAACGTAGAGTGTAAGATCAAAAAGAAAAATGCAAGAACACATTCTACGATCTACCAAGAACACAAAGAGCTGAATAGATGAAGATGTAGAGCAGATTAACTTTACAACAAGAGATGTGTTTTGAGCTGCTAAGTACAAGAGGAAGAAAAACATCAGCGTCATTTTGGCATCAATCATGAGAAGCAGCTAAGTACCAAAAGGAAGGAGCATTACAGTCATCTTAGTAGTTTAACATGAGTAGCTGTCAAGTACCAATGAGAAGAAGCTAAATTGCCATCTTAGCAGCACAACAAATGATCACAAGGAGATATTGAATACCAGAAGAAGTCGAGCCTTATTGCAACACTCATCTACATCTCAAGAATTATCATATTCAAGTTGCTGAGTACCTAAAAGACAAAGGAGCCTAAATGCCATATCAGCAGCACCTCCAATAACTATTAACAAACCGAACATTTTGAGACTTAGTGACTCGAAGGAATCCTAGGGATTCAGAGGGTAAGAGTGTCTTTATCTTAGTGACTAAATTTCCAAGTTTTCTGGACTTGAAGAGGGCAAGAATGTCCTTATCTTAGTTAAATTTCTAAGTCTGCTGGGCTTGAAGAGGTCTTAGTGTCTTTGTCTTGGTGACTAAAATATCCAAGTTTGCTGGGCTTGAAGAGGGCAAGAGTGTCCTGGTCTAGGTGACCGAATTCTTAGTGGATTTCCTACTCGTTGAAGTAAAAGAGTGGAGTAGGAGTTGTTCAGTCTCCGAACCACTTAAAACTCACTCGTGTCATTTATATTCTGTCATTTATATTTGATGAGATTAATGTATGTTATGAATGACTAACTTCTACATGAACTAATTTCATAAGTGAGATCTTTACAAATCTTAAACGGGGGCTTTAAAACTAAAATTCCGCAATGCATAATCATCTTGATTAAATGAACTACTTGGTAATATTTCTCTAATAAACCCAAAAGTTTTAGAGATCTATTCAACCCCCCTTTTAGATCTCTATTGTGCCTCTGGGAAACAACAACTTACACTTTGTATTGATCTATGACACTAAACAAAACTAGTTCTGAACTTGGTGGTGGAAATAAATCACCTCTCATAAACAAAGAAAAGTTTGCTAATTGGAAAGTTCGCATGCAGACATATATGGACGCGATAGATGATGAGTTATTTTATGTTGTCTTAAATGGTCTATATGTTCCAACCAAACTGGCTCCAACAACAGATAATCCCAATAAGGTAGCAGTCAAACAGCAAGCCGAGTGGACTGAGAATGAAAAGAAGTTGGTGTAGTTAGACAAAAGAGCCAAGAATATCATGTTCATCGTTCTAGAAGATGAACTCTTTGTGAATGTCGTTAATTGTACTACTGCAAAAGAATTATAAGAGGCCCTATTAGTGATGCACGAGGGCACTGAAGAAGCTAGAGAGAACACGTAATCTCTTTTAACGTAACAATATGAGATGTTCACCCATGCACCAGGAGAGAACATCACAACAGCTTACGAGAGATTTAACGTGCTCCTTAACAATCTAAGAGCCTATGGTAAGGTCCATCCTAATAAGTACCTTAACATAAAGTTTATGTGGGATCTACCAAGAAAGCGGGACGTCAAGACCACTGCCATCCACGAGTCAAATAATATGTATGAAATGACGGTGCAAAAGCTCTATGGTAATCTACTTACTTACGAGCTTGAACTCAACTAAAGGGCAGAGACAATCTCTGAAGGAGAGAAGAAAGAGAAATGAGTTGCTCTTAAAGCTTCTGAAGCTACTTCTAAACCTCAGTAGAAGCTGTCTCTGATGATGATGATGAAGATATCGCATTTCTTGCGAGGAGACTGAGGAAGTTCATGAGGAAGAACTACAGTAGAAGACCCAAGAAGAACTTCAACAACAAAGGCAACAATAATAGAGATCAAGAAAAAAATTTATGCTACAACTGTAAGAAGTCGAGTCATTATATCTCAGAGTGCACCAAACCTCTACGAGAAGAGTTAAAGTGAGACAAGAAGAAGCCTTATTTAAAGAAAGAGTATAAGGGCTATAAGAAGCAACATAAGAAGGATAAAGGACTCGTAGCAGAAGGGTCGTTGAACGACTCTAAGAATGATACCAGTGCGGAGTCCAACGATGATGAAAGACCTCAAGTGGCCAATCTCTATTTGATGGTCATAGAAGAAGTCTCCAGCAAAACTACTGATCATCGAGAGATCGACATTAGTGAGGTATTTGACTTTAACTCCCTTGATGTTAATATTGATGATCTCAAAATTACACTCCATGACATAACATTAGATTTGCATTAGTATATGAAGTGGTTCAGGGTTCTATCAAAGGACCATTCTCTTTTTCAAGAGGAGAAAGAGAAAGTGCAAGTATGAAGCACTGCCTTCCTATCCAAGCTCTACTTGCATTGCCTCTCTATCCAAACTTGAGGCTGCGAATTACTTGAGGCAGATAACTGATGCCAGTGCACAGAGAGAGTCTGCTCTAACCTCTAAGATAGAGGAACTAGAAAATACAATCTCAATATGGAATAGATCTTCCTCATCTATGGACTCCTTGATCGGGTTTGGAGATTTATCTTTATTCTCAAGTGTGGAAAACTTAATGGAGACTAACAATAATGCTGCATCTTTTTCTCATCGAGGTATTATATTTGTGAAATTCAAAGAGGTTGTAGAGCCTACTATTCCATGCTATTTAATCTCTACAAACTAAATTGTTGTTCCAAAGAACAACATGTCTCATACTTGTTTAGGCTTTGTAAAGTCGCAGAGTAGACCTAAGTCTATGAGTGTACCTCGAAGGATCGTAGAGTCGGGTAAGACTCATTCTATAAACCAACCAGGTCCTAAATGTTGAGTTAGCTTCTACTCTATGAAACCTCAAAATCGTAGAATAGTGTGGAAACAGAATGAGTTTTAGCCAAAAAGAAAGGCATATCTTTCACATGTGTCCCAAGGGAGAAGATATCTATACACACATTCACATATTCAACATATTAAATGTTAAAACGGTCATAAGTATGAACATATAGCTGCATTTTGTTATTATGATGATTATTATTTTGCATTTTATCGACCCAAATTTAGGCAGATTTGGGTCCCCAAGTGAACTAACAAAGCATGACCCAAGCAAATTTGGGTAGCAAAATAAAAGATGATTTTGTTTACAGGTACCGAGCTCCACCAAATCTATTTAGTATCTTGATAGTGGATGTTCCAGGCATATGACTAGTAACAAGTGCTCCTGTATGATTTTAAAGTAAAAGATAGTCCAGCAATTGTCTTTGGTGACAACAACTCTGGGAAGACTAGAGGCAATGGTTCAATTGGAAATGATGTTTCGTTTAGTAAGGTAGCCTACATTGAAGGATTAAAGCACAACTTACTGAGCATAAGTTAGTTGTGTGATAAAGGTAATCAAGTTATCTTCCTTAACAACCAGTGTTAAGTTCAAGACCTGAAAACCAACTCGTTGAAGCTAACTGGACCAAGAAAAGGCAATGTATATGTGGTCAATCTGGCTGAACTTAGTTCATCTATAACTACTTGTTTCTTCACTAAAGCTTCAGAAGATGTCAGCTGGTTGTGGCATCGGAGATTGTCCCATCTAAACTTCAAGAGTATGTCAAAACTCGTCTCAAATGATCTAGTGAAAGGTCTGCCTGTGACACCCCCAAATCCAGGTACTTAATTCCCACAAATTTGGTGTTCACTATCTCATTCAATCACATTTAACTACCCAATATTAAGAACAATAAAATAAACTTAAGGAAACATCTTCCCAAAATGGGTTACATCACCAAACTATTAAACATTCAAATCCCAGGTTATCTTAACCTTAATACATCAAATGCGGAATAAAACATAATTTAAATAAGTCTTTGATTACAGATAAACATCAAGTGGATAAATCTCTTGCTACTTTAACATCTTGCCCTTGCCTTTACTCGTGGACGGTTCGTCCTGTTTTTCTGGCTTACCTGCAATGATTAATGCAAGAGTGAGCAAACGATTGCTCACAAGTATAATAACAATAATTTTTAAATGAAATGGATTTCAACTGGGGAATAACAAGTTTCTGAATCTCAATCAATAGATGGTCAAAGTCTAAAAGCTCGTTAGAATGCTTGGTTCCAAAGAAAATAGAATTCAAGATTTGGAAATTACATCTGAGGGTCACAAGACCTCGAACTGTGTCCTAGATTAACAAGTATTTCTACTGTAACCTTTAACAGTCATATAGACTATGGACCAACATCTCGTACTCAGGGGGATCAGCCCTTTGTACAATGTATTGTGCACAAACATTTTAACGCTGTCGCGTAAGTAATCCCCTATATTAGGGTTGTTCATCTCAGTTTATCGTCTGAATCCGTACCAAAAGGAACTTGGCTTGGAACAAGTATAGAAAATATTCTAAGTCTTTGAAATCGCTCATCAACTAAGGACTAGCTGAATCAATAAGGGTTTGCTAGTCTAATTCATCAAAAGAGTTTGTTCAATAGAAACTATACTCGAAGTTTGAATAACAAACAATGATTGGAATAAAGCTTAAGTATATAATCATGATAGTAACCTTGCTTGAATATCAATAAGCTAAGGTCGACAAGCTCGCTCAATATAAATGAACTTGCATTGAATAATTTAACAAGTTAAAGGAAAGAACAACTTGCTCAACATAAAAATAATAAATTGAGATAAGGAACTTGCCTCAAGCGTAGATTACAAATTTAAGTAATTCACGATCCTTAAACAACCTAAACATTTAATTGTAAAATGATAATATAATTAGTCACAAGATTAAAAGCATTCTAAGCTTGCTCTTTTATCATAACATCTCATTTAGCATACCATAATCAACAAGTACTAGTTTGCAACCATCTTGGAAATTCTTTAGTCATTTAATACATTAATATAAGTTTATTTATGCATCATAACTTCCAAGAAAAGAAAACAAAATAATTATAATTTTTTTTTAAACAGCAGTTTTTCTCGTCGGGGCGAGAAAAACTTAACAAATTCGTCGCCGGGGCGAAGTTATGCTTAACAAATTTGTCGCCGGGGCGAAGAAATCAATTCATTTCTCTCGCCGGGGCGAGAGACTCAACTGTGGTCTTCCCCAGCTCGCGAACCAGTGAAAACTTAGGCCAAATTTGGCCAAATTTTCCGAATTCTATCATCCAGTATACAAAATAAATATACCTAGACATCATATATGATACAAAACATTTATCCAACATGTTTTCTAAACATTTTAACCATTCTAACACATAAACAACCAATTTAAAACCCAAAATTTTACTGTTAAACAATTTATTCAAGTTTTAACCATTTTCATGAAATCAAACTCTGTAAACTCATTTTTCAACCAATTAAAACCATTCTTCTTGCATTATTCTTATTTTTCATCATATAATCATAAACAATTATTAACCTACCGAATAACAACTAATTTAAGCATCAATTTTCATACATATATACAATTCATGAAGTAAACTCTGTAAAAACTAAAAACTAATTTCAAAGACATATTTTCATGAATTAACCATTCAAATTAATCTATAATCATCACATAATCATCTAACACATGCTTTCTAACATTTACAACAACTATAATCAAATAATTCATATACTCTAGCAATTGAATTTACATATAGTAACTAAAATTATATACAGTAGAATAAAACCAAGAGGAAAAAGGAATTATACCTTCAATTGTTGTAAGAACTTGGTGAATTCTTTTAAAATTACAAGCTCTTTCTCAATTCTCTCTTCTCCATTCTCAAATTCTCAAGCTCTGCTCTCTCTTTTCTCTCAAACTCTGATGTTCTTCTTCTTTCTTTTCTTTCTTAACTGACGTAGTTTTTAAAAAAAATATAAACTGATAACTTTAATAAACAAATAAAAACTGATAATTTAAAAGAATAATAACGTATGATATAATATCTATCAGTTAAAAATTTCAAAAGTCTCTAAGGCTTGTTTGGTTAAATTAAAATAGAATAATCCATTATTCTAACTAAAGGTCTTAAGGCCTTGTTTGGTAAAACACAAATAAAATAACCCATTATTTCCAAACAACGATCATAGGGCCTTGTTTGGTAAAACTGAATTAAACACTTTCTCATTTATTTTAATAAACCAATATAACATATAGTTTTAAAATGTCACACTTCTAATTTAATTGAACTTATTATTAAATAAATTCAATTAAACCTTACTAACTTAAATAATAAATTTATTTAACAAATAACAATAATACCAAATAAATTCTCTTATTCAAATAAATCATTTATTCAAATAAACCTTTTCATCATCTAATTTAATTATTAAATTAAATTAGAATAAACATAACAAATCACATTCAAATAACATTTAACATTATTAAACTCAACATATACCCACTTCACAAAAACTTAATAAATTATTTATTTAACTCAATAAATTAATAAAAATATTTATATAATTCAATAAATATTTTTATTCAATCACAAAAATTGCATTCGTTACACTGCCCAAGCTTAGCTTCGTCAAGGAAAGACCATGCAAGGCCTGTCAGCTTGAAAAATAGACTAAAACCTCATTCAAAAGCAAAGTAATAAACTCAAATGAAAGGCCCTTGCAGCTGTTGCATATGGATGTTTTTGGGCCTATTCCAACTGCCAAACTTGGAAGAAAAAGGTATTAACTGGTGGTAGTAGATGACTACATCAGATTCACATAGGTATTCTTTCTGAGCTCTAAGGACGAGACCAACATTCAACTGATCAAATTCTTCAAGTTGGTTATGAATGAGAATGACGAGAAGATCAAGGCAATAAGAAGTAACTATGGTAGATAAATTGATTATTCTGAAGTGGATCAGTTCTGCGAAGACAATGGGATTCAACATAATTTCTCAGCTCTAAGGATTCCTCAGCAAAATGGAGTAGCTTAAAGGAAGAACAAAATGTTGATCAAAATAGAAAGGATACTTCTTGCAACAACCTGTCTCCCTGAGTATTTTTTGGCAGAAGCTGTTAACATTACTTACACTTAGAATCGGTCCTTGATTCACTCTACACTTAAGAAGACGCCCTACGAGTTATGGAAAGGAAAAAAAAGCCAAATATCAATTACTTTCATGTGTTTGGTTGTGCGTGCAACGTCCTCAGCAATGGCAAACGATACCTGACGAAGTTCCAACCCAAGTCAGATGAAAGAATTTTTCTTAGATACTCTATGAAAAGTAAAGCCTATAGAGTGTTCAACAAAAATACATGACCATTGAAGTCTCAATCCATGTTATCTTTGATGAGACTGACCAAGGCGAACTAAGCAAAGCTGTTCAACTTAATAAAATCATAGAGTTGGACCCCCGATCGAGGAGCAGGAGAACTCTACGATCGCAACTGATGAAATCATAGAGCCATATCCTATGATCGTAGAGCCTGAGAAGGAGGTCATAGAGTCATTAGTTACAAAAATGGAAACTCTATGAATAAATGAAGGTGCTAATCCAGAACCAAATCTTGAAGAACTCAGACAAGAAGGCACGAGGACTGATGTTCCATCTGGAAGCAAATGGGCAAGAGATCACACTCAAGACCTGATTATTAGGGATCCCAATGCTAGTGTCAGGACGAGGTCAGCCACTCAAAACGAATGTTTCTACCTGAGCTCTCTCTCAGATGGTGCCTAAGAAGATTGAAGAAGCTTTGGAAGATTCAAGCTAGATTAAAGCTATGCAAGAAGAGCTAAATCAATTTAAAAGAAGTAAAGTTTGAAGGCTTGTTCCAAGACCAAGAAATCATCCAGTCGTTGGCACCAAATGGGTCTTCAGAAACAAGATGGATGAAGTTGATGTGATCACAAGGAACAAGGCAAGACTGGTAGTAAAAGGCTATTCACAGGAAAAAAAGGATCGATTATGGCGAAACCTTTGCACCTATCGTAAGATTAGAAGCTATCAGGATGTTCCTAGCCTATGCATCCCACATGAAGTTCAGAGTCTTTCAAATGGATGTCAAGAGTACATTGTTAAATGGAGAACTTCAAGAAGAGGTTTATGTCAAACAACCTCTAGGTTTTGTTGATCCAACATATCCAAATTATGTTTACAAGTTAGATAAAATGCTTTATGGCTTAAAGTAAGCACCTAGAGCATGGTATGAAACACTCACTAATTTCCTTATTGAAAATGGATTCATTAGAGGTAGGGTAGACACAACACTATTTCTTAAGAAACATAAAGATAAAATATTATTAGTTCAAATCTATGTAGATGATATTATCTTTGGATCTAGTAATCAAAAATTATGTGAGAGATTTGCCAAGTTAATGCAGAGTAAATTTGAGATGAACATGATAGGTGAGCTTAACTTCTTCCTTGGATTTCAAGTGAAGCAGACAAATGAAGGAATCTTCATAAACCAAGCCAAGTACATCAAATATTTACTTAAGAAATATGACATGGAATTAGCTACTCCCATGAAAACTCCCATGGCCTCTATAACCAAACTTAACAGCGATGAAAATGGTAAGAGTATTGATATAACTCAATACCGAGGTATGATTAGATCTCTCCTATATTTGACAGCTAGTAGGCCAGATATCATATTTTCTACCTGTATTTGTGCCAAATTTTCTACCGGTATGATTAAAAGGATTTTTAGATATATCAAAGGTACTCCATATTTGGGTTTGTGGTATCCCAAGGAGTTTCCCTTTGATCTAATAGGGTATTCAGATGCAGATTTTGCATGATATAAGATTAACAGGAAAATTGCTAGTGGTACTTGTCAGATGCTTGGAAACAGACTTTTCTCATGGTTCATTAAGAAGCAAAACTTAGTATCAACTTCAACTATAGAAACTTAGTACATTGCTTCTAGTAGCTGCTATACTCAAATACTGTGGATGAAGAATCAACTAGCTAACTATGAGTTTGATTTCATGTCTATTCCTATATTTTATGATAATACAAGTGCTATTTCAATAACTCATAATCCTGTCATGCATTCTAGGACTAAACATATAGATATCAGATATCACTTTATTATAGATCATGTGAAAAATAGAAATATATCTTTACACTGTATATCAATTGAAAATCAGCTTGGAAATGTGTACACCAAACCCTTAGATGAATCTAGGTTTAATAAGCTAATTAGTGAGTTAGGTATGCTTAATTTGTATCCTTAGTACTATATTTTGGGAGTTACTAACAGTGCAGGTAAGGATCATTGAACTGTCCAAAAGGAGACAAGTTCGTAGAGCTATCCAAGATGTTCGTAGAATGGAAGCAATTCGTAGAACGAGAAGATGTTCGTATAATGGAAGTAGTTCGTAGAATGGAAGCTACTCTCAAAAGTGAATCGTAGAACAAGAGTTAAAAGTTTATCAAAAAGTTTAGTCTACGTTAGAAGAATTTAAGGTGGTCAATTACAGAGCGCGTGTCTTTTACGATCAAGAAAGGCGAGTTGAAAGAAGAAATTACTGTGGTACAACTGTAAAAAAAACAGAACTAACAAGACGTGCATTCATTTGTCTTTCGCCACGTGCCCCACTTCAGCAAAATTAGAGGGAAGTGATATAAAGTCATTTTAAATTTTCATCTGACTTTTACCCTTCTATTTTACAATCTGAGATCTGTGCTTTCAAACTCTTTCGAGCTCTAGCTTTCAAAGTTTCCTTTAAAACCAGAAAACTTAAACACTTTCGGTTCACTTTCAGTCAAATCTCATCAAAAGAAGATGGCAAGCTATCAAGTTATCTCTGGCAACTACTTGTGCTTTGAAAAGTTTGAAGAGGCAGAGAAGAAATTCAAAAAGATTCTTCTGCTGGTTCAAAGAGCTGGTTTTCAATCTATTCTGCAGTCTAACACGAGAATCTTCACCAAGTTGGTTGAAGAATTCTATCTCAATGCTGAACATGGTGAATGTATCCTTGTTACTAAAGTTAAGGATCAAGTTCTGAAGATGGATGTGGTGGAGTTGTGTCACCATTTGGAGTTTGGAAATCAAGGCATAACTACCTTCAAGGAAGTTGACGCCTCGGTTTGAGAAGGTCCTGTTAGGTTTGTATATTATGTGAGCATGCAATCAAATTACAAAAATATAGCGGAAGCGTGATAAAATCAGATTTTAAAATTTTATATAAACCATCACCATGATATTTCCTTGTGCTCAATTATCAATTAAACGAAAGAGATGGAGAATAAGAATTATACTCTCGTAGAACCGTGCTTCCTCGGGTACAAGTTCAACTCCAAATCCTTTCGCATTCTCCTTGAAATTCACTGATTAGATTCCTTCCTTTGATCAACGTTAGCCACCCAAGCGTTTGACCTCTAGAAGTGATTCACCAAGGAATAATACGTATTCAAGAAGATAAGTGTTGACAAAACCCTAGTTTCTATCTCTATAGAAATTCTAATTACTCTTCTAAATCTTATGGAGGCGTATGTAACCCCAATCCATAATAAGACTCTTCTTATTTATAGATATAGGCAACCCTCCTAAACTATTTAGGATAAAAGTTTTATTCTAATTAAACTCTTTTAATTAAACTCCTAATCCAATTAGGAATTTATGAGAGTACTTTTATTAATTAATTTCCAAACCCTTTTAGAAATTAAATAATAATAATAGTAGTAGTAATAATAATAATAATAATAATAATAATAATAATAATAAGACTCATCTTATTAATTTATATTTAATATTTTCAAAATATTAAATAATAAATATTAAGTTATTTAATTTATTCTATCACTATAGATTAAATTAAATACACTTAACTTATTATTGCAATTATGCCATTTACTTCTTAAATAAATATTTTTCTTTCGCGGTGTGACCCTTTAGGTTCTCCATATTAAACTGGTTGTGAATAAATCAATTAGAACAATTCTAATATTATTTAAATAAATAATATAATTCTACAATAAGGGTAAGCCCCCTTAGCGATCAATGACTTTTTAGATAATATAGATTTTAACAGTGTTTTATACACACAATTTGGGTACCTTTGACCTTGTTAGTTTGTTAGCTTTTGGGAATTTTATATGGTTTTTAGTCAATTTTATCGTATTTCGAGATAATTTAGTTTTTAGTTTTTTTACATGTTTATGTTGCTTTGATGCATTTTCATTATGTTTGTAAGAATTGAAATAAATACCGCTCGGATCGTTGTTCGTAATGACTTAATGTCCGTGCTTGGACGTCCGTGCCCGAATGGTAGTACAATGAAAATTAGTGTTTGGCGACACTCGGTGTTTAATTTGATAAAATTTGGAAGTCGAGCGTGCACGACGTTGGAAAGCGTGCACATCGTTCGATGTCGGCCAAGCCACGAGGGCAAGCCAGTACTTGGATATCCGTGCCCGAATGATAATACAGTGAAAATTGATGTTTGGTGATGCTCGGTGCTTAATTTGATAACGTTTGGTAGTTGTGCGTGCACGGCGTGCGGTGTCGGCCAAGCCACGAGCATGCACATGCAGCAGGTGGGGGCACTAGGTAGGGGTGCTCAAAAAAATCGGTTTTTTCGGGATCGATTTTTTCGGGATCGGTTTTTTCGGTACCGGTTTTTCGGTATTTTAATACTTTTCGGTACCGGTAGCGGTAAGGAATTTTCTGAATTCGGTAAAAACCGAAATACCGAAAATACCGAAGTTTAATAATATAATAATTAATAGTTTAAAAAAATTATTATACTATATTATAATAATTAATACCCAAGCAGGAAAGTAGATGGTGAAAATTGTTAATATATAAAAAAAATTATTTAATTATTATTAATAATTATATATATTACCATGCGGTATAACCGAAAACCGAACTGAAAAAATCGGTACCGATTTTGTACCGAATCGGTACCGAAACCGGTAATTCGGTACCGGTTCTTGCTTTTCTGGTACTTTCGGATCGGTACCGGTTCGGTATTTTCGATACCGGTTCGGTTTTTTACCGATGAGCACCCCTAGCACTAGGCAGGCGCTGGGCGCGGGCGCCGTGCTGCGCGCGGGCCTCGTTAGCCAGCCTCGGCAGATGGGCGTTGGCTTGGGCGCTGGGCATCAACAGTCACGCAGTAGGCGCGGGTGCATAAGCGTTGGGCGCGCGCGCGCGCGGGGCTCAGCAGCCTCAGCAGCACTCGGTAGGCAGGCGCTCGGCAGGCGCTGGGCGCGGACGCGCGTTGGGCCGTCCTGAGTGCGATCTGACATACTTTTAGTGCGATCTGAGCTGCATTTTGTCCGACTTTGGCTAGGGTTTCTTGAAGGAGGCTATATATAATCTCTTTTAAGCTTTATATCAGATATCTAGAGAGAGGGAGGCTACAAAATACATCAAACAACGGTGCTAAAGGCTACAAATCAAGCCACAAGCCAAGGAACTCAGTCAACAAGAATTGCAAAACCAAGGAGGAGAGCTAGAAACCAACAGCAACCCAAGGAACAACAGTTGAACAACTTCAAAAGTGGTTTCATTTCTAGATTTTCATCTCCTTTGTAATTCGAATTTGACAATGTATAAATTGAAATTGATGTTTATTGTAGCTATCATGAACTAACCTTATATTCTAAGATTGCAATGGAACCTAACACTGAAATTGAATTGAATTCTCTCTCTTTGATATTAGTTATTCATTTGTGAATTGATTATCATAACCTTTGCTTTCTAGATTAATTGCTTGACCTGTAATTACCGTGGGAACCTATATGAACTTGACGAACGGATTATAGGTTAAGACCTAGTTTTGATAACATGCGAGAGTTAAAGATTATTATGGGTTATTAATTGGATTAAGTGACGCGTGTCTTGTTAATAATCTGTATAAATAGGTAATTTGATAGTAGTTGGGATAGACATATACCCAACTACCGCATGCAACCAATAGAGAATCTAGTCTTAATGACTTCCGATGTGAAAGTTAGTAATTGAGGGGATGCTTAACGAGATTTAGTGACACATGTCTTATTAATCATTCTTGAAATTGGTCTCTTAATAGTGTATATGATAGACATATACCTATTCACCGCTTAGGAAGATTCGTGATTGACCATCGACAAAGGCTCTTGTGTAGTTTTGATTTCTCGGTTGTCAATCCGTATGATATAATTGATTGAAAAGAGAGAGTTAAGAGATTCAAATGACGTGTTGGGGGAAATTGTAATGTTAGACTTTTCTATCTTGATATTTTATCGCATTTTATTCATTACTTGTCTTATGAATTCAACTAATCAACAAAATTCAAAGCTTCATCGTTTAAACTAGATCAAATCGATATACGATTGGTACTTGGTTTTTATTCATCACAATTCCCTATGGGTTCGACTCATATCTTATCATATATTACTTGTGAACCGTGTATACTTGCATATGTGTGTTTATCGATTGTGAAATCGGCCAACAAGTTTTTGGCGCCGTTGTCGGGGAATTGTTTTTTAATAATTTTTACCAATATCAATCGACTTGGTCATATTTTAGACTTGTATATGATTTTTGTTTTTGTAGGTATTCTTGATTTGTTTGCCACGCTCACGAGGTCTTGAGTTAATCCCTTACGATCCCGAGATCGAGAGAAATATTCGAAGACTACGAAGAGAATGAGTTCAGGGTATACCCAATCAAAATGCCATGGCTGAGGAGGAGCCTAAATCCTTAAGGGAGTATACCACGCCTCTTGTCACAGATTTGCACTCAAGCATTTCCAAGCCAGTTATTGAGGCCACCCACTTCGAAATTAAGTCAGGCACCATCCAAATGGTCCAAAACTGTTTGCAGTTTGGTGGGTTGCCCAATGACGACCCAAATGCTCATTTGGTGAATTTTCTGGAAATATGTGACACATTTAAGTACACTCAAGTTACTGATGATGCAATTAGACGCCGATTATTTCCTTTCACGCTTCGTGACAAGGCAAAGAGTTGGCTTCATTCGCTTCTTTCGGGCTCGATTACCAAATGGGATGACTTAGCCCAGAATTTTTTTACAAAGTTGTTCCCACCCGAGAAAACTGCAAGATTGAGGAATGACATCACTTCGTTTGTTCAATATGATCCTGAGTCCTTGTATGAAGCTTGGGAACGATTCAAAGATCTAATAAGGAGATGTCCACACCATGGTTTACCTCAATGGTTGCAAGTTGAGATCTTTTATAACGGGTTGACCAATGCCACTCGATCAAGTGTTGACGCAGCTGCAGGTGGTACTTTAATGGGAAAGAGTTTTACGGATGCTTATAACTTATTGGAGACTATGGCTGCCAATATTTATCAATGGCCTTCGGATAGAAGAATGCCATAAAAGGCAGCAGGAAAGTTGGAGGTTGATCCTTTCACTGCAATAGCCGCGCAGCTAGTCGCGCTTACAAAGAAAGTGGAGACTCTAGGAACTCAATCTGTGCAGAGTATTTCTGAAACTTGTGACTTGTGTGTTGGGAATCATCCTACCGAGCAATGTGAAATCAATGCAGAATCCGTACAGTTCATTGGTAATTACAATAGGCAACAATGAACTGTACGGTGGCACTAACCGAAGAATGTAGTGCTGTTTTGTAAAGAAAGTTACTACCAAAGTTGAAAGATCCAGGGAGTTTCATAATTCCTTGCACAATTGGTAGCCAATTCTTCGGCAAGGCCCTATGTGATTTAGGGGTAAACATCAATCTAATGCCACTCTCAATTTATCAACAGCTGGGATTAAGTGAGGCAAAACCTATAAATGTTACATTGTAACTTGCGGATAAGTCTCTCACATACCTAAGAGGCATAGTAGAAGATGTGCTTGTCAAGGTGGACAAGTTCATTTTTCCAGCATATTTCATTGTCCTTGATTTTGAAGAAGATAGGGAAATACCTATTATCCTTGGGCGACCATTCTTAGCCACGGGCAGAACTTTGATCGATGTGCAAAAGGGAGAGCTAACCATTCGTGTCCAAGACCAAGAAGTAATCTTTAACGTTTTTAAAGCAATGAAATTCCCTAAGGTGCAGGATGAATGTTTCAGAATGGATTTGATTGACGAAGTGGTGAATGAGGTGTTCACAACAAATTATGTAGTTGATCCTTTTAAAGAATTGTTGGGCGAGTCACTTGAGAGTGAACCTCTTTTTCTTAATGAGATGGTAAATATACTGAATGTTCCTCCACATTTTATCAAGTTTAAGTAACAGTTTGAACCATTAGATAGACCTAGCAGTTCTAGTGCCACTGCAAAATCCTCATGGGAGGAGCCACCCACCTTGGAGCTCAAACCATTGCCTATCCACTTGAGGTATGCGTATTTGGGTAATGCTAGTACTTTGCCTGTTATTGTGTCTGCTTCACTTGATGATGTGCAGGAAAATAAATTGCTAAGAGAGCTACGGGAGTATAAAACAACTCTAGGTTGGTCCATTACTGACATCAAGGGCATTAGCCCTGCATTTTGCATGCACAAGATTATATTGGAGGACGAGGCCAAACCTGTGGTTGAGCATCAACGTAGATTGAACCCCATCACGAAGGTGTGGTCAAGAAGGAAATTATCAAATTTCTCGATGCCAGCATCATTTATCCCATCTCAGACAGTCCATGGGTCAGTCCAGTGCAATGTGTTCCAAAGAAGGGAGGCATGACAGTGGTCTCTAATGAAAACAACGAGTTGATCCCAACTAAAACTGTCACCGGATGGAGAGTTTGCATGGACTATAGGAGGTTGAACAAGGCTACATGCAAGGATCATTTCCCCCTCTCATTCATTGATCAAATGCTAGACAGGTTAGCGGGACATGAATTCTATTGTCTCTTGGATAGATATTCGGGCTATAACCAAATTGCTATTGCCCCCGAAGATCAAGAGAAAACGACATTCACTTGCCTATATGGGACATTTGCTTTTAGAAGAATGTCATTTGGACTACGCAACGCACCCGCTACTTTCCAAAGATGTATGATGACAATATTCTCCGATATGGTTGAGCAAGGATTGGAGGTTTTCATGGATGATTTTTTCAGTTTTTGGAGATTCATTCGACTTATGCCTTGAAAACCTTGTGAAAATGCTGAAACGATGTGTTGAAACAAATCTGGTGCTAAATTGGGAGAAATGCCACTTCATGGTGCAAGGAGGTATTATTTTGGGGCATATAGTGTCTTCAAAGGGGTTGGAGGTTGATAAGGCCAAGATTGAAACCATTGAGAAACTTCCACCACCATCTAACGTCAAGGGCATTCGTAGCTTCCTTGGACATGCTGGATTTTATAGGCGGTTTATTAAAGATTTTTCCAAAATTACAAAACCGCTGTGCAGCCTTCTTGAGAAAGACACTCCATTTGTCTTCGATCAAGCATGTTTAGAAGCTTTTGAGTTACTAAAGAAGAAGCTTGTAAGTGCTCCTATCATCATCCGGATTGGGATCTTCCATTTGAATTGATGTGCGACGCCAGTAACTTTGCAATTGGTGCTGTCTTGGGCCATCGCAAAGACAAGGTTTTTCATGTGATCTATTATGCTAGCAAGACACTAACTGGAGCACAACTTAACTATACAACCACGGAGAAGGAATTGTTTGCTATTGTCTATGCTTTGACAAATTTCGTGCTTATCTCATTGGCACCAAGGTTATTGTGTACACTGATCATTCAGCCATAAAATACTTAATAGCAAAGAAGGATGCAAATCCACGCTTGATTCGATGGGTTTTATTGCTTCAGAAGTTTGATCTTGAGATTCGGGATAAAAAGGGAATCGAGAATCAAGTGGCGGATCACTTGTCAAGGCTGGAAAACGTAGACCAAGAAGTGGGAAATGATGTCATGATCAATGAGTCCTTCCCCAATGAACAACTTTTCGCGATCACACATGAAGTGCCATGGTATGCTGACTATGTGAATTATGTGGTAAGTCATGTGCTACCACCCAAGCTAAGCTATCAACAGAAAAGGAAGTTCCTGCATGATGTGAAACACTATTTTTAGGACGAACCATTTTTGTTTATGCAATGTGCAGACCAGCTGATCAGAAGATGTGTGCCTTAATCTGAAATGGAAAGTATTCTATAACAGTGTCATGCTTCAACTTTTGGAGGACATTTTGGTGGAGAGAGAACAGCTGCAAAGGTGCTTCAATCAGGTTTTTATTGGCCAACGTTGTTCAAGGATGCCCATGTTTTTGTGTTGAAATGTAATCGTTGTCAAAGAGTGGGGAATATTTCCAGGCGTCATGAGATGCCACTAACCACAATCTTAGAGGTTGAGATCTTTGACGTATGGGGTATTGACTTCATGGGTCCGTTTCCTTCTTCGTTCAACAATTTGTATATCCTAGTAGCTGTTGATTATGTGTCAAAATGGGTCGAAGCAGCTGCAACGCCCACTAACGATGCCAAGGTTGTGTTGAAATTTCTTCGAAAAAATATTTTCACAAGATTCAGAACTACACGGGCAATAATTAGCGATGAGGGGTCGCATTTTTGTAATCAAAACTTTAATGCCCTTCTTACTAAATATGGGGTAACCCATAAAATTGCTACGGCCTATCATCCTCAAACGAGTGGTCAGGTGGAGGTATCTAATAGAGAAGTGAAAAGGATTTTAGAGAAGATTATGAACCCGAGTAGGAATGACTGGTCATTGAAGCTTGATGACGCCTTATGGGCGTATAGGACCAGCATATAAAACTCCTATCGGGATGTCACCATATCAGCTTGTGTACGGGAAAGCATGTCACCTTTCGGTAGAACTAGAACATAGTGCTTATTGGGCCATCCGGAGGCTCAATTTTGATTTGAATGCTGCGGGAGAGAAATGCCTTTTGCAACTCAACGAGATGGAAGAGTTCCGTCTCCAGTCCTATGAGAATGTAAAGCTTTATAAGGAGAAAGTCAAGAGGTGGCATGGCAAGAAGATAATCGATCGAAAGTTTGAGGGTGGACAATCCGTCCTACTTTATAATTCTTGGTTGAAGCTATTTTTCGGTAAACTCAAATCAAGATGGCCAGGGCCATTTTATATCAGTCATGTCTTTCCACACAGTGCCATTGAACTACGGGACGATAAGACTAATCAGTTGTTCAAAGTGAATTGGCAAAGAATCAAACATTACTGGGTGGTGACATTGAGCGCCAAAAGACCTCAGTTAGTCTCAAAGATCCGAAATAAATGGGGAGTAGTCAGGCTGAAGACTTTAATTCAAGCGCTATTTGGGAGCAACCCAATTTTTAATTAATTTCATGAGTTTTAGTTTAATTGAAAAAAAAATCCACTTTGTTTTCATAAGGATGATTTTTATCATTAATTGTTTCTAATTTGGTTAATTTTGTTGATACAAATAGGTGTTTTTATCAAAATTGGCACTGAGTGAACCAAGTCAGCACAGCAGCACGCTAGTAGCCCTATAGCATCAGCAGCCCAGCAGGCCAGTCAGGCGCTGGGCGCACGCACATTAGGCAGACGGGCGCAACAGGCGGGTGAGCAGCAGGCGCAGCAGGCGCGCGCGCACAGCAGGCGCGGCGTGGGCAGCAGAGTGGCGCATGGACTGGGCGCCCAGTAGGTGCGCGCGAGCGTGCCCCAGGCCGTGCGACCGCACCAACCAGCTGGTGCATGTTCTTTAAAGCACACCTTGAGCTCATTTACTTCAGCCCATTCTTATATCTCTCTCGTCCCACTCCATAGCCAACTTGCATGCATCTTTTCCAAACTCAAATTCAAGCTCCATTACTTCAAATTAGCATCCAATTTTAGCAACCCATCATCAATTTCATCTTTTAACTTGGATTTTAACAAGGATTTGAATATTTTTGAAGGATTTTCATGGTTTTTCAAAAGTTCTCCAAGAATAGGTAAAAAGGCTATAAATTTCAAATTTTACTTGCTTGGGTGCTGTGTTTTGGTGGTTTTGCTTAACAGGTACATAACTATCTCCCATTGCAAGGCTTTGTGGAGGGTTTGGCTTGGTCCCAATTGCACTTACAACTGTGATTTTAAAGAGTGCACACCACCTGTTCGATAAATTGTCTGAGAGGGAATTCTTGGCTATTCTGGGTGATTTGCTTGAAGCTTCTTCTAGTATGGCTCCCAAACGTCAACGGGGTAAATCTTCATCTTCTAAGCCAACCAAAGCCTATGACAAGAAAAGGTTCATTAGTGCGGAGGCATCTGAGCATTACCACACTGTAATGGCCACAAAAACATTGATTCCTAAGAGGGGTATTCTACCGGACGAAACAAATGATTTTGGCATCGCTGACATAATTGAGGAAAGGGGATGGCAGACTTTCACCGCACAACCCGAGCCTGTATATATATCTATTATCCAGAAATTTTATGCCAATGCTATGGAGGCTGATGACTATGTGGTTATGGTTCGGGGCAAAAATGTGTCATTTGGTAAATGGAGCATTGAAGAATTTTATAACCTTCCTAGAAGCCATGGCAAGGACGCGCTTACCAAGTATGGAACCGAGAAGCCTAATTGGGACGAAATCATTACAACCTTATGCAAACCAGGCGCCCGTTGGACTATGAAAAGGGGAGAGCCATTGCATTTCCGGCAGAGTGATTTAAGCAGATATGAGAAAGCATGGTTGTACTTCATTAATGCCAAGCTATGGCCTACCACCCACGCGATGGAGGTGATTCCAATGCGGGCAATTATCCTGTTTTCCTTGGTGACGGGGCGGAGCATTAATGTTGGAAGACTGATTCGTAACTCCATTATCCTACATGCTAAAGGGAAGTCTACAAGCGGATTGCCACACCCATCACTGATCTGTGGCTTGTGCAAAGGGGTAAAAGTCAAGTGGAGCGCCAACGAGTTACTTCAATACCCATTGACTCCTATTGATAGCCAAGCTATGCGCCACTATAAAGTTTGGAAGGGTGGGGTGCTGAAGGAGCACGGAGCTGGATTTTTGCCTTTGCTGCATCCTCACGAACTTGAGGAAGACGTCGGCAACCCACCACTTAGCATCGAGCATACCGAGACATCTAACTCTTCAATCGACTTACTTATTGCTGAGATGCATGAACTTCGGCGTGAAAATTAGGAGATAAGGGCTGAAATGCAGCGGAATGCGCAAGAGAGACAAAAGGAAGCACGGGAAAGGGAGCGTGAAAATAGGCACATGTCCCGGCGCATTGATCATTCAATTCAACAGGTCAATTCATTGTGTATTTATACTTCCGATTTTTGTAATGCTACTGTACAGGTGATCAACAACAGTGGGTTCAATGCCGGCCCAAATGCAGTCCAATTTCCCATGACAGCTATGTTCCCGGAGTATGACCTTGATTCGGGTGATGATGCAAATGGAGGAAATCACGCAAATGACAACAATGAGGATGCTGCTGCTTGAGTTCCTCAGTGAAGTTCTCTGTTTAAATTCTGTCTATTATAACATCGAGGACTATGTTTATTTTAAGTTGGGGGCGTGGTAGTATAATTTAGTTATTTTATTTTGTCTAAGTCGTGTTGGGTCGCGTAATAGTTAATTTCACTCTCTAGTCGTGTTGTGCTACAAGAATGGCCAAGGATATTTTGCTGGTTAATATGTTTTTATCTAAAGTAAGGCTTGAGCATGCTTAGTTACTTCTTAACATTTTAGCTAACCACCCTATCCTTGGTTGTTTAAGCTCTCCACGTACACAATGTGCTTGTTTAGTTAGTTAGTATTGAGAAATCTCATTTACTTAAATGATGGGGAGATTATACTTGAAATGTACTGAACTCACGTCAACAACCGTTTATGCTTATTTTAGACTTTCATATAAGTTTGGGGAAAAAAATATTACGTTTTGTTGACTAAGTTTAATTACGTAGCCTTCGCTACTCGAGTTAATAGATCCTTAGGGGTGTTTTACACCTAATGCCCTAAGGCCATTTGGTTTAGGAGTCATTGATCAAACACTCGCTACACGGGTAGCTTTGAATAGCCTAATGTGATTAGACATTACACGGTCATATGCATAAGTTTAATGTGAGATGGAGCGTAAAACGCACTCACCAATGTGATTACTCATTACTGCAATAATCCCCTGGGAACCCCTTCCTTATATGGTCATCTTGTCTAGTATTTATCAAGGTAACGATGAGTTTGTAGATTTATAGTATAATCCCTCATAAATTGAGTTCATGCGTTAGCTCTTTCCTAACTCGCATAAACAGATAGCACACACACACACACATTGCAGAGATCTTGAGTAGCTGTGAGCTTAGAAATTTTGTTAAATTGTAACATTACATTGTTCTTGGGTCCCTTTTGATCTTTTTCCTTTGAGGCCAATTCTTGAGTCGTTCCCTTTTAATTCAGTTGTCATTTGTGTTTATTTCAATAAATTAGTGTATCTCTGTTTGTTTGAGGACAAGTAAAGGGTTAAGTTTAGGGGTATTTGATGAGGGTATTTTATACACACAATTTGGGTACCTTTGACCTTGTTAGTTTGTTAGCTTTTGGGAATTTTATATGGTTTTTAGCCACTTTTATCGTATTTCGAGATAATTTAGTTTTTAGTTATTTTTACATGTTTATGTTGTTTTGATGCATTTTCATTATGTTTGTAGGAATTGAAATAAAGACCGCTCGGATCGTTGTTCATAATGACTTAATGTCTGTGCTTGGACGTCCGTGCCCGAATGGTAGTACAATGAAAATTAGTGTTTGGCGACGCTCGGTGTTTAATTTGATGAAATTTGAAAGTTGAGCGTGCACGATGTTGGAAAGCATGCACGGCGTTCGGCGTCGGCCAAGCCACGAGGGCAAGCCCGTACTTGGATATCCGTGCCCGAATGATAATACGGTGAAAATTGATGTTTGGCGATGCTCGGTGCTTAATTTGATAACATTTGGTAGTTGTACGTGCACGGCGTGCGGCGTTGGCCAAGCCACGAGCACGCACGTGGAGCAGGTGGGCACCAGGCAGGCGCTGGGCGCGGGCGTCGTGCGGCGTGCACGGGCCTCGGCAGATGGGCATTAGGTGTTGGCTTAGGCGCTGGGCATCGGCAGTCAGGCAGCAGGCGCGGACGCATGGGCGCTAGGCATGCGCGCATGCGGTGCTCGGCAGCCTCGGCAGTACTCGACAGGCAGGCGCTGGGCGCGGGCGCATGGGCGCTGGGGCCTCGACATTTGGGGTGCCAGGTGTGCAGCAAATGGGGCGCCAGACGGGTGGCTAGGGCGTGGGCGCGGGCGCGCGACGCGGGCGTGCGGCAGCCAGCATGGGCCAACCAGGCCTTGGGCGTGCGCACGCCAGGCACCGTGCGGGTGCGCCAACGCCGTATTGAGTGCGATCCGACATACTTTCAGTGCGATCTAAGCTGCATTTTGTCCGACTTTGGCTAGGGTTTCTTGAAGAAGGTTATATATATAATCTCTTCTAAGCTTTATATCAGATATCTAGAGAGAGGGAGGCTATAAAATACATCAAACAATAGTGCTAAATGCTGTAAATCAAGCTGAATCAAGCCACAAGCCAAGGAACTCAGTTAACAAGAATTGCAAAACCAAGGAGGAGAGCTAGAAACCAACAACAACCCAAGGAACAATAACTGAACAACTTCAAAAGTGGTTTCATTTCTAGATTTTCATCTCCTTTGTAATTCAAATTTGACAATATATAAATTGAAATTGATGTTTATTGTAGCTATAACGAACTAACCTTCTATTCTAAGATTGCAATGGAACCCAACACTTAAATTGAATTGAATTCTCTCTCTTTGATATTAGTTATTCATTTGTGAATTGATTATCATAACCTTTGCTTTCTAGATTAATTGCTTGGCCCGTAATTACCTTGGGAACCTATATGAACTTGACGAAAGGATTATAGGTTAAGACCTAGTTTTGATAATGCGAGAGTTAAAGATTGTTATTGGTTATTAATCGGATTAAGTGACGTGTGTCTTGTTAATAATCTGTATAAATAGGTAACTTGATAGTAGTTGGGATAGACATATACCCAACTACAACATGCAACGAATAGAGAATCTAGTCTTAATGACTTCCGATGTGAAAGTTAGTAATTGAGGGGATGCTTAACGAGATTTAGTGACACGTGTCTTATTAATCATTCTTGAAATTGGTCTCTTGATAGTGTATAGGATAGACATATACCTATTCACCGCTTAGGAAGATTTGTGATTGACTATCGACAGAGGCTTTTGTGTAGTTTTGATTTCTCGGTTGTCAATCCGTATGATATAATTAATTGAAAAGAGAGAGTTTGGAGATTCAAATGACATGTTGGGGGAAATTGTAATCTTAAACCTTTCTATCTTGATATTTTACCGCATTTTATTCATTACTTGTCTTATGAACTCAACCAATCAACAAAATTCAAATCTTCATCGTTTAAACTAGATCAAATCGATATACGATTGGTACTTGGTTTTTATTCGTCACAATTTCCTGTGGGTTCGACTTATATCTTATCATATATTACTTGTGGACCGTGTATACTTGTACGTGTGTGTTTATCGATTGTGAAATCGGCCAATAATAATATAGATTTCAACATTAATCACAAAACAACTTTTCAATGAATAGTTACCGTACAATTCAATCCTTCTACCAAACACTGTCCCAATTAAATAAGACATGGAATTAATGTCAACTCTTATACGGCGCTGCGACGCCATGTCTAACAAAGGGACACGGCGCTGCGGCGTCGGCATCCAGAAACTGTTATCTAGTTTTTTCTGCAGTCGCGAATTTGATCAGTTTTTCATCCAAAACTCGATTTTCTGCAATTGTTTTCAAAACCTATAATTTTATACAACATATTATGCCCAATAAATTGTTCCAAACGCATACCTATACATATAAGGAATCAAAACAATTAATAATTCGCATAAAGTTTGGCTCTTGATACCACTGTTAGGTTTGTATATAACGCGAACATGCAATCAAATTACATAAATAAAGGTGAAGCGCGATAAAATCAGATTTTAAAATTTTATACAAACTATCACCATGATCTTTCTTTATGCACAATTATTAATTAAACGAAAGAGATTGAGATTAAGAAATTATACCCTCGTAGAACCGTGCTTCTTCGGGTACAAGTTCAACTCCAATTCCTTCGCGTTCTCTTTGAATTCCACCGATTAAATTCCTTCCTTTGATCAACGTTAGCCACCCAAGTGTTTGGCCTCTAGAAGTGATCCACCAAGTAATAATACTTGTTCAAGAAGATGGGTGTTGGCAAAACCCTAGTTTCTATCTCTATAAAAATTGTAAGTACTCTCCATAATTCTTATGCAAGAGTGCGTAACCCTAATCTATGATAAGACTCCTCTTATTTATAGATGTAGGAAAACCCTTCCCTAAACTATTTAGGATTAGGGTTTCTATTCTAATTAAACTCTTTTAATTAATTATACTCCTAATCCAATTAGGAATTCATGAGAGAGTACTTCTATTAATTAATTTCCAATCCCTATTAGGAATTAAATAATAGTAATAATAATAATAATAAGACTCCTCTTATTAATTTATATTTAATATTTCTAAAATATTAAGCTATTTAATTTATTCTATCTCCATAGATTAAATTAAATACACTTAACTTATTATTATAATTATGTCATTTACTTCTTAAACAAATATTTTTCTTTTACGGTGTGACCCTTTAGGTTCTCCATATTAAACCGGTTGTGAATAAATCAATTAGAACAATTCTAATCTTATTTAAATAAGTAAATTAAACTATTTAATTCATTTAAATAAATAACATTTATTCTACAATAAGGGTAAGCCTCCTTAGCGATCAACGACTTTTCAGATAATACAGATTTCAATATTAATCACAAAAGAACCTTTCAATGAATAGTTACCGTACAATTCAATTCTTTTACCATACAATGTCCCAATTAAATATAAGACATGGAATTACTGACAAGTCTTATTTTATTTAATTATATGTATTTCGATTCCCAAATGCACAACTCTAATTAATGCAAATTAGAAACTCTTTTCTAATTTTATTCTGACTTGGCCAATGACTACTGAGTTGTCATTTATCGAATCACATAGGACATTCACATCTTTTACTAGATGTGGTAGATTCTTTGTTGATCATTCATCTATCTCTATGTACAACTTATTATATCCAATCATACCCTTTGATATACCCTAAAGGTCTTAAGGGACATGTCAAAGTATAACTCATCATACACAAGATACTATGATGATCTCAAGTCCAAGGATTACTTGTACTACTATCACTAGAGGAATTCTTATTGATAGGCGAGTAAATCTCCATTAGGTATTCCTTAGCGAGCCACGTTCAGCGAACTTATTCTCCAATAAGCACCTACATACTTACTTTAGTGTCTCCACACAAATGATTATGAGATCAATGATCATCTTCCTAAGAGCAAGCAACGTATGTACTAATCTATCCAGATTCACTAATCCCCTTTTAGTAATCCAACGATTATGAACGATTTTAGTTTTAAGCTATCTAAGAATTTAGATCTCATTAGCATGATCACCATCATGATTCTAAAAGCGTTGCTTAAAACTATGAGTTTATCACATATTAAATAACAGTACCATGTAGATAAAGTAAAATGCCTTTAATACTTTTATTAATAAATGAATAAGATTACAAAGTATATGCTACATCATATCAAATATGATTGGCTTGTGTGCATACTACTTTCAGATGGATCGTTGAGCAACGAATTGTAGAACAACAGGTCGAACTTAGAATCTACAAACAACTGATCGTAAAGTGACTACACAAACATTGAGTAACAGACTATACAGTCCCTCTTTGCCAGCTCCAACACTACGTACATAGAGTGATTTACTCAGCAACCATAGAGCAACATCCCATGATCGTAGAACACTTCCACTAAATAACAAAAAACTAAGCATTATACTCCATATTTGCTGATTCATCTCTAATTTTTTTTGAAATTAATAAATACCTTAATAAGCTCATATACACATAAAACATGTAACAAACTAAACATAAAGGAATCAAAAACATAGAATATTTTGCACCTATCAAATTTTCCACACTTAGTCGTTATATGTCCTCGTGTAAACAGAAAGCAGAGATCGTACTACAATCTATTTAAATCCATTCAACCAAACTTTCAAAGGTTTCAATTTTAATTCCTTCTATGAATATTAATACTAATCAACAGAACTCTAGTTAACACTTCGTTAATCAACTCACAATAACAACCTTGTTATTTTCCATAGAACCCATCAAAATTCAATTACAACCACATAAGTACCTTTCCTATAATCAACATGAGACAACTGTGCACAACTTACTCAAAACCCAAAACATAACTTTTCAACTATTTTTCTTCACACATATAACAATATGATAAAGTTACAGAACCTTCAATTTCAATTTTTTATAGGTGAGTGTATTTTATGTTCCATCTCACTTATTACATGTGTTTATGGGTGAGTGTGTTTTACGCTCCATCTCAACACACCACATGATTCATCACTTTTGTTTCTCTTTCTCTTTCTTTTTCTTTCTTCTTTTTCTCTTTTCTTTTTTTCCTCAACATGGTTCTGCAAAATATAACTTTTCTGCTAAACAAGTACTGAATTATGAAATCAGTGTACATAGTCAGACCCCACATACAACTTAGCCAAGTAACATGTATCTCATATTCAAGTACTCATGCAAAATAAATTTAATTTAAAATCAGTTTAACTGTGGATCGTGACTCAGTTATCATCATTTATCAATTAATTAAGTACCAAACAAATAAGAGTAGAATTTTTCTTAAGCAAAAACAACAGATAACAATTCTTTTTCAGTCGTAAAGTAATTGATCTGAGTAGCATTTAAAGTCCTGGAGGCATAATAGATAGTGGGAACAACTTTGTTAACTCTTTGTCCTAAGACAACTCCTACTGCATAGTTACTTGCATCACACATGATTATAAAAGGCAATCCCTCGTTTGATGGTTGTATTACTGATGCTGAGGTTAATAGCTTCTTTAACTTGTCATATGCCTCCTTGCACTCATCATCAAACTGAAATTGCATATCTTTTTGTAGTAACTTACACAAAGGCAAAGCTATCTTTGAGAAGTCCTTGATAAATCTGTGATAAAATCTTGCATGACCAAGGAAAGAAAGAATCTCCCGCACACTTGCAGGGTAAGACAAAACAGAAATAACCTATATGTTAGACTTATCTACTTCTATTGCTTTAGCTGAAACAACATGCCCAAGAACTATACCTTGCTCTACTATGAAATGACATTTTTCCCAATTAAGAACAAGATTAGTTTCTAAACATCTATCAAGCACATGAGTTAGATTGTTTAAGCATGCATCCAATGAATCACCATATATTGTGAAATCATCCATGAACACCTCAATGCAGTTCTCTAAAAGATCAGAGAATATGCTTACCTTACACCTTTGAAAAGTCCTTGGTGCATTGCAAAGTCCAAATGACATTCTACGATAGGCAAAAGTACCAAATGGACAGGTGAAGGTGGTTTTCTCTTGATCTTCTGGTGCAATGACAATCTGATTGTACCTTGGAAAATCATCTAAAAAATAATAATAGGTATGACCAGCTAATCTCTCTAACATCTGATCAATAATAGAAAGGGGAAAATGGTTTTTTCCGGTTACTTAATTTCCAGTAATCAATACACATTCTCCAACCTGTTTGCACATGTATGGGTACCAACTCATTATTGCCATTTTGAATAACTGTTATACCAAATTTCTTTGGAACAACCTGCATTGGACTTACCCATTGGCTGTCTAAAATTGGGTAAATAATACATGCATCAAGTAATTTCAACACCTTCTTTTTCACTACCTCTATCATGGGTGTATTCAGTTTGCGCTAGGTTTCTCTAGTTAATTTAGCTCCTTCTTCTAAAAGAATTTGATTCATACACACAACAGGACTTATACCCTTGATATCTGCAATTGTCCAACCAAAGACTGTTATATGATCCCTTAGGTCTCTTAATAGTTTGTCTTCCTGAACTTTGGTCAGATTCTTGGCAATAATCACTGGCAGTGTGTCATTCTTCCCTAAATGCATACTTCAAGTGAGTTGGTAGTGGTTTCAATTCTAAGGTAGGCGCCTGCACAACAGAAGGTAACAGTTTCTTGTGAGTAACAGGTAATTGAATAGAAAGAACTACATTCTTATCTGAAATTTTTGGCAAAGAATGTAATGCAGCTGTAGTCTCTTCCAGATCTTGATTTTGCTCAATTTCTTCTTCCTTTAACTCTAAACTTTTAGTAATTGCAACCTCCAAGTTGTCCTTATGTGTTAGCTCAAAAGTTTCCTGCACTATAAAATCAATAACACCAATAGCAAAAATAGGATCAATATCACTAGGGTAACTCATGGCCTCATAAATGTTTAACTGAATCTTTTCACCATCAAACTTCATGGCCAAGGTCCCATTGTGCACATCAATCATTGTTCTGGCTGTTTTTAAGAATGGTCACCCTAATAAAATATGTGCAGGATTTGGAGATGTATCATCATCCATATCCACAATGTTGAAATCTATAGGAAATATTAGTTCATTCACCTGCACCAACACATTCTCAATTACCCTTTCAGGGTAAGTGTTAGTACGATCAACTAATTGTACAATAACACCAGTATTTTTCAAAGGACATAGATTTAAAGAAGCATAAATAGATAATGGCATGACATTATTAGAAGCTCCTAAATCTAACATATTTTTTTCAAATCTAGTATTACCTATTCTACATGGAATTGTAAACATACCTGGATCTTTACACTTAGGAGGCAGCTTTCTTTGAAGAATTGCTGATACATTCTCTCCTACAATTACTTTCTCATCATCCCTTAATTTTCTCTTATTAGTGCATAATTCTTTTAAAAAATTTGCATACCTTAGCACTTACTTGATTGCATCTAATAAAGGAATGTTTACCTCCACCTTGCGAAAGGTTTCCAGTATCTCTTGCTCTTGCTCATCCTTCTTAGAAGTCCTGGGATTCCTGGGTGGAAAAGGTAAAGGATTAGTCTTAAATTAAACAAAAGGGTTCAGAATTACCTTAGATGTTGTCGCTCCCTTCTTAGCCCCTTCCTCATCAAATTCAACAATAGCTTTTAATGTATCCAACTGCTTTCCACTCCTCAATGTGATAGCACCGGCATTCTTTCTTGGATTAATAACTTTCTGGGAGGGTAACTTCCCTAAGCCTTGAGAGTCTAACTTACCAACTGTGGTAGCAAGCTGACTCATCTGATTCTCCAGATTATGGATGAAAGTTCTTGTTTCTTGTTGAAATTACTATGTTTGAGTCATAAAAGCCTTAAACATATCCTAAAAGGATGTTCCATAATTGAAAGGTGCCCCTTGCTTAGGTTGGTACTGCTGTTGAGTTGGTTGATAACATTGCTGCTTGTTTGGGAAAACATTCTACATTAGTGGCTTAGTACCTCCATAACTCAAGTTAGGATGACCTTTCCATCTTGGATTATAAGTATTAGAATAAGGATTATATCTGCGTTGAGGTTGTCTTGGAAAATTCCCCACTGCATTTGCTTGTTGTATAATTTCATCCTCTTGAAGTGTTAGACAAACATCTGTATTATGCCTTGACATTGAACAAATTCCACACACCTTTGCTACTTGCATGTTCCCTGCAGCTATATGATAAACTATAGTAGTTAAATTAGAAATTTAATGTTCAATATTACTAGTACTTACTTCATTCACCCTTTTAGGTGTATGATCCATTTTGGTTACATACTGCTGTGAATTAACTGCCATGTTTGCAATCAGGTTCTTAGCAGCTTTTGGTGTTTTATCTACCAGTGCTCGTCTATTTGTTGCATCAATTATGCTCTTATCTATTGGCAACAGTTCCTCATAAAAGTGCTGAATTAAGTGCTGGTCATCAATTTGGTATGGTGGACAGCTTGAACATAACTTCCTAAATCTTTTCCAATACTTAAAGAGAGTCTCTCCATTGAACTGTTAGATTCTACAAATCTCCTTCCTTATATTAGCAGCTCTAGAAGCAGGAAAATACTTCTCCTAAAGGAAGGTAGTATAACCAACCTTTGCCAAATCTGCTTAAGAGAATGGAAAAGCTTTAAGCTTTATTTGCTCCTCTATTATTTCTTAAGGCTTCATGCTAGAATACACCAAATGGAATTCCTTTAGATGCTTGTATGGATCTTCACCTATTAGACCACGAAAAGTAGGCAAAAGATGTATTAGTCCTGATTTTAGTTCAAAAGCAGCATCTAAACTAGGACATTCTATACACAAGGGTTGTTGGTTAAGATTATGAGTAGTCAACTCCTTCAAAGTCCTGTTATTATTAGCAGCAAGCATTTCTTCTTTTGAATCACTAGATGAACTATTTGAAAGTAATTCAAGTGTTATGTTCAGGCCATGTGATGTAACAAAAACTTCTTTTGAATCTGCAGTTGCACTTTGAGCTTAACGAGTCTCTTTCCTTAACCTTTTTGCAGTCTTCTCAATCTCTAGATCAAAATTTAATTCACTAGATTGAGAGGATCAAGTTATAAACTAAAAAAAACCAAGAATAAATAAAAAGAAGTATACACTCCCCGGCAACAGTGCCAAAATTTTGGCAGCGTGTCGTTAACATTCCAAAAATTAATAAATCCTTACCTCCAGTTTACGAAAACAATCTTAGTATAGTAGCAAGTAAGAGTCAAACCCACAGAGAGTGATATTGCTTAAAATTATTCTACTGTTTCTAACTCTAACAAAACAATAAGTAAAAGAGGGGTTTCATAATTCTGATTATAACTAATGAAAACAAGACTGTAATTAATAAAGTAAAACTTAAGTATTAGTAAAAGAAGTCAATAAAGTGAAACTTCAGTTCTAAAGTGAAACTTCAGTTCTTCAGTTTAATATCACTCCTTACAATTAATAGAATAATCAAATATTAGAATATTCCTTCCTTCAATGAAACTAATAGTCCTAGATAACAACAAGCTCTGTTACCCGAAACTCCCCTTAGATTATCACTTAATGAAACAAGCTCTTCACAAGATTCTAACCATTATACAACCTAGAAAAGCTCTCTAGATTTAATATAATAGCAACATTAAGAATTAGGGAATTAGACTATTCCAAGCAACAATCATACAAGCTCGGACTGTTTAACCTGCATTCTGATAACCTTAGCAATACATAAAAGTTCTGACACAATCACATATTACTAACTGTTACTTGTGATTAGGAACAATATCTATTATACGTAATACTATTCCTTAATCTAACAAATGATATTAGTTGATCAATTTAATTCGGCCGAAATCAAATCAGTCAAACCAAATAACATTCAAACAGTTAAAACAGATTATCACGAATGAATTTTCATATAAAGAAGGAATAAATAATATTATAACTCAATTAAACCATCAATTATAATAAAGGTTCAACATCCCCTAGAACTGAACTAAAAACCTAGTCTGACATGCTTATATAATAAGAATACTCTATTTCTGTAAAAGTCTATAATGATGATGATGATAATGATCCTTCTTTGTAAATAGGTAAAGGTATTTATAGGTGAAATCTTTTGAAACACTAGAAAAATTCGTTTCCACATAAACTCTTGAAATCACCGCAAATACAGTTTCCATATCAAACTCGGACTTAGTTTCCATAGCAGATTCTAACTCAGTTTCCATATCTAGCTGTAGTTTCCATCACAGATTGTAACTCCCATAATATGCTCCAGATCCGACCCAACTCCAAATCCATAAGTCGACCCATCATTATAGGGTAACATCTCTATAAAACAAATGTAGAATGAACGATCGTAATGTGAATCTTGTATCGACCCGATCGTAGAGCTCCTTCTCAGTCAGGACAATCGTAGAGTGAAATGTTACAGTCCAGAATTATTGAATGATGGATCGTTGAGCAACGAATCATAGAACAACAGGTCGAATGTAGAGTCCACAACCAACTTATCTTAGAGTGACTACATAATTGTCGAGTAACAGACTACAGAGTCCCTCTTTGCCAGCTCCAACACTACGAACGTAGAGTGTTTTACTCAGCGACCGTAAAGCAGCATCTCACGATCGTAGAACATTTCCACTAAATAACTGAAAACTAAGCATTATACTCCATATCTACTAATTCATCTCTAATTCTTCCTGAAATCAATAAATACCTTAATAAGCTCATATACACACAAAATATGTAACAAAACTAAACATAAAAAAATAAAAAACATTGAATATTCTGCACCTATCAATAAACCTAATCAGAAAACACCCAATTAAACAACATAAAAACAAAAGCACTAAATTTCATCAAATTAATCAAATGCATAAACTCACAGGGAGAATAATTAGCTAATAAATCACAAACAACAACAAAGAGATTTGTATTTATCACCTAGGGTTTTGGAAAGGTTAGAGTTTGTTGACATAAAGAGGAATTGGATCACCACTCACTAGCTTTGTATTTGTGATTTGATGTTCTCGATCTTACTCAGGGGCGGAGTCACGGAGTCGTCGAGACTCGAGATGCAGGAAACTGGAGATTGAGAATTTTTTTTCATGAAGGGCTAAAGACTGAAGTGAAGGCCTGAAACTTAGCGAGTTAGAGAGCGGGAGTTTGAATACACCATACGCCGTGTGTTTAGTTCTTTTCAAAGTAGTAGTGTTTTAAGTTTTTTTTGCCCCCTCTAAGTTTAACTTTTTCATAAATATGCCCCCTCAGGTTTATTAAGTTTTATTTCTGCCCTTGCTCCTATACCTATAAAAAAATCTAACATAGGCAGGCTTATGTTTCCCTATGAATACATCCGTCTCTGGTGATGTCGATGAATTGGTTTTGGAACGTTTGACTTTGCAAACATGTCATTAATGATACCTAAATCAATCAACATACAATTAACAACCTCAAACAAACAATTATTTTATGCAAAATGCAACATAAAAAAAATTCTAAAATACACAACAAGTAAATATTCATAATCAACTAAAAAAAAGAATTTCAAAATAAAAATATGAGTCAAGACTCAAGAGATGATTTAGAAACTTACTTGTCATTGCCATAGTTCATTTTGAATGATATAATTTCAACCGTCCAATATTAATATCTTTAAACGCCTTTTCAAAGCCTCAAACCAAATTTGCTTTCTATATTCAAACAAAATCAAGCCAAAACACATCAAAATCAAGCTATAAACACAACCAAATCAAGCCATAGAACAAAATCACTAAAAAATTTGAAGTTCATTGAGATAGAAATGACACATTGAGATACTGCTCAAAGTCTCACCCAAATACTCCTCAAAAATCACATTGAGATAGAAATAACACCTTTTGTTGATCCAATTTACAAAATACAAACAGAAGCTGCCCATGTTTAATAAGCATTAAATCACCAAAAATCAACTTTGGCATTCACATTAAAATTTAAGAAAACAAAACCAATAATTAATAAATCAATAAACTTAATCAGAAAACACCCAATTAAATAACACAAAAAGCAAAAGCCCTAAATTTCACCAAATTAATCAAATGCACAGACTCACATGGAGACTAATTAACTAATAAATCACAAACAACATCGGAAAGATTCGTATTTGTCACCTAGGGTTTTGGAAAGGATAAAGTTTGTTGACACAAAGAGGAACTGGATCACCATTCACCAACTTTGTATTTGTGATTTGATGCTCTCGATCTTACTCAGGGATAGAGTCACGGAGTCCTTGAGACTCGAGATGCAGGAAACTGGAGATTGGGAATTTTTTTCGTGAAGGGGTAAAGACTGAAGTGAAGGGCTGAAACTTAGCGAGTTAGAGAGCGAGAGTTTGTATACATCATCCCCTGATGATGTCGATGAATCAATTTTGGAATGTTTGACTTTGCAAACATGTCATTAATGATGCCTAAATCAATCAACATACAATTAACAACCCCAAACAAACAATTATTTTATGTAAAGTGCAGCATAAATAAAATTCTAAAATACACAACAAGTAAATTTCATAATCAACTAAAAAAAAGAATTTCAAAATAAAAACACGAGTCAAGACTCAAGAGATAATTTAGAAACTTACTTGTCGTTGTCATACTTCAATTTGAATGATACAATTTCAACCGTCCAATATTAGTATCTTTAAACGTCTTCTCAAAGCCTCAAACCAAATTTGATTTCTGTATTCAAACAAAATCAAGCTAAAACACATCAAAATCAAGCTACAAACCAACCAAATCAGGCCATACAATAAAATCACCAAAAACATTGAAGTTCATTGAGATAGAAATGACACATTGAGATACTGCTCAAAGTCTCACCCAAGTACTGCTTAAAAATCACATTAAGATAGAAATGACACATTTTGTTGATCCAATTTATAAAATACAAACAGAAGCAAACTAGGTTTAATAAGCATTAAATCACCAAAAATTAACTTTGGCATTCATTAAAATTTAAGAAAACAAAACTAATAATTAATAAATCAATAAACCTAATCAGAAAACACCCAATTAAACAACAAAAAAACAAAAGCCCAATTAATCAAATGCACAAACTCATAAAGAGACTAATTAGGTAATAAATTACAAATAGAAATAGAGAGATTCGTATTTGTCACCTAGGATTTTGGAAAGGGTAGAGTTTGTTGACATAAAAAGGAACTGGATCACCACTAACTAACTTTATATTTGTGATTTGATGCTCTCGATCTTACTCAGGGGCGGAGTCACGAAGTCCTCGAGACTTGAGATGCAGGAAATTGGGGACTGGGAAATTTTTTCGTGAAGGGATGAAACTTAGCGAGTTAGAGGGCGAGAGTTTGAATACATTATAAAATACTCCGTGATAAAAGAACAATAACACGCGATATTTTACAGTAACACATAATATTCCACAGTATTTCATATTATTAAACTAATAATTGTCACCATAACAAAGGTGGTAATGGAAAGTTATGTAATTAAAAGTCACAGGTATTAAATAGTTAGACAGATTTAAAGAACATTGATATCTGTGATATTAATACATTAAGTCAATAATGCAAAAGATAGATAATATAATAATAATTATGAATAGTAAAAAAAATATAATCTTAAAATATGAAAAATATGGATAATTAATGTGGTAGATTAAAAGCAATCTTGAAATGTGAATAATGTGAATAATTAATGTGTGGTAGATTAAATGTATTCTTGAAATGTGAAAAATGTGGATAATTAATATGTGGTAGATTAAAGGTAATATTGAAATGTGAAAATGTGAAAAATTAATATGTGGTAGATTAAAGATAATCTTGAAATGTGAAAAGTGTGGTTAATTGATGAATGGTGTAAATTAAATATAATCTTGAAATGTAAAAAGTGTGGTTAATTGATGTGTGGTAGATGTTGGTTAAGTTTTGACTATAAATAGGGGGCTTAACATAAAGAGTTTTACAACTTTTTTGCTTATCATTCCTTCCACTCTCTAAAAATTGATTAGTGTAAGTGTCTCTCTGAGTGTGCTAAGGCTACATTAAGTATTGGTGAATATCAATAAGAGTGCAAGAATTGTTCAAGTTAATCAACTATATAGAAAGAAGTATTTAGTCACGTGCTAAGGTAAGGGATATTATTTTCTTTGATACTTGTAAGGGATATCATTTTCTTTCATACTCCTAAATTTATGGTAAAAAATTATTATTCATTTTTATAACCTTATCATTAAACGGTAAATATTCCTGAAATTATTGAAATTTTCTTAATAGCTGGTGTTTCATCTAATATCTTTCGACTTGAACCTTCCTATTGAATTTTAACTGTTATATTTGAATTGTGAACCTTAAATATTATTCTTGAACTCGAATCGATATTCTGGATATCGTGTTGATAATTTGGACATTATTGGACTCTGAACAAATTAAATTACAAATCTCTAATGTTTATTCTTTATCTTATTATTTATGTTCATACTTTATATCATTGTTATTTGTATTAATCATAAGGACTTAAGTTGTTGGGAATGTTTTTGGTCTAGGTGCAAAGACAATATGATTGTTGAGTGCCTTTAGCTTGTGTGGTAAGGACACGTGGTGAATGTTCTCTTTGGCCTGAGTACAAAGACAATATGATTGTTGAGTGTCTTTAGCCTGTGTGGTAAGGACATGTGGTAAAAGTTCTCTTTGACCTAGGTGCAAAGAGGAACTGTTGATTGACATAATCATAACCATTGTTGTTACAGTTGATAAAATCTTGATGGTGAGTTTTTAAATTGGAGAAGATAGTAGACATTATGGTCTATTTGACTCTTTTAATCGATTGTTCATTCCGCTGTAGTTGTTTGTTGAAAACTTATGTTGTCTATCATTTTCTAAATCTCTGATTTATCACTATTGAAGGCTAAGGATAACTTATTCTTCGTTATCTTAGTCATGATATTCTTTACTGGGCTATTTGAGCGCACCTTTTTGTTACATAATTCCTTTAAAGAAATGAGAGTGTAACTGGGGTTAGCGGGGAGAACAAAGAAATGAAATGATGGTCCAAGTTAATAGCTGTAGTGAGGACTTAGTGTGTGTATTGTCGTACTATACACAATATTGTGATAACTATAAATAAGAGAATTTATATATGTTGGTTGTATTTTGACGACTCAAATTGGGTTGTGTAGAGCCGAATTTAGGGGCTTCATAGAAGAACAATTCAGATTTTCAGATCCTAAGCCTAGAGATTCTATGGAAGAAATAAGGAGAAGAGTAGAAGAAGGGAAGCGCTCCTATGATCGTAGAGTTGCTGAGAAAAGGAGAAATCCTCCTAGGAGTCCACTTTCGAAGAGGGAAATAGAGTGGAGAAGATAATCTATTTATTTATTCTTTTGAAATGAATTTATATACTTCTTCTGTAAACTTATTTCCTATTAATAAAACTTCACTATTCTTTTTATACAAAGACATGTTTAAATTTCTCATGTTCATTTTCATTTAGTTTATTGATGATTAAACTAAAAACTACTTGTTTTATCATTATCAAATAAGAGGAGATTGTTAGTACTTGCATTTATGTGGTCCCTTATTTGATTTAATAACGATTGAAATTAATCTATATTTGTAATGCCAAGTAGTTTTTATAAAGTCCTTATGGAAGTATTATGTAAAAGGACTTAGTTATGGATCAAACTTGTTAGGCTGATCCAAATTGTAGAACATTTCCTGTAATAACTAAGTTGTCCTTGGCTAGAAGACTTTTCGTAGAGTTAAAAGCAAAACTACTATAAATCGTAGAGTGAACTAAAGATTGTCAAAGATTATAGAGTACAAGCCAGATCGTAAAGTTATTATCACAAAGTTACTCGAATTCGTAGAGCAACTGCAACAAAGTCTGATACTCTACTATCCTAGAAGTTACTCTACGAATTTACTCTACCAAAACCAAAATCATACAACACAAACTTCTAACAAGTGGCAAGTTATAACAAGGGTCATCAACCTTAAACACACGACCCTCAAAGTTAATCTTCATGTATGTTTGCGATAAGGAAAAAATATTTTTGAAGCTCTATCTAACAGCTATATGAGCAAGGACAGAGCACATGTGTCTGCTATTGTACTGTTCACAGTACTTAAGAAAGTGACATGAGGTGGTCCAAGCAGACAATAATTTAAAGTTAACAACTGAAAATTGACAAGTGCCCTAGACAGAATTGGGCAACAGTAATTTTTCAATAGAAAAATCATAAGAGAACTCTATAAAAGGACGACAACTTCAAGCATTCAGAAAAAAATACAATTCTATCAATCAAAGTGCTGATATTTTGAGTTCCTAAAAAGCTTCACTCTACGATTCTGAATTAATCAACTGATGTTAAGACAATTCAAGGAGTACTTAATGACACTTAGCAACAACTTAAAGCATACTTTATTCTCTGTGATTTGATCTTAATGATCTCGTGTAATTTCAAGTCTCTGTGACTTGAAGGATTCTTTTTAAATCATTGTTGTAACAATTCTGTGTGAACTAAGATCTTAGTGATTTTTCTTCCTTAGTGGAATATAACTATTCTCAGAGTAAAAGAAAGGACTAGGAGACTTTTGGGTTTCGAACCTCTTAAAATTCTTTGAGCTCTTTATCTTTCTACACATTTATTTTTTCTGTCACTTTACTTTTTTGCTCCTGTAACTTACTTCAACATTGTTTACTAAAATTAGAACTCTGAGTTTTCATATAATCTTGAAGGGGATTTCAAAATTATATTATGTTGTGCATAACATAATTAATTAACTTATTTGGTAAATAATCTTTAAAAATGAAATTTTTAATAGATCTATTCAACCTTCTTCTAGATCTCTTTCAGTGCCTTTGGGAATAAAATAAACCTATGAAAAAGATAAAGGAAGTTATATGTGACACAATCTCAAGCAGACAGTTGTTTTCCTCTTTCTCCCTTTATAATAGCCCTTGCTTGGCACAGACTATGTAGGTGCAAGTAAAAAAGTGCAAGCTAATTATTGGTGAAATTACCCAGGTCAAATCTCGAGTTTAAAATAAATCTTGGGTCAAATCTCAAATTCGAATCGAATCAAATCCATTCAAATAAGACCTTAAACCTGTGACACCCCCAAATTCAGGTACTCTTACTTCGAACTTGGTGCTCACGATCCATACATCTAACATACATCTGACTACCCATACGGTACATAAAAGCATAAATAAATACATTACATAATAATGTCTAACTTACATTACAATCCCAGGCCTTATCAACCTTTAGTCTTACATAATAAATCTTAATACAATAACATTAATATTATCCTTACACAAAAGTCGTACAATACTAATACAATCTGAGGCTATTCAACTACCTTAGCCTTGCCTTTGTCCTTGCCAGAACCACTGGCCTTCTCCGTTTTAACTGTAGGATGGGTTACAAAACAAGAATGAGCAACGAGTTTGCTCAGCAAGTATATAACAATAATAACTAACAATCGTTGATAAGGTGTATAACTCCAATGAGTTTAACAATTTCGAATAATGTAGGATACACTATAATTGAATCAAACATGAATAAATTTTCAATCATTAAGTATCTGAATAAGAATAATCTTGACAATTCAAAACATAAATATAATTTATGGCTGAGGGTCACTAAGGACCGCTGAACTCGGAGAAGGTTAACAGTATAGTTGCTAAAAAGCCTTCGGCTAAACAGGTACATGAGGTGATCAGCCGCGTCGTACCTTATGTTATGCATAACATTTAATCATCTGTGCGCACAAGTCAAATCCACGACTTATAAATAATGTTCATCTCAGCATACAAGAATTCTGCACCAAAGCAATTGGTTTGGATAGCTCTTTAAAAATATCTTAATTGACAGTTCATGTCGTCATTAGTCTAGTCGAATCAAATGACATAGACTTATTTTCTCAATAATGGATATGAATCCGGGTTCTCAATGTTTAATATTCTTGTTTGGGAAATCTTCTTCAGCATAGGTATATGAGTGATCTTATTTAATCAATAACAATTCAAGTTCAACAATTTCCTTTACCTACAAACTTGTAAGAAATAATAAAGATGTACAAATAAGAAGTACTTACAATTGATATAACATCTAATTTACTTGTACAAAACAATGAGTGTACAAGTTAAGAAACTTGCAATATATATGATTTCATAACAATAATCAGGAACTTACACAATATACAAAGTTGTGTAAGTTAGGAATTTGCCTGATATATCTGTTTTTCCTTTCTTAACCGTAGTGCGCCCCGGTTGACGAACATAAGTCGTAATCCGGTATACCGATTAGTCTCTATTGTATAATGACACTTACATCGTCTTAACATTACCTCATATCACTTCTCCATAACCCCATACTAATCCTTCATCATCATCTTACATACTTCATATCTCTTCGTCACCTTCACTAGATAGGCTCCTTATTAGTCTTCCGCAAGTAAGGTAATTGTTATTGCAATAATTGTTTAAGCCTTTCTTCACATTATTCATTGTTGCCTTTATTGTTTATCTATTTCTTCTTGTAGTTACCTTGCACAGTGAAATAATCTTTAATTATCAACTTACTATCTTTACGAATAAAATAATTATTAATTATTACTTTATTCGCTTACGCTTTTTCTATGTATCCTTCTTATTACCCCTTATAAATAAAATAATTTGAATTTATTATTTTATTTGTTAATTCTTTTTTATTTTACAATTAAAATATTCTTCTTTTGACTGGTTTGACCCAATCCGACCCGACCTAGTTTGACCCGGATCCGGGTCAACTGGAGAACTGGCCTGGCACTGCTACGCTGGATTTTAGCTTATCAGCGGCGCTGCCGCGCTGTCCCTGCAGAGTTCCCAAGATTGAATTTTGGCATTTTTTATTTTTGACCATTTTTGCTTCAATCTTTCATAACTTGCTCATTTTTCATCCAAATAAGCTCAAGTCAGGTTCATTATTCCACAAACTTGTATATTTTCAACATTTATCATTTAAAACCATTTTCTCAAATATTTATTAGATCAAGACATTGATTCTTCAAGCTAGAGTTTTCATTCCGACATGTTTTACTAAATGATTCGTCATGAGTTCATTTTAACTCCGTTTTCGACGATTCCACTTGGGTTGTTTTCGTATTTTATAGATCTTCAACATAAGGTTTTTAGATCATACAAATAACTCACCCATTTCATTTAACACTATTCTCATGATTTCATGTGTTCTACATTAGGTTATTAACACAATTTTAACATATGAACATTTCACATATCAAAGCATAGTCTAATCAGAAAATCTCCAACATAAACCACCTTATGTCTTCAGAATTCACCATGATTACCACACATAATCCTCCCACAACCAAGCATGGCAAGATTATCTACATGACTACTATATTTATAAACTTAAATATTTGAGTGAGAAAATATTGTACCTTCTATGAGCCCTTTTTTCTCTTGGAAATGAACTTGTAGAAGGTCTCCGCTTCCTTCTTTTTCCAAGACTCCCCTTGAATCTCCAATTTGAAAGAGCTTCCTTTAGATTTTCCTTTTTCTATCACTCTCTCACTATTCTTTCTCTAGCACCAACACTTAGCCAATTCCAAGCAAACTTTACTCAATAAATTGGGAACTCCTATTTATAGGAGAATTCTCATACATACAATATCTATATACATGAATACATATATGTATTTAACCATCACAAGATTAATTTATCCAATGGTTACCCAAATTAAGCAAAAATCGAACCTAAGGCTACACTTAGGCCATATCTTAACTCATAATTTCCTCCACATGGCTAAAACAAAATAAAAAAAATATGGGGCATCATGGCTACCTAGGCCTCTTGGCCGGATTTAGGGGAGAGGGAGTATATGTATGTATGTGTGTGTGTGTGTGTATATATATTACCTTATTTCCCACATGGTGTCTTTTAGAAGTTGAACCCCTTTGTTGGATCACAATTGGGTCATGTGCATAGACTTAATTTGGACTTCACACACTTAAGTGTAAGGCTAAATCATTAGTCCCAAAAATTACTTCCACTAGCATTCTACTACTTGCATTAGCAACTAATGGTTTAGGTTATTTAATTCCCATGCAAACAGGCATTCATTAGTCCACCCAATATTAATTCACATTGGGCCAATACACATAATCAATAGGACTTAATTATTCCTTATTGTAAACTAAATTCATAAATTAATTAATTATCATCTTGGATTTATTACCCATCCTCTTCCATGAATTAATCACACACTTGATTAATCCATCATCTTAATTATTCATCAAGCTACACAAGGCTTATTCTTCTAAGCTTAGTTAATTCCTAACTTAAGCTTGTCACGTATTTTCATAATTTATAATTTCATATTTAATTCATTCTTAATTCTTATTTGTGGAATTTTCTATTTCCATATCTTCTTATCACATAAGATCACATACACACATAAGTATACACAATATTTTCGAATAATTCCTCATTCTTAATAATTCACTATACAAAATTCTTGGTCATTACATTCTCCCCCCTTGTAAAGATTTCATCTCCGAAATCGATACAAGGTCACTCAAAGAGATGGGGTAGTCTCTCTTCATTCTATCTTCTAATTCCCACATAGCTTACTCGGCGTTGTGGTTCCTCCATGCTACCTTAACTAAAGGTATCACTTTATTACGCAATTTCTGCTCTTTCCTATCGATTATCTCAATCGAAATCTCCTTGTAGGTCAAATCTTTCTCTACTTGAATAGGTTCGTAGGATATTACGTGCTTATAGTCCGGCTTGTATTGTCGCAATACTGAAACATAAAACACATTATGGATGTGCTCTAGCTCGGGAGGTAATGCCACCTTATAAGCCACTTCGCCGATTCTCTTTAGCACTTCGAAATTTCATATGAATCTCGGGCTCAACTTTCCCTTCCTTCCGAATCTAATCTTCCCTTTCCAAGGAGATACCTTCAAAAATACTTAACTGCCAACCTCAAAGTCTCTGCTTTGTCGATGAAGGTCGGCATACTTCTTTTGTCTTTCTTGTGCGGCCACCAATCTGGCTTTTAATAGCTTCACAATGTCAGTCGTCTCTTGTACCAGTTCTGCCCCCAATAGTCGGCGTTCCCCTACCTCATCCCAGCATAAGGGCGTTCTGCACTTTCTTCCATAAAGAGCTTAATATGGTGGCATGCCGATTCTCATATATAACTATTATTATAGGCAAACTCCACAAGAGGTAGGTGGTCGTCCCAACTTCCTTTGAAGTCCATCATGCATGTTTGGAGCATGTCCTCCAATGTCTGAATAGGTCTTTCACTTTGACCATCGATCTGGGGATGATAAGTTGTGCTTAGCTTTAGTTGAGTTCCTATGCGTTCTTGCAAGCTCTTCCAAAAATTCGACGTGAATCGTGGATCCTTGTCGAATGCAATTGACACTGACATTCCATACCTTGACACAATCTCTTTGATATACAGCTTCGCAAGCTGATCCAAATTGAACCTTATCTTAATCGGCAAAAAGTGTGCTGATTTTGTCAGTCTGTCCACAATAACCCATATAGCATCGTAGCCCTTTGGTGTAGTCGGAAGCCCTGCCACAAAATCTATCGTGATGTGCTCCTATTTCTCCTCTGGTATCTCCAACAGCTGCAACAATCCACTCGGCCTTTCATGTTCGGCTTTAACCTTCTGGCATGTCAAGCATCTGCTGACGCATTCAGCAACTTCCCACTTCATATTTGGCCACTAAAAGTGTTTGCGCAAATCTCTGTACATCTTTGTGCTCCCTAGGTGAATTAAGTAGGCTGAATTGTTCGCCTCTTGTAGAATTTCCTCCCTCAGCATTGGCATTACCGAAATCCAAACTCGATTTTCATATCTCAATACTCCATATTTATCCACCCTAAATTTCTCTTCTTTGTTCTCCGATATTCTTTCTTTTATTCTTCTACACCCCTAATTCTTTTTTTGAGCCTTTTAATTCTGTCCAACAATGTCGGACGAACTTCTACCATAAATAATTTTTCCTCTGTTTCAGTCGGTCTGTTTACCTCTAGCTCTATTTTGGCCATTTCTTCTATTAACTTCTCCTGATCTGTTAACATCATCAACTTTTCTTTTCCTTTTCGACTCAACGCATCCGCCACTACATTTGATTTTCTAGGGTGATACAGAATCTCACAATCATAGTCTTTGACCAGCTCCAACCACCTCATTTGTCTCATGTTTAATTCTTTTTGTGTGAAAATATATTTCAGACTTTTGTGGTCCATATATATCTCATATTTTTCTCCATACAGATAGTGTCTCTAGATTTTTAACACAAACACCACTACAATTAGTTCTAAATCGTGGGTCGGATACCCCTTCTTATAATTCTTCAATTGCCGTGACGCATACGTAATAACCTACCATTCTGCATCAGTATGCAACCAAGTCCTCTATGCATTGTGTCACTATATACCACAAATCTCCCTGTATTATCTGGTAAAGACAATGCAGGTGCTTTACTTAGTCTCTTTTTTAATTCTTGGAAGCTTGTTTCGCACTTGTTCGTCCAAACAAACTTCATTATTTTTCTCGTTAGATTAGTCAACAGAGTCGCTATCCTGGAGAAATCTTGAATGAATCTCCGATAGTACTCAGCTAACCCTAGAAACTCCTTACCTCCGTAGGCGTCTTGGGCTGCTCCCAGTTGATCACCACTTCTACTTTTGCTGGGTCTATTGATATCCCATCTTTATTTATCACGTATCCCAAGAATTGGACTCTCTTCAGCCAGAACTCGCATTTCAAAATTTTAGCATATAGTTTCTTTCTTCTTAATGTCTCTAACACCACTCTCAGGTGTTCTGTGTGCTCCTCTTGAGTTTTCGAGTAAATCAGGATTTCATTGACGAAAACTATGATGAATTTGTCCAAATATGGCTTAAAGATCATGTTCATTAAGTCCATGAACGCTGCAGGTGCGTTTGTTAATACGAACGACATCACAAAAAATTCGTAATGTCCGTATCGCATTTTGAAAGTTGTCTTGGGCACATTTTCGTTTTTGACCTTCAACTGGTGGTATCCAGTCCTTCAATCTATCTTGGAAAAGTATTTTTCTCCTTTGAGCTGGTCAAATAAATCGTTGATCCTGGGCAAAGGATACTTATTCTTAATCGTGACCTTATTCAATTCTCTATAGTCGATGTAGAGTCTTAATGACCCATCCTTCTTCTTAACGAACAATACTGGTGCTCCTCACGGTGACACGCTCGGCTGAATATACCGCTTATCTAATAGCTCTTGCAGTTGTATCATCAATTCTTTTATTTCTATCGGTGTCATTCGGTATGGAGCCTTCGAAATCGGCGTTGTTCCGGGTACAAGGTCTATCGCGAATTTGATCTCCCTATCAGGCGTAAGACCTGGCAACTCATTAGAAAATACGTCTGCGAATTCCCTCACTATCAGTATTTCGTTCACCTCTTCTCCCACTCTTTGAGTATCTATCATGTGGGCTAGATAGCCTACACATCATTTTCTCAAAAGTTTCTTGGCCTGCATCATCATCAGACAACACGACTGTCTAGGCGACGTGCTACTATAAAACACTACCTTAAACTGATTCGGAGTCCGAAGGTTTATACATTTCCTCTGATAGTCGATGACTGCCCCCATGGTTATATAACCAGTCTATCCTTAGGATGCCGTCGAATTCCCCTAATCGAATTGGAATTAAGTTTACATATAGCTTATGTCCCCTAATGTTAACATAACAATTTTGATGCACGTACTTTACGGGAATTACCTCCTTATTAGCGACTTCTATATTTAAAGGATGCTCTAACTTTTCTTAGGGTAAATTCAAATATCTAGCAAATTCTTCAGATACAAAAGAACATGTAGCACCCAAATCGAATAGCACGTAAGCATTAATATTGTTGATCAGGATAATACCTGACACTACGTCCTTGGAAGCCACGGCATCCTGGACCGTCATGTTGAAGGTTCGGGCGGTTGATCGGCTTGTAAGTTTGCAGAAACAAAAACATACATACAATCATATTGTAATAAAGTGGAAGCATGACATAAATCGAATTTAAATTTTTTCTACAATCCCAGGAATCACCTTATGCGATATTATTAATTCAAGATAATGATCAAAAGATTATACCTTTTCGCAATTCAACTTAAGAACATCTATGATTTAACTCCCTCGATCCTTCACGCTTCTTCAATTCCTCGGATCAAACGTTCGCTACAATAATGTGCAATGCTCTAAATGTGATCCACCAAGAGATTAACTATTGAAGAAGTAAAACTAGGTTTCCCTAAATCTTGGGTAGCTAGCCCTAATTTTCTTTCTCCTAACTCTTTTAGGTTTTAGAGAATACTTGCAAAAGTTGCATTAGTCCTTCCCACAATAAGACCACTCTTATTTATAAACCAACCTTTCGTCCTAAACCTTTTAGGACTTAGGGTTTTAATTTAATTCAACTCCCAAACTATTTAGAATTCAATAATTTATAATAATAATAATAATAATACTTCTTATTAATTTATAATTAATATTTCTCCAAATACTTAATTATAAATATTAAGCTATTTATTTATTTCACTAATAAATTAAATACACTTAATTTATTATTATTAAGCCAATTATTTCTAAAATAATATTATGCCGGTAAGTAGAATAAATAAATTAGAACCATTCTAATATTATTTATAATGAATTAAACCCTTTAATTAATATATAAATAAATATTATTTATTCTACATCATAAGGGACAACTTACGATAATGTATCATGACTATCCGTATAATATGAAATTAACGTTTAATCACAAAGAACCTATTTAGTAATAGTTATCATACAATTCAATCCTTCTACCACACAATGTCCCGATCAAATATAAAACATGAAATTTCTATCAAGTTTTATTTAATTGATCATACGCATTTCGATTCAAAAATGCACAACTCTAGTTAATGTAAATTAGAAACTCCTTTCTAATTTTCATTCAACCTTAGCTAGGGATTTCTGAGTTGTCACTTATCGAATCGCATATGACATTCTCTCCCTTTATTGGAAGTGGTAGATCCTTTGTTGATCATTCATCTATCTCCATATACACTTTATAAAACCCAAACATACCCTATATTATACTCTACAGTATTAAGGAATATGGCAAAGTGTAACTCAGAATACACAAGGTACTAAGATGATCTCAAGTCCAATGATTACTTGTACTACTATCACTATAAGAACTCCTATTGACAGACAAGTAAAACTCCATTAGGGTTCTTTTAAGTGAGTCGCATTCAGTGAACTTATTCTCCAATAAGCACCTACATACTTGCTTTAGTGTCTCCATACAAATGATTATGAGATCAATCATCCTCTTTAATAGAGCAAACATAATATGTACTAACTTATCCGGATTCAGAAACCCCACATTAGTGATCCATCGATTAGGAATGTTCTAGTTTCGAGCTATCTAGAATTTAGATCTCATTAACATGATCATCATCATGATTCTAAAGGTATTACTCCAAAACTACGGGTTTATCACATTTAATTAATTCAACCAATTAATCATGGATAAAGTATGCCTTTTAATTAAATGAATTCTTTTATTAATAAATGAACAAGATTACAAAGTAAATGCTTATCACATCCTATGTGATTGACTTGAGGTTATACTACTTTCAATCTCCCACTCGGACTAAAGTCAATCGCCCCGGTATCTTATATACATCTTCTCTAAGTGCGATCGCCCTGATGTTGGATAATACTTTAGTAAATGGATCTGCAATATTGTTATGAGAATCCACTTTCTCTAAAGTGACTTCTCTTCTTTTAATGATTTCACTAATCAAATGAAAGTGCTGCAACACATGTTTGGATCCTAGATGAGACTTAGGAACTTTTCTAAGTTCTGTAATGAAATTTTCATCTAAATAGTCAATTTTGCAGCTTTACTTATAGCTATATACTTTGTCTTTGTCACTAAATTAGTAACTCTTTACTGCTTAAAACTTTTCCAACTCACTGCACCATCGTTTAAAGTCAACATATACCCTGAAACGGATTTGATGTTGTCATGATCAGTCTGAAAAACTTGAGTCTTTATAGCTCTCTAGTTTTGTATCAGACCTACCATAAATCATAGACACATCCTTAGTTCTTCTTAAGTACTTTAAGATATTTTTCACTATCTTACAGTGATCTTCTCCAGGAATGGACTGATCAAGTCTCGTACGTATCATTGCATACATGATAGTTATTCATGCGATCTCTCTCTTCATGTGTCTTTGGGGATAGTTTGTTAGAGAGATACACTACATGGCTCATCAACATAAGACTTCTCTTGGAGTTTGCCATGCTAAACTCCTTTAGCATCGAATGAATATACATTCCTTGGGTCAAACCAAACATTATTTTAGATCTATCTCTATTGATTTGTTATCCCCAAATTATAGTATGCTTCTCCTAAATCTTCCTTCGAGGATTGTTTAGACAATATTATCTTTACTAATTGTAGCATTGGTGTGTCATTCCCTACAAGTATTATATCATCATATAGTACTAGGAATGTCACTGCGCTCCCCCTGACCTTCTTGTACACACTTGGTTCATCCTCATTTTTTGATAAAATCAAACTCCTTTGATTATCTCATCAAAATGAATGTTCCATCTTTGAGAAGCTTGCTTCAATCCATAAATGGATCGTTGTAGCTTACATACTCTATTTGCTTTAACCTTTGAAACAAATCCCTCTGGCTGTATCATATATACATTCTTCATCGTCTCTTTCCCCTTTGCCAGGTTACGCGGCATGGATTCGTCGATTGACGAATCGGATCTTGGCTCGCTGTCCCGCCGACGAACCAGTCCTCAAGTTTCTATTGAGGAAGGGCGTCACCACGTCCATTTGCCAGATTTCGTAGTAACACTATAATCATAAGTAAAATCCGAATGGACTTGAACATCGCCATCGGTGAGAAGATTTCATAATAGACAACTCATTGCCATTATTTGAAATCTTTTGCCACCAGTTTGGCCTTATAGGTCTCCACCTTGCCATCTGCTCCAGTCTTTATTTTAAAGACCCATATACACCTTTTATGCATTATGCCTTTCTAGAGGGTTAGCCAAAGTCCATACTTTGTTTTCATACATGGAGTCCATTTCGGATTTCTTGGCCATCTGCCATTTCTCTGAGTGTTTACAACTCATAGTCTCTTCGTATATAACTGGATCATCATCCTACATGATGCGTACCTCATCTTCATCCTTTATGATGAATCCATACCTCCTAGGTATCTTTGGTACTCTTCCAGATTTACGATTCGGTTGTGGTACAATAGGTCTATCTATAGGTTCCTCGGTTTGACTTATAGTGTTTTGTGGTTCTTGAACTTCTTCAATATCTATATTCCTCCCACTAGCCCCTTCAAGGATAAACTCCTTTATCTAAGAAGGCAGCGTGTTTCGCAACAAACACCATTTGCTTAGTAGGATTATAAAATTAATATCCCAAACTTTCTTTAGGATATCCCACAAATCTGCACTTGTCAGATCTTGTCCCAAGCTTATCCTTTTCAAACCTTTTCACATAAGTTGGACAACCCCTAATCTTAACATGCTTAAGACTAGGTTTCCCCCCTGTCCATAACTCATATGGAGTTTTGGGGATGGATTTTGAGGATACCTTATTTAGTAGATATGCAGCTGTTTTTAGGACATAACCCTAGAAGATACTTAAATGTCAGTAAAAATCATCATGGACCGCACCATGTCCAACAAGGTACGATTTCTCCTTTCAGATATATCGATCAATTATTGTGTATCACGATGCCTCCATTATGAGAAAATACCATTATCTTTGAGATGATCTAGAAACTCTTTGCTTAAGTATTCCTTCCTCGATCTGATCGAAGAATATTAATACTTTACCAGTTTGTTTCACTTCTAAATTCTTTAAACCTTTCAAATGAATCAAACTTGCATTTCACCAAATACACATATTCAACTTTTGAATAATCATATCTTTTTCTTTACTAGTTTGTTCAATTTACAAAATAATTTCATGTAAGCCAAGTATATAAAGTCTATCAAGTAATATTCCAGTTCCAAACAAAACATTATCATTATAAATAGAACAACCATTGTTCTTAAATATAATACCAAAACGTTCTTTGTCCAACAACGAAATAGAAATAATGTTTTTAATGAGAACTAGAATATAATAACAACTTATTAACTTAATAGACTTGCCCGTAGGCAACGCTAAACTATAAGTTACTACGGCTAATGTAACAATCTTTGCTCCATTATCCACACACAGGATTACTTCCCTTTGTTTAGCTTTCTACTTCTGTTTAGTCCCAGTATAAAATTGCATATGTGAGAACTAAGTCGGTATCCTATACCTAAGTAGACCCTTGACTTACAGAAAAATTTATTTTAATCATGAACAAAACTGTATCTGTAACAGAAGCTTCACTAAGCTTCTTCTGGTTAGCCTCTGCAAGATACTCTTTGCAGTTTCTTTTCCAGTGTCCAAGCTTATTGCAGTGAAAACAAACTCCTTTGTTATCCACATTAGTTTTCTTATTATCCTTAGTTTTCCCTTTTCCTTTTGCCTTCTTTGAATTTTTCTTCTTTTCAGAAGATCCTTTGGCCCGCTTCCTTTTCTTGAAAGGTTCATCTACCAGTAAGACTTGATTCTTGGTTAGAAAGTGACTCTCCGCAGTTTTGAACATGTTAAGCAACTCAGGTAGGCTGACATCTATCTTGTTCATGTGAAAATTCACAACAAATTATGAGAAAGAGTCCAGCAGTGACTGCAAGATCAGATCTTGGCTCAACTCTCCATCCATTACAAAACCTAGTTGTCCTAGTTGTTCAATCAGATTGATCATTTTAAGGACATGTGTCTGTACTGTAGTGCCATCGGTCATTCTAGATCAGAAAAGCTCTTTAGATATTTCATATCTAGCAGACCTACTCTATTGACCATACAAATCCTGAAGGTGAAACAACATGGTAGGTGCATCTATTTTCTCATGTTGACGCTGTAACTCGTTACTCATAGATGTTAACATGATGCACTGAGCCATCGTAGCATCATCCTGCCACTTTCTAAAAGTAATAAGCTCTCTTCCTCATAGGCATTTTGTGCAACAGTTGCAGGGACTGGTGAATTAAGGACATAAGACATCTTTTCAGTAGTGAGAACAATTCTCAGATTCATTAACCAATCCGTATAGTTCGGTCCAGTTAGCTTATTCACATCCAATATGTTTCGCAGTGATAGTGAATTAGACATTTGTAAAATTCTGCAAATGAAAATTTATAATCACAACATTAGCATTTATTCATTTTATTAATTACCAAATTAATCACGTCTTTATTAAAATGGTATCTCCCACTATTTTTATCAAATTATATAACCCTCTATATATAATTCGGTAAATCTAATTAAAAATCTGCTAGTGAGAAAAGGATCCTATTGCCATAAATATACGGCCTTATGTGTGCACAACAAACTATATATTTATTCAATAGGTAGACAACTTTTGTCAATTACATTAACCGTGACACCCCCAAAATCGGGTCTACACAACCCATTTTGAGTCGCCAAAATACATACTACAAAAACAAAATTTTCTATTTACAACTATTATAATGTCGTGTAAAATATGACAACACATATAGTTTAAGTTCTCAATATAATTATTATCACACTATTTCAATATACTGAAGATTTCTACAGCTACAAACTCGGACCATCACTCCATTCTCCTATTTTTTCCACTAGACCCAGCTACACTTTTATTACCTGAAAGGAATTGTGAAGCAAAAGGATGAGCACAAATAGCTCAGTAAGGAATATCATAACTAGATAAATAAATTATCATTAGCCTTCCAAAGTAATAAATCAAATATTTAGAACATATGGTAGATGATATAAGTTTTCAACAAATAACTGCAGCGGAATAAACAATCCATTAAAAAGTCAAATAGATCATAATTTCTATTATCCTTTCAAATGAAAAAATTCAATATCAATATTTTCTCTCTGTAACACCAATCAACAGTTTCTTTTTGCACCTAAGCCAAAGAGAACTTTCACCACTTGTATTTGTCTGTAACACCAAACATCAAGATTATACCAATTCACAGTTCTTGTTTATAATCATGCCCATCAACAGTTCCTGGTTATAATCATGCTGATCAATTCATCTTTGCACCTAAGCTAAAAATATTCAACTGTACACCAATGCTCATGATCATACTAATCAACAATTCATCTTTGCACCCCTGGCCGAAGAGAACTAATGGTTATGATCATACCAATCAACAGTCCATCTTTGCACTCAGGCCAAACAGAAATTTCACCACAATGATTATAACCATGATATGAAAAAAGGACATAAATAATTAGCATAAATAAATATAACATAAACATTAATTATTTTTCATTTAATCCATCCAGAGTCCAAATTGTCAACACGATATCCAAAAAATTGATTAGAGTTCTTGATGAATATAAAATATAAGCTTCACATTTCTAATATCACAATAGTAAGATTCATGTAAAAAATATTAGATGAAACACAAACTATTAAAGATATTCTAATCATTTTAGAAATTTTCACCATTTAATGATAAAGTTGGAGAACGAATAATACTTTCTTACCATAACATAGGAGTATGAAAAAAAATAATATCCCTTACGAGTATGAAAAAATGATTACCTCTTTACGAGTATGAAAGAAATGATATTACATACGAGTATGAAAGGAAATAATATCACTTACTAGTATAAAAAATGATCACCCCTTACGGTATGAATGAAATGATAACCCTTTACGAGTATGAAAAAGTGTATCCGTTACAAAAGAAAATGACACCCCTTACATCAATATTGTGAAACACAAAATTAATAGTCGAACAATTCCTTCCTTGTTCATCTTTGCAGCAGTAAATAATCTGACTTTCGGATCTTCTAAGATTTTCAAAATCTCTTTATGTGTTGACAAAATTATTGCTCTCAAAAAGATACACGGAATAGATTCAAGAATCACTCCATTCGGAGTTAATATGACTAAGTTATGAATTTTCAAAACTATGGCTGAAAATAGTGACGAAAAGCAGGACATGTTACAGTTTTTAGCATTTTAAGACACGAAGATGACATCATATGACTTTCCTTCCCTATTCAAAGTTGTAGAGGACGAAAAACTAATGAAAACATGCTTTGGAATCACTCAATTCCGATAAAGGATGAATTTACTACGATTTTTCTAAAGTGTTGCTGAACATAAGAAAATTTCACTCGAGAATTCAAAGAAGAGTGCAACAAAAGATTTCAAAACTAGAAATGACTTGGAATATAAATGTAATACTCTACTAATATTTACTAACACTTAAGGTAGCTAAGCATACTTAGAGAGAAACTTACACAAAGAAATTTAGAGAGTGAAAGAAAATGTAAGTACGGAAGTTATGAATTTCCTTATTGTTAAGCCTTTCTATTTATAGCCAAAATCTACCAATATCTACCACACATTAATTATCACATTTTTTCTATATCATCTATCCATTTTTTTTAATCTATATCATCCATCCATTTTTTCTTCAATCTATATCATACATTCATTTTTTATTTAATCTATATCATACATCCATTTTTTTCTTTAATCTATATCATCCATCCATTATCAAAAAGATTAATTCATCATCAAAAAAATAAATCCATTATAAAATATAAATCTATTATCAAACTCCATTATTAAAAATTATTATTATTATTATAACCATTTTCTGTATTATTGTATTAATATATTAATATCACAGATATTATAGACTAGCAATTTTGACAACCAGATCGTTCTCAGGAAAGAGGGGGCCTTCCATATAAACTGCGTGCAATTAAATAACCCATTTTCTTGACATAACTTCTAGACATTGCCATTAATGCTAACTAATCTAATAATATCATTTCAAATAATATGAATTACTGTGTCGTGACAATAATGTGAAACATTGTGTCGTTGTTACTGTGACAATTATTGACTTAATAATATAAAATACTATGCAATTGTCACTATAGCAATTATTGAACCAATAATATGAAATACTATGCAGTAACTACGGTGACAATTATTGAATTAATAATATTAAATACTATATGACTACTATTGTAGCAATTATTGAATTAATAATCAGAAATATTGTGCAATACTGTGTGCTACTGTAGAATACTGTGTACTACTGTGGAGTGTCGTGTACTACTATGGAATACCGTGTACTACTGTAGAATAGCGCGTGTTACTGTTCTATTATTACCGGATATTTCAACAGTTAACGGTAAAAGTCTTGTTGCCAATTTTAAAAAGTTACCGTTTTTTCTTATATCCGACAGTTATTCCGTTGTGGGGGCCACTAATGATTGGTTATTTCGGCGCCATCGTATTTTACCGAATATAATATACCCCGACAGAACGAATATTTTTCGACAGAAGGAATATTTCCCGACATATCTTTTTATATTATAATTTGCACATCTCACCCGTAACTTTATCATTTTATCAATTTAACACCTTACTGTTTAGAATAATAATTATAAGAAAATAAAATTCTCTTTATTAAAAATTCGGGGTCTTACATCAACTATGTAACTCCTTTCAATTTTGCCTCTTAGATTATAATGGTCAAGTGTGTGCACATCCGAACTAAAATAATCTAAGTTAAGTCATTACTAGCATTTTCATATAAGTGAAAAGAAAAATACGGTCCTTGTGTGTGCACAGCAAAAAAATATCGTTCAATTCCTTATAAACATCTAATGTAATAAAGCCAACATCTTAAATACTTAATATGAGCCTTGTGTGTGCACAACAAACTATACTAAATATTTAATACTCTATTGTTTTATCATGTTAAAAGGCTATGTCCGACATTCTAAATGTTTTTTTAACGTATTCAACTTAATATTTTTTTTTGAGGGTTTTTGTTATTAATTGTCTTATCTTATTTAGCGCGCATGCAAATATATATATATAAATACGCGTCATATTAAACTTACATCTTATGTACAATAATATATATTAATATATAATTAACATGCACATATAGAATACTATATTCTATTTGGGATGATTATGGATTTAATTCTAGTTTGATTTACTCGAGTCACCAAGTAAATCAAAAGTTCAAACCTAGGGTGCAAGAATAAAACATTGAATATAACTATTACATTCAAACCCAGGTTCCATTACAAATGGGTCTTCAATGCTCCCGCTCTTCAGTTCCAATTTCTTGAGTAATTCTACAAAATCCTATTACAAACTATTTTTAATAAAATAGAAACCTTGATCAGCAGTCAAGAAGAAGTATATAGGAGAGAGATAAAATTTACATCAAAAAATTAGATAGGCGAGGTACGCAGACCCCATTTATAAAACCTCAATCATTCAAGTATCCACCAAAATTAAATCCAAACACATTGGTCAATGGTCCATAATCATCCCATTTATTTACGTACCTATTGTAATATTCTGAACCCTAATAAGATTTGTATATGTAAATTATGTGTTTAATAAATGAAATTTCTTGTTCCGACTCTGTGTTATGTGATGATATACTCTAATGAATGACTGTTCAGGGAATCATTGAAAACCTAATACGATTCGAAAACGCTATCGTATACGTTTAAAATTAGAGCATATAACCTAAAACTAGGTATCAAGAAGTTTAAAACCTTAAGCCTTAATGAGATTCGAATTTTGTGCTTAATAAAGATCAAAATGATATTTCAAACCAGGTGTTTTATAATTTTATAGTGTAAGCGATGAATTTGGTCAAATAAATTTTTTTTGTCAAGCTGCTTAGTCGTGTTTACATTGACAAAATGATTTGTCGTACTTTTTACGATTTTACCAAGAAGTATCCCGGCAAATTATTTTTAGTAAGCTGCTTTGTCGTTCTTAAACTGATATAATGCTTTGTCGTGCTTACGGTATATTTTCATTGAGGAGCTTAAAAGATAGGTTCAATTGCAAGCTGCATTGTCGAGCTTAGAAGATATTTTCATTGAGGAGCTTAGATTGTAAACTGCATTGTCGAGCTTGTAAGATATTTTCATTGAAGAGCTTAGAAGATAGGTTCAATTGCAAGCTGCATTGTCGAGCTTGGAAGATATTTTCATTGAGGAGCTTAGAAGAATATTCTAAGAATATGCTAGGGTGCAAAGTGTAATAAGTCGAGCCCCTAACGTGCAATTAGTGAAACTTGGTTTTCCTATAAATATTAAGCTTAGTTCTTCATTATTTCCTACCATTTCAAGAACAGTTCAAGAGCAAAAACACTATATATTTATATTCTGAGAGATATTGTGAGATAAGAATTACCTTCTAAACATCGAAGCGCTATGCGATTGGAAGTAAAGCTAGCAACTACAAGAGGTATTACTCTAGTGGTTATTATTTTCATTCTTCTTTATATATTTAGTAAAAATATACTTTTACAAGCAATTATAATGCCCAAATTATTTTAAGTATATAGTACAAAAGTCCTATTTACAAGCAATTATAATGTCCGATTTATTTCTCTTATATATTAGAAAATATATTTTTATAAGCAGTTAATATGTCCGATTTTCTTCAAGTATTTAGTAAGAATATTCATTTTATAAGCAGTTATAATGCTGAAATTATTTCAAATATAATAGCCGAATATTCATTTTATAAGCAGTTATAATGCTCAATTTATTTTAAATATAGTTGATGAATATTCATTTTATATGCAGTTATAATGCTGAAATTATTTTATGTATATTAGAAGGAGTCTTATTTATAACGGTTATAATATCCGAAATAAAACTTAAAAGCTTTAATCGTTAAATGTTTAATTAGTTTACATGAACTTATAATCGTATAGGATTTACGATGAACGTTTAGACCGTTATATTTATCTGTAATACGAGGCAAGTTTTCTAACGCTTAGTATTGGTATAAATAGGCTACGTGACGCCGATAGACCACGTAAACTAGATGAACTACACACAGGCAAGTCTCCAAACCTTGTTACCTTTATGCAAGTATTATACATCTTGCTATAAATTATTGTGAAGTTATTGCTTCTTGATTCAGCATAACTTAAAAATGAATCATTATTCATATATTGTTTATTCGAGAATGAATTGTTGTGTCAAGCCAAATTGTTTGATACGACATCTTATAACTGAGTATACAAATACCCTATATGGGTTGTTATTGTCAATAATATATTGACGTTTAGTGCATGTTGGGTACGATTAGGATGGTATGCATACTCCTAGGATATCTCGATTAGGCTGATCCCCTATAAGATATCTGAACAAAGCTGTTCAAAGTCATTAAAGGCTGACAGAACTGGTTGAAACACATGGTTCATGTACTGAACCCTCAGTTGGTAAAAGCTTTTGAACTTCTTTCAAATCAAACACATTGTGTTTATATTTTTGAAATAAACTTGCTGAGCATTTTGTAGCTCATCCTTGTATAAACTTTCCTTTGCAGTTTTAGATGGTAATCCCGGAATTTCAGGAACAGACAAGGGAAAGAAACCGTGTTAATTAGTTTTATCTTATTGTTTTGAATAAATTCAAGTCTTATAAGACTTTATTATAATAAGAACATAATACTGAGAATGTTGTAATCAACCTTAAGCTTATGTAATATATATCATCTTTTGTTACATCTCTTGCGTTGTATTTACATTCTTAGTTAAGTTAGAAAGTAGCATTTGATCTAGTACAATATCCTTATGAACTATACATCTGAATGAGGGTATTTAAATGATATTGGGAGTTCTGTAAGTGCTGAGGTTACACTTAATGAGCACCGGTAAGGTGCCACCTTTACCGGAATGCGCCCCTCAGTTCCAAGAACAATCTTATCATTAATACTGTAAATGTCAGATAAATAGGGAATATTGATATGGAAGAGATATTCATAAAATATGAATCTATACATCCACATGAGGGTATCCAAACATAGTGAACGTTCTGGCCAGAACTATTATCTGTTATGGGATACTGTGAACCTTGGATAGATAGAAGTTATATATTATGGATATTTATAGTTGAATAGTATCACGTGAGCACCAAATCTGCTACAGGGAGTGTAGAGAATTTGGGGGCGTCACACATATCAACATATATATAAATAAATAAAAACATTCAATATATATATTGATATCATTTAATGGGCAATATTAGTTAGTGTAAAATCCAATTTAAACTCCAATTAGTTATCATGGAATCCAATTCCAACTCTAATTAGTTATTATGAAATCCAACTTTGAATAAAAATAAACATCTTTATTTTAATTCCAAGACTAAAATAATTTTAGTTAACAAGAAATCTAATTTCAAGTCAAAAACTAAACAAAAATTTAAAAAAAAACTAGGTTGTCGCTCCAGCGCCTCTGCGCTGGTGCGACAGGGAACAAGTGCCTCTGCACTGAGGGACAACGCCTCTGCGCTGGTGCGACAGGGAACCAACGCCTATACGCTATGAGGCAACGCCTCTGCGCTCGGCGCTTCTAACTTTGTTTTAAATTTTTCAAATCGCGATTTTTACTGTTTTTCTCCAAAAAAACATAATTTTATATTAACCATTATGCCCAATTAAATTGTTCTAAACACATATCAACATATATATCGAATCAAAATAATTAATAATTCGCATAAGGATGGCTCTGATGCCACTGTAAGTTTGCAAAAACAAGAACATACATACAATCATATTGTAATAAAGCAGAAGCAAGACATAAATGGAATTTAAAAATTTTCTGCAATCCTAGGAATCAACTTATGCGATATTATTAATTCAAGACAAGGATGAAGAGATTATACCTTTTCCCAATTCAACTTAAGAACAGCTACGAGTTTAACTCCCTCGATCCTCCACGCTTCTTCAATTCCTCAGATTAAACGTTCGCTACAATAATGTGCAACGCTCTAAAGGTGATCCACCAAGAGATTAACTATTGAAGAAGTAAAACTAGGTTTCCCTAAACCTGGGGTGGCTAGCCCTAATTTTTTCTCTCCTAATTATTTTAGGTTTTAGAGAATACTTGCAAAAGTTGCATTAGTCCTTCCCACAATAAGACCCCTCTTATTTATAGACCAATCTTCCATCCTAAACCTTTTCGGACTTAGGGTTTTAATTTAATTCAACTTCCAAACTATTTAGGAATTAAATAATTTATAATAATAATAATAATAATACTTCTTATTAATTTATAATTAGTATTTCTTCAAATACTTAATTATAAATATTAAGCTATTTAATTTATTTCTTCAATAAATTAAATACACTTAATTTATTATTATTAAGCCAATTACTTCTAAAATAATATTTCTCTTTTTGCGGTGTGACCTTTTAGGTTCAATATTATACCGGTAGTAGAATAAATAAATTAGAACAATTCTAATATGATTTATAATGAATTAAACTCCTTTAATTAATATATAAATAAATATTATTTATTCTACATCATTAGGGACACCTTACGATAATGTATCATGACGACCCGTATAATATGAAATCAACGTTTAATCACATAGATAATTACCGTACAATTCAATTCTTCTACCACACAATGTCCCGATCAAATATAAAACATGAAATTTCTATCAAGTTTTATTTAATTGATCATATGCATTTCGATTCAAAAATGCACAACTCTAGTTAATGTAAATTAGAAACTCCTTTCTAATTTCCATTCAACCCTGACCAGGAATTTTCGAGCTGTCAATTATCGAATCGCATATGACATTCTCTCCCTTTATTAGAAGTGGTAGATCCTTTGTTGATCATTCATCTATCTCCATGTACACTTTATTAAAACCAAACATACCCTATGTTATACTCTACAGTATTAAGGAATATGACAAAGTGTAACTCAGAATACACAAGGTACTAAGATGATCTCAAGTTTAAGGATTATTTGTACTACTATCACTATAAGAACTCCTATTAACAGGCAAGTAAAACTCCATTAGGGTTCTTTTAAGTGAGTTGCGTTCAGTGAACTTATTCTCCAATAAACACCTACATACTTGCTTTAGTGTCTCAACACAAATGATTATGAGATCAATCATCCTCTTCAACAGAGCAAGCATAGTATGTACTAACCTATCCGGATTCAGTAACCCCACATTTATGATCCATCGATTAGGAACGTTTTAGTTTTAAGCTATCTAGAATTTAGATCTCATTAGCATGATCATCATCATGATTCTAAAAGCATTGCTCCAAAACTATGGGTTTATCATATTTAATTAATTCAACCAATTAATCATGGATAAAGTATGCCTTTTAATTAAATGAATTATTTTATTAATAAATGAACAAGATTACAAAGTAAATGTTTATCACATCCTATGTGATTGGCTTGAAGGCATATACTTTCACGGCTAAGCTACATTAGCCCTCCAATCATCAACTTGTTGTTGCCCTCCTTGTTACCGCTTCCTTTAGTCTTATTCTTCTTCGGGCAATCCTTTATTTGATGGTCTGTTGATCCGCATGCAAAACATCCTTTAATCCTCTTCGGGTTTGGGCAATTTGGAGAAATGTGCCCCTCTTGGCCACAGTTATAACAGATGCCCTTTTCCTTTCATACATTCGCCTTGGTGGTTTTTACCACACTTCTGGCATGGTTTTCTGACATTTTCTTGAATGGTCCCTGACCACTCCCTGATTGGATGTTATTGTTGCTGTTGTTGTTGCCATCCCACTTCCTCTTGCTTGTGTTGCTACCACCACTACTACCTCCCCGATTCTCACCTCCAAACTTCGTATTCTTCTTGTCCTTGTTATACTGATTCAGTGCTTCGCTGCTTCCTTCTGCGATTATTGCCTTTTCCAATAGAGTCCCAAATGAATCGATCTATAGAATTGCCACTTTGTTGTACAACCATAGCTTCAAGCCTTGCCCAAACCTCCTAGCTTTCCTCTCCTCTGTGTCGACTTGATACGGCGTGAAACGCGCGAGTTCATTAAATTTTGCTGCGTATTATGCCACTGTCATCTCTTCTTACTTCAAGTCCAGAAATTTCATCTCTATTCTTATTTGCATACTCGTCAGGAAATAGTTCTCGAAGAATAGCTCCTTCAATCTCTCCCATGTTATCACTCCTTCTCCTGCCCATTGTTTATTTGTCTCCCACCAGAAATGAAGATGAAATTTCTAGACTTAAATTTGGCTATCGGAGCCACTGGTGGATTGGGATTTACTGGTTCAGAATTTCGGCGTTGGAATGCCCCTTCTAATAAGTTTACGAGTCTTTGCATAGGGTTTACTTGACCCCCTTCATTGTTAACTGACTCTTCTGGTATTGGTTGTGGTGGTGGTACTCTACGTCTTGGCGGCATGTTCTGTTTAATAACCATTCTATATTATTATCCTATCATTTATTGTAATCAACCATATTTAAAACGATAGTTCAACATCATAAAACATATATATTAAATATACATTTATATTTATATGCCAATGATTGGGTACATGGTACAAAAGCATCACGTGGAATACTCTACAAATGCCTCACAATCATCTATCCATCTATCATCTAGCATAATTCTCATAACCACTGTCAACTGATATATATCGCCTCGTGAACAAAAAGGGGATTCACTAATATACTACCCGATGGTCCATATAAAAGTTGGGGTTTACAAAAACCATCCCATGTGCATAACAAAAGCTGGAATTTATAACTACCTACACAAGTCCATGACTACATACTAATACATACATAAATAAAGTCTATGGAAGCATGCCATGCTCCATAACACTGCCATACTCCAACTGTCTCATCTGAACAGCCACCTCTCAACTCAGGATGTGGTGTGTTTGTCCCTGCTCTATTGGATAGTGTCTAGTGCCCTCTATCCACCTGCCAAAAGTTATATGGAAAGCATAACTCATACGGGTCATCCTCCTCCTCTCCCTACTCATCTCGTCCTCAAGGTCTCTCACTATCAGTCTAGCAGCGTCTCGGTGCTCCTCCGCCTGGATCCTCGCTGCAACCTCATCCTCCAATTGGGCTCACAGAGCCTCCTTCTCAGCCCTCTTCGCCTGGAGCTGCTGCTCCAGTCGCTCTATCCTCTCTGCCGCCTATAAATGCTTATCCAGCCAGAAGTGCACCATCGCCCCTAGCTAGGTCTCCACCTCCTGTTGGTGATGTATCTCCTCCTCAAGCTCAATTATCCGATCTGCCATCTGTCCTATCATTCCAACCTCAAGGGCGGTGTGCTCTGGAGATGCCGACTCTGGCTCCTCCAACGGTTCATCAATTGGGTCCTCCTCAGCCTCTAGATCCTCCTCAGGATTTGACTCAGGTACTACAGCTATGGGTTGCTCCTCCCAAATCACATGTATGTCACGTGACTCTTCCTCCATCAAGCGACTCGGCTCACCATACTTCGACATCCTACGACCATAAGCATAGAGGAAACTATATCAACTTCTCTCACTAAAATATATCTATTAATATAATTGACTTAATTAAGATCATAACACATAAACATTATAATTATTCTTTTAATATAACTATGTTTTCCCCCTTGATGAATTTCCATAATCCATCACTTGCACTCAACATGAGTTTTTCTATTGTTACTTCACCACTTTCTCTGAGGTTATATCCTAAGGTCTTCCCCAACCTAAGGCTTATAACCTGCAACTCTGATACCAACCCGTGACACCCCCAAATTTAGGTACTCTTACCTCGAACTTGTTGCTCACGATTCATATATCTAACATACATCTGACTACCCATATGGTAAATAAAAGCATAAATAAATACATTACATAATAATGTCTAACTTACATTACAATCCCAGGTCTTATCAACCTTTAGTCTTATATATCAAATTTTAATACAATAACATTAATACTGCCCTTACACAAAAGTTCGTATAATACTAATACAATCTGAGGCTATTCAACCGCCTTAGCCTTACCTTTGTCCTTGCCAAAACCACTGGCCTTCTCCGTTTTAACTGTGGGATGGGTTACAAAGCAAGAATGAGCAACGAGTTTGCTCAGCAAGTATATAACAATAATTACTAATAATCATTGATAGGGTGTATAACTCCAATGAGTTTAACAATTTTGAATAATGTAGGATACACTATCAATGAATCAAACATGAATAAATTTTCAAGAATTATGGTTCAAACAATTTTAAAGCTTAGATATTTCTTGAATAATCAATCATTAGGTATCTGAATAAGAATAATCCTGACAGTTCAAAACATAAATATAATTTATGGCTCTAAACTCAGAGAAGGTTAACATTATAGTTGCTAAAAAGCCTTCGGATAAACAAGTACAGGAGGTGATCAGCCTCGTCGTACATTACGTTATGCATAACATTTAATCATTTGTGCGCACAAGTCGAATCCACGACTTATAAATAATGTTCATGTGACACCCCCAAATCCGGGTACTTCGTTTCCTCGGGATTTGGTGTTCACTATCCAAAAACGTCACATCACATTTAACTACCCATTCAAATATAAATGAAAACTCTTAAGAAAAATAGAAATCTCCCATTAAGGGTTACAACACCATTCATAAATAAATCCCTAGTTATCTAACCTTAAATAAACATCAGTGCGAAAACATAAATTAAGTCTATTACATAAACATCAATTAAGCAAATACAACAAGTCTTCATCATTTGTTTGCTTTTCCTTTGCCCTTACTAGTGGACGGTTCATCAGTTCTTTCAACTTTAGCTGCAATGTTATTATGCAAGGGTGAACAATGATTGCCCAGCAAGTACAACAACAACAAAAATAATAACATGCGAAATAATTAACGGATATTGAATAATCGAAGATTCAAAAGAACGTCTGAGGGTCTTAAGACCACGAACTATGTCCCAGGTTATCAAGTATTTCTACTTTAAACCTTTAACAGTCGTAAGACTATATGGACCTTACTTCTCGTACTCAGGGGGATCAGTCCTTTGTACCATGTATGTGCACAACATCTTAATGCTAATGCGTAATAAAATCCCTGTATAAGGGTTGTTCATCTCAGTTTGACATCGGAGTCCGCACCAAAGGAAGTTTGGTTTGGATTTACTTCAATAACGTTTCTAGAATTTAGAACGCTCATCAACTATGGACTAGTCGAATCAATAAGGGTTCGCTAGTCAATCAAGGTTCAAAAGATGTAATTCGAGAATTAAAACTAAATCTCACAAAAGGTACAATTGAATAAGTTCTATATAACTGAAGCATTACAAAGAGGAAATTAAAACGTCTCATTGGATCCATGAAATTGAATGGAATAGGAATAATAACTTGCTCAAGTAAGTAATAGCATTATGAAGCTTGCATTCTAAGATAATGAAATTTAGGAACTTGCGTAATTGAAATCAAGGTAGTATTAGGTAGCTTGCTTTCAACGAAATAATAGATCAAGATAGAAACTTGCGTAAACGTAAAAGTAAGGATAAGATACTTGCCTCGTGCATAGACTATAAATTTAAGACTCACGTTCTTTAAATCAACCTATACATTCAGTTTATAAAGCAGTAACAATAATTAGTTACAGTATTATAAACACGTTAGGATTCATTCTCGTCCAAAATTTTCATTTTAATATCTCAGTTGACACCAGGCAATCAGTGGGTATATGCTTACCACCCATTACAGTATTTTAGTATTCATTTTATACATTAACCTAAGCTTTAGGTATGTCTACGATTTCATACCATGATCACAAAGAAAGAATAAAAATTTTACTGCCTTCTTTTTACTCTTTTTTTTTTAAGTTCCCGCCAGGGCGAGAAAATCCTTCACAAACTCTGGTCGGGGCGAGACTTCGCCGGGGCGAGGAATTCCTTCACAAAACTCTCGCCGGGGCGAGAAATTCCTTCACAAAATTCTCGCCGGGGTGAGCTCCCGCCGGGGCGAGAATCACGAATTCCAGTTTTTGCAGTTCGTGAAGAACGCAGAAACAGGCCAAAATTTCCAATCTTGTTATTCTAATCGTCAAATTAAACATACCCAGACACTATAATTCAAATATAATTGTTACCCAAGTCTTCTAACATGATTCTAACAACTTAATTTGCATAAACCATAAATCTAAAAATCAAAATTGGTGTTTTTATCATTTTATCAAAGTTTCTATGAAATCAATAAAATCACACATAGCAGGTTCGTTAAAACACCAAATTGAACCGTTTAAAACTTGTTTTCTTCATTTATACATGCATAAACAAAATAAGTTATCAATTTAACCCATTAACATGCAAAACAAGTATTAACTTCATACATTTAAGCCATGTTCATAACTAACTACTCTGTAAACTTCGGGACTTTATTTAAACACATAATCTCATGAATTTAATTACTATAAATCACATACAAACCATATAAAACACATTTATGCATGCTTTCAAACGTCTAATCATTAATTTATAAAATTTAGCCACAAAATTTAGTTTACAGAGAATACAGAGAACTCAAAAACATACATTCATGGAAGAACTTCAAAGATATAAATTAAAACTTAAATTAGAAGAATTACCTTCAATTAGATGCTTTAATTAATACAAGTAGATGACTGATTTCTTCAATTCTCCAAATTTCTCTCTTTTTCTCTTTGATTAATCTTTTTAGGAATGAAATGAATGTACGTATAATGTAAAAGAAACTGATATAAACATGGGTGTCAGTTAATCCATAATGGTTAACTGACTCCAACTTCCTTAAGGCCTCGTTTGGTTTGCTTAAAAAAAACTCTTCTTTTGGTTTATTTTAATAAATAACTTATAATATAGTTTAATGTCACATTTTTAAATTAATAAAATAATCTCATTTAAATCAATCAAATAAGGTAAAATAATACCACATTAAATCACATATTCACATGATTAAAATTATCATTTATTAATAATGATAAATCATTTAGTCTCTAATTAATTATTAAATTAATTAGAGATAACATTCTACTTATTTAAATAATATATTTAATCAAATAAATTCAATTAGACACATACTTTAAATATAAAAATTCTTCACGTCAATTTAACTAATGTAACACATATAATTAAATTAATCTACCACAAATTCATCAATTAATCAATTAATTCAACAATCAAATCGTCGAAAATATTTATTTAATTCAATAAATATTTAAAATAAGTTACAAAAATTCTCGTTCGTCACAGTTTATCTCAGCATACAAGAATTTCGCACCAAAGTAATTGGTTTAGATAACTCTTTCAAAATATCTTAATCGACAGTTCATGTCGTCATTAGTTTAGTCGAATCAAATGACATAGACTTATTTTCTTAAAAATGGATATGAATCCGAGTGCTCAATGTTTAATATTCTTGTTTGGGAAATCTTCTTAAGCATAGGTATAAGAGTGATCTTATTTAATCAATAACAATTCAAGTTCAACAATTCCTTTAACTACAAACTTGTACGAAACAATAAGAGTGTACAAGTAAGAAGTACTTGCAATTGATATAACATCTAATTTACTTGTACAAAACAATGAGTTTACAAGTTAAGAAACTTGCAATATATATGATTTCATAACAATAATCAGGAACTTGCACAATATACAAAGTTGTGTAAGTTAGGAACTTACCTGATATATCTGTTTTTCCTTCCTTAAGCTTAGTGCGCCCCGGTCAACCTACATAAGTCGTAATCCGGTCTACCGATTAGTCTCTATTGTATAATGACACTTACATCGTCCTAACGTTACCTCATATTCCTTCTCCATAACCCTACAATAATCCTTCATCATCATCTTACTTACTTCACCTCTCTTCGTCACCTTCATTAGATAGTCCACTTATTAGTCTTCTGCAAGTAAGGTAATTGTTATTATAATAATTGTTTAAGCCTTTCTTCACATTATTCATTATTGTCTTTAATGTTTATCTATTTCTTCTTGTAGTTATCTTGCACAAGTGAAATAATTTTTAATTATCAACTTACTATCTTTACGAATAAAATAATTATTAATTATTATTTTATTCGCTTACTCTTTTTCCATGTATCCTTTTTATTACCCCTTACAAATAAAATAATTTGAATTTATTATTTTATTTGTTTATTCTTTTCTATTTTACAAGTAAAATATTTTTAATCATTATTATTATTTATTATTTATTATCATTATCATTTATATTTTTATTTATTTATTTATTTTATAAAAAATTCTTCTTCTAACCAGTTTGACTCGACCCGACCCAGCCCGACCTGGTTTGACCCGGATTCGAGTCAACTGGAGAACTGGTCTGGCGCTGCGACGCCGGGTTTTAGCTTAGCAGCGGCGTTGTCGCGCTGTCCCTGCAGAGTTCCCAAGATTGAATTTTGGCATTTTTGATTTTTGACCATTTTTTCTTCAATCTTTCATATCTTGCTCATTTTTCATCAAAATGAGTTCAAATCAGTTTCATTATTATACAAACTTGTATATTTTCAACATTTATCCTATTAAACCATTTTCTCAAATATTTATTAGATCAAGACATTGATTCTTCAAGCTAAGGTTTTCATTCCGACATGTTTTACTAAATGATTCGTCATGAGTTCATTTTAACTCCGTTTTCGACAATTCCACTTGGGTTGTTTTCGTATTTTATAGATCTTCAACATAAGGTTTTAGATCATACAAATAATTCACCTATTTCATTTCATTTAACAGTATTCTCATTATTTTACGTGTTCTACATTAGGTTGTTAACTCAATTTCAACATATGAACATTTCACACATCAAAGCATAGTCTAATCACAAAATCTCCAACATAAACCACCTTATGTCTTCGGAATCCACCATGATTCCCACACATAATCCTTCCAAAACCAAGCATGGCAAGATTATCTACATGACTACTATATTTATAAACTTAAATATTTGAGTGAGAAAATATTGTACCCCATAAGTCCTTTTTCTCTTGGAAATAAACTTGTAGAAGGCCTCCACTTCCTTCCTTTTCCAAGACTCCCCTTGATTCTCCAATTTGAAAGAGCTTCCCCTAGATTTCCTTTTTCTCTCACTCTATCACTATTCTTTCTCTAGCACCAACACTTAGCCAATTCTAAGCAAACTTTACTCAATGAATTGGGAGCTCCTATTTATAGGAGAATTCTCATACATAAAATATCCATATACATGTATAAATACATGTATTTAACCATCACAAGATTGTTTTATCCAATGGTTACCCAAATTAGGCAAAAATCTAACCTAAGGCTACACTTAGGCCATATCCTAACTCATAATTTCCTCCACATGGCTAAAACAAAATAAAAAAATATGGGGCATCATGGCTACCTAGGCCTCTTGGCCGGATTTGGGGGAGAGGGAGTACTATATTTTTATTTTTATTTTTATCTTATTTTTCACATGGTGCATTCTAGAAGCTAGACTCCTTTGTTGGATCACAGTTGGGCCATGTGCATGGACTTAGTTTGGGCTTCACACACTTAAGTGTAAGGCTAAATCATTAGGCCTAAAAATTACTTCCACTAGCATTCTACTACTTTCATTAGCAACTAAAGCTTTGGGCTATTTAATTCTCATGCAAACATGCATTCATTAGTCTACCCAATATTAATCAACATTGGGTCAATACACATAATCAATAGGACTTAATTATTCTTTATTGTAAACTAAATTTATAAATTAATTAATTATCATCTTGGATTTATTACCCATCCTCTTTCCATGAATTAATCACACACTTGATTAAATCCATCATCTTAATTATTCATCAAACCACACAAGGCTTATTCTTCCAAGCTTAGTTAATTCCTAACTTAAACTTGTCACATATTCTCATAATTTATAATTTCATATTTAATTCATTCTCAATTCTTATTTATGGAATTTTCTATTTCCATATCTTCTTATCACATAAGATCACATACACACATAAGTATACACAATATTTTTGAATAATTCCTCATTCTTAATAATTAATTATACAAAATTCTTGGTCATTACAAAACTATTAACCTACAGGCTCACCCAAAAGGTCATGACTGAATGTACTATTGTTAGTAACTTAATTCCTTAAGTACAAACAAAATTTTCTCATATCTTTTGATGTGGGACTGGGGTGTTACAAACTCTCATACTTAAATTTTTGACGTCCTCGTCAGAATCAATCACACACACGGTCTACAGATCTTTGTGTCTCTAGTCATTGTAGGATAATAACGGCTTAACTTTGTCTCCTCACCTCTGGACCTCTCTCCATTAAGGGATAATACCACCAAGCCTTCGTGTCTGACAACCCGAACAGATGACTCGACTCGAGCTTTCTAGAGTCGCCTCTGATATTATATGAAACAACTCGGGTCAAATTTCGAGTCTGGAACAAATCTTTAGTTAGATTCCAAGTCCGAATTGAATCAAATCCATTTAAACAAAGTTTTAAACTACTAGCTCAATAGTATCTTCTTGGGTTATCTTAGCTCACCACATGCTTATTCAAAAAATCATGACTGAAAATATTATTATTAGTAACTTAATTTTTTAAGTTTGTTTTTATATATTTTGATGTGACACTGACATATTACAAGTGGGGAAATAATTTAGGAATGAGAGAGAAAGTAGGAAGTAAAAGTTGTAATGTTTTTTTTAACCAAAAGTGTTGCACAACCTCAAGAAGCGAGTTACTTTTCTCCCTCTCTTATTATATAATATATTTTGTTTTTATTTATTTATTTATTTTTTTTGAATAAAGTGTGACCAGTAATTCGTGTAAAATCAAGTCGTTGCGGAACAGTCCAAGAGTGGGTATCTCATAACAAAATGACTGCAACACAATTGGCCCGCACATCCTTCTGTGGGATTTTATGGAGATTCCCACTTTCACCTTCCATAACCGCCGAACAATCTGAACCAGCAATTCATTTTGCCGGAAAATTCTAAAACGGAAACAACAAAATTAGTCAAAAATATGGATTTGGATGCAGTAAAGAGGCGGTTGGAGACAGATGGAGGATCTGAAAATAAGGCAATGGTTGATTCTTTGCCTTACAAATTCTTCGAACCCTTTATAGTTCAAGGCGTTAAGGTCGATCTAGTCGAACCGGGTCGAATCATCTGCTCCATGAATGTTCCTACTCGATTACTGGTACCCTTTATCATTCCTCTTTCTCTCTCTATACCTATATGTGTATGCGCATACTCTCTCTGTCTGTCTGTGTTATAAGATGCTTATTACTCAAAATTAAGAAGAGAATCAAGAAATCTATGAATTAATTATATTTTTTTTTGTTGATAGTTTAAGATATTCATCGGTACATCACTGTTGTATTGACTAAAGTAAATGAATCTACGTCAATTTTGAACCTTAGAAAACAATGATAGATATTGTGAACCGTGTATATGTATATACTCCCCCTGTCCCAAAATAAATGCCCACTGTTTTTGGTCAACACTGACCCTTTTTTGAAAAGTTAACTTTTGTACCATTTTTGACAAAATAAAGGTGAAGGGATTATGATCATAAGAAATAATATACCTCTCCTTTCCAAATTATAAGATGATTATTGACTTTTGAAAGTCAACGTAGACATTTTCAAAATCATAGATTCCTTTAATTTTAGTGAGTACCGTGATGAATATTTTAAACTGTCTAAAAGTATGCTCCTCATAAGATTTGTTACTTCATAATTTTGATAAATCATCTCAATTTGGAGTTTCAAAATATCACTAATTAACCTTCAAAAGTCAATAATGATTTTATAATTTGGAACGGTGGTCGTACAATTTACTACCAAAAAAGGTTAAAATTGGGCAGTTATTTTGGGACAGAAGGAGTATAAGATAAACTGACAATTGGGTTGTTTTATCACTCCTCTTTCTCTCTCTATATCTGGTGTATTTGTGTATATATAAGATAAATTGACAATTGGGTTGTTTTTATTGTTGATTACCTATGGGAAGAACACTGGTAATTCTTTACATGGTGGGGCAACTGCGGCTTTAGTGGACGTGTTGGGTTCAGCTGTAATATATACAGTTGGGGCTCCGACTACAGGTGTTTCTGTGGAGATAAGTGTATCTTATGTTGATGCTGCTTATGCCGGTGTATGTACCTATTTATCTCTTTTTCCTGTATCTTATTTATTGTGATTATGGTTTCTATTACCCAAATAGAAATGTGATTATTGTCCTCATTCTTTTCTTCATTGTTAGAAAATTATTGTCATTTATGTTCCAATACAGTTCATAGTTCAGTTTTAGGTTCCTTTAGGTTGTGTTTATGAGTTTGGTTTCGAAGGGGAGGGATGAGAAGGGAAAGTTCTTCCTTCCACTTTTTATTGGAAGGAAGAACTTCCTTTCCCATCATTTCCCTTCCTGTCAATTAAACTTACAAACATGGGGTTAGCTTTATGTAAATTATGACTTTGGAGCCATTAATGGTTTATGGTCGGCAATTGATCTCTTTGACTTTGAGGAAATAGAGCAATTAGACAAAGAAAGAGTGAAAAAAACTCAATAATCTATAACTTTAACCCCCTTGATATATAAAACATACTCCCTCCTTTCCAAATATAGAATCAATATTAACTTTTTGAGTCGAATTGAGGTATTTTCAAATTCCATTGATATGAATTCTTTTAATTCTAGACAACACAATTATGAAAACGATAACTAATTTAAAAAGTATTACTAAGTAAGATTTATTGTATTCAAAAGTTAATTGAATAAAAACAAATTTGAGTTTGAAAATATCTTAAATTGACTTTGAAAAGTTAAACTTGATCTTATAATTTGGAACGGGGGAGCATATGAAATTACATTATTATCAAATTTTAGCCCCTTATAAAAGATATTTGAATTGCTTTGCTGCCTTCATCCAAACACAGTCCCATTCGACAGTCAATTTTGTTAAGAAAAATTTACTTAGCATAATCAATATACTTGAGCCATTTGCATATCTGTGTGATTATGCAATTTGTGTAAAGGGAGTGGCCTTCCCAGGTTCATGGTATTGAAACTGAAGTATGTAGCTAATTGTAAGATACTACTGTGGAGCAGAATGGTTTTTTATTAGCAAACAATTTTAGGCTCATTTGTTGGATGTGAAAGCCAGAAAAGATCATATCAAGCTTATTCAGTTTGTTCCATGGCAGTAGGTATTGTTGAACTGAGTTTATTTGGAGGATATGAAGATGAAAAGGGTGAAAACTTGACATGTCTTAGTATTGGCCTGATGGCCCTGACTGCATGCATCAAGTATCTAGGTTTCTAGGCATAAAGGCCCTGTTAGCTCTTTAGTTTTCAGAACTAGTTCAAGATTGTTTTAATTAGAGATTTATATGTAGTAGCATAGGTTAGCTTTGATACATTCGATCAATTGTGTAATAACTGCACTTGGGGATTCTTGCTTCTTTTACTGGTATATTTATATTTTTCTAGACAAGGCCGTAAAAGTAACTAGATGTGCAAATGCATTTATATTAGACGTATATAGCAACATTGCAGTTGGGATGCTAAGATGATTCTTATTAGATGACAGGTGGAGCACATGAAGGCAAATAGCTTCATAGAATAAAGAAAAACAATGTTAGGAATGCCATCAGGATAAGTGCCTCTAAGAAAGGGAGAACAAAGTGTTCATTTGCGTAAACTTTAATTTGGTGGAAGATCACCACTGCTATTACCTTCATGTGTTAATCTAAGGAAATTTAAAGAATGATTCCAGATTTAGGGGAGAAATAATACCTGTTTTGAGAATGCAAATGCTACAACACATAGAAGGTATTTATTGTTAGAAAGCAAGGGTGTGGCACATGGGGTTCGGCAATCGCTGTATCACCCAATTTTCTGTCCTGGGGTGGGCTAGGGTTCTGTAAATATTTATTATTATTTTTTTTGGGGGTTGGGGGGGGGGTGGGGGTGGGGGGGAAGAGAAGAATAATGGTTACATTGGCTGCTTTAGAAAAGAGGGGGAGAGCAGAGACTTAGCCTTTTAGGACTTCTTTGGAGTCACTATGGAGAGTTGGAGACCAGAGATTACTTGGCTTCTTTGGAGTCTCTGGAGACAAGAGATTACATATATGAACAAGAAGAAGTTATAGATTTGGTGAGATTACATTTGTTGGGATAGAAGTGATGATGAGGTGGCTGCTATGGAGTTGCAGTTAAGTCCTTCACTGGTAATTCCGGCAGGTTCGACTCTACCCATGGCTGAACGAAGGGAACCAAAAGGCTCTGCTAGTTTGATGCGAGAGAATCAATCGAACCAGTGTTTGTATTATAATTTTAATGACTATTATGTCCAGATCACAGATAATTACCTCAAAGGCACTTTATAATTTTGTTGGTAGTCCAGCAATTTGGTACATTTACAATTTCACCCTTATAGTTTACTTAACTAATATAAAACCATATTTGAAAACCCAACTCAAGTGTAAATTTTGGATAAGAATAAGTATTTTAGTTTGGTGAATATTCTCTCTCTCTCTCACATTTTTTTTATTACTTTTAATCATAATTATATATTTATAACTTTAATTAATTAAATATGTGCTGTATCACCCCCGCATCTGAATCCCCATTTTTTATTTTTGAAGAACTACCGTATCCCTGTGTCTCGCATTCGTATCCCTGCACCCGTGTCCTTACTTTTTTTAGATTTATTGTGTTATACCTTCTATTAACCAAATCTAGTTGCCCTTGATATAATTTGTGGCCCTAAAGACAATAGTATACCTAACAAAGAAATGTTTTTCATAGTTAGAACTATTGTTTTTTATTTTTCTATTGTCATGTCATGAGGTGGAGAGCTCATGCCCAATTACTACCCTATAGCATTGCAGCTTCAACATGAATATCGGCTTCTGATGACCTGGGAGTTTTCTACTATGACCTCGATACATTCCAATTTCCAGTCCAAAAGAGGCTTAGCCTTCTTTCTTCTGCTGGGTGTTGGTATGCTACAGAGTTTGTGTTTTTGCTATTATCCAATGAAGGGGCAAAAGTTGGCATCGATCGGGCGTATGGCCAGTCTCCGTTGTTTTTATTTTGAATGGGCTCTTGTCAACATTCAACAGTTTGAGTCATAGTTCAGAAGGACAAGTATATATCTGTAAATGATTAATTTCACATCCTCTGTTCTACAAGATGGTGAATGGTGAAAGGAGAAGAACAGGTACTAGAGCTAATTAATACATGCTTATATATGCTTATTTCTTCGGAACTTTCTTCTGCAAGGAGGAACTTCTGCGTTTGCTCATTAGGTAACAGCCTACCAGCGTTGAGGAGTAAAGTCGAAGAATAGCAAAAGCGACTATGTTTTTTTTGGGTAAAATAAAAAAGAAGAAAAGCTGCCTTGTTTCTGACTACTGCAGCAGAGAACACAATAAACATTAGAGGTCTTGCCTTGAGTTTTTCTCTTCTTGTCATTGATATATATGAATACCAGCCAAAGAACGAAACAACATGTAGGTATATGTTAAAATTCAATTTGTAAGTTATAAGTCACAGAAAATTAAGGAAATGACACCTGGAAAATACAACTGTCTAATTATACTGAAATACGATATACCAAATACTTGAATACAATTACATCCCAGGCTAAAACCATGCCATCACATTGAAGTTGACTTGAGAAGTGCAATAACTTGGATTGTATCTATCCTTGCGATTGATGTACTTGTACACTGTTGGATTTAGCTCAGACCATTGTAGTACTTATACACTATGTTACACGGACTTTTTACTTTGTCCTAAAGTATCTGACACTTGACAGTCTGATAAGAGTATGAATACCATGGTTCGAAAAGGCGTTTGAGGCATGCATCGTAGTGAGGCGGGAGGAACTGGAGGCGAGGCTACCGCATCAGGGAGGAAAGTAGGGGCGTGCACCTTTTTGGGTTGAGGCTTACGCCTCAGTGCGACACGCCTCGAGGCGTGTCGAGATGTGTGATTGCTGCTTCTGCGAGGCTTCGTGCGACTGCGAGGGGAGTGCGAGACTTCTTTAGACTTCTTCTTCAGACTGCGAGGCTTCGTGCACTGCTGTAACCGAGAGGAGAGGAGGAAGAAGCGAAGAAGAAGAGACGCGAGAGGAGGAAGAAGAAGAGACCGAGTCAGATCTGATGATCTGAGATCAGATCTGGCAAATAAAATATCTCCTGAAAGATCACGGCTGCATTTAGGAGTGAAAGCAGCCAATTCTTTCTTCTCTTATGAAATTCACGATCTCCCCTGAGCCCCCTTTCTCCTCGGTCCACAGATACAAAAATTACAGTTAGGTACCCCATAGTTTTTATAGCTGTTTAATTTAGTCCCCCATGTTTTCTGAAAGTTCAAAATAGCCCCTGTAAAATTACATATAAGTCTCTGTAATTTTGTTTTCTTTCATTTCAGCCCCTGAAATTTCAGTTCTGCCCCTGTTTCTTCAAATTAAGTTAATAAATTAATTTGTAAATCAAAATCTTTTTGTAGATATGATTAATAATTTTTTTTGGGGACTTTTAGGTCTTCAAATCGAGGCTTCAGCCTCGCTCCGCCTCGAAGCTTACGCCTCGCCTCGTCTAGTCCGGAAAAAAACGCTTCGTACCGCTTTTAGCTTTTTCGAACCTTGATGAATACTGGACACTTTATTTTGTGTAAAAGATTGACAAAATTGAGGAGTACCGTATTCGGATCTTAGTTCATGTAACATAACTTATACATCCATTATCATCTGCATATCCTCTAACACTCCTCCCACAAATTGGTGGTTTACATGGATTGTTTTCTTTCCATTCTTTTCTATGTCAAGACCATTTGAAGCAGACCATTATATTCTTCTTTTTTATTTTTATTTATTTAGTTATGTTAATTCAGTATATATAACCCTTGTAACGCAAAAGGAATGTTTATTCAGGAGGAAATCGAGATAGAGGCCAAGGCTTTACGTGTTGGAAAGGCTGTTGCTGTTGTTACTGTGGAATTGAGGAAGAAAAAGACAGGAAAAATAGTTGCTCAAGGGCGTCATACGAAGTACCTTGCCATCACTAGTAAAATGTGAACAGATCTGTATCTGGTGGCTTATGCAAAACATTGTTGTACCTTTGCCATCCTCCTATAAAATGTGAACAATCTGTATTCGGATAGCTTTTATACAAATTGTCACCCCGGGCTTCTCTGGCCCTAACTAGTTCCCCACTTTTGGAGCATAATAATGTGTTACATTTGTGCATATCTATCATTTGATTTGGTGTGTTTTCCATTTACACTCGGTGCTACTATTGAATACCTTGGATTTTTATTAGGACTTGCACTTGTGTCGTTTCAGATTATAAGTATTATATTGAATAAATCAACATTTAACGCGATACGTCGAATTAATCGTGTCATTATTCTCAATACTAATATGTTTATTACTTATTAGTTGTGTTGAATATGTCAACTTCACAAATTAAAAAAAATAGAAAAAAAATACTCCCTCAATTCCAAATTATAAAAAGTCAATTTAAACATTTTTAAATTTAAAATTGACATGAATTCATATAGTTTATGTCAATACAATTATGAATATCATAAACTACCTAAAAAGTACTATTAGTTAGAAGATTTATTGTTTTCAAAACGTAAATGAATCATTGGTCTTTTGCAAAGCAAGAGGTTCAATACCCCCCCTAATTTAAAAAAATATAAAAAAATCATGTCAATTTTAAATTTAAAAATGTCTCAAATTTATTTTTAAAAAGTCAATATTGATCATATAATTCGGAACAGTGGGAGTACTGCACAATTTTCTTAGTTATTAAATAATTATATAATTCGTTGACAACAACAAGGGTCTTGTTCGTTTTGCTTACTGCTACTATGAGAACCAGCTTCTCTTCGATCTATAAAGAAAACTAACTGAAACACTTTGTAAGCCTCTAAAATGTTTTCCTGCAATCATGAATTGATTTGAATTTTTAAAAAATATAGATATACAGAAATATATATATATATTGTTATAAAACTTACTAAGTATAATAAAATTATATAATTATAATCATACCATATACTTAATAAAGAGAGTAATAAGAACAATAATAAGTAGATGAAAATAAGAGAGCATTCAATCTATATGTATTTCATTCTCTTCATCTTGCTTCTATTTATAGACATATGTATATCAACATTTGGGAGCTCAAGGGTCATATTGGAAGGTGAAGGATTTTCACTAAAATATCATATTGGAAGGTGAAAGAACTCACCTTAGACATCCACTAAATTTATTTCATATTTTATAACACTCCCCCTTGGATGTCTATGGTATAGCCATACGCGTTAAGAACTGCCTCATTAAAAACCTTACCAGGAAAAACCCAATGGGAAAAAAACTTGGTTAAGGAAAAAAGAGTGCAGTGCGTATTAGCTCCCCCTCATGAATGTATCACCTTGAGACATTAAGTTGCCGCATTCCAATATTGTGTCGCAATCTTTCAAATGTTGTAGCTGGCAATGCTTTGGTGAACAAATCTGCTAGATTATCTTTTGAGCGAATTTGTTGAACATCAATGTCACCACACTTATCAAGGTCATGTGTGAAAAAGAATTTCGGTGAGATGTGCTTCGTTCTATCTCCTTTGATGTATCCTCCCTTTAATTGAGCTATGCATGCAGCATTGTCTTCATATATAATGGTTTGAAGTTCCTTTGCTGGAGGATAAACCACATGTTTCACGAATATGTTGAGTCATTGATCTCAACCACACACATTCTCGGCTTGCTTCATGGATTGCAATTATTTCAGCGTGATTAGATGAAGTGGCGACTAATGTTTGCTTTGTAGATCTCCATGATATAGCAGTATTACCACACATAAAGAGATAACCTGTTTGAGATCGACCTTTATGTGGATCAGATAAATATCCTGCATCAGCATATCCGACTAATTCATGATTATCATTATTTGAATAAAATAAGCCCATATCCATAGTTCCTCGTAGGTAACGAAAAATATGTTTAACTCCATTCCAATGTCTCCGGGTAGGAGAAGAACTATATCTTGCTAGCAAATTCACAGAGAACGATATATCTGGTCGTGTATTATTAGCAAGATACATTAGCGCACCAATTGCACTAAGGTATGGTACTTCAGGACCAAGTAATTCTTCGTTATCCTCACGAGGTCTAAAAGGGTCCTTTTTCATATCAAGTGATCGAACAACCATTGGGGTACTCAATGGATGACCTTTATCCATATAAAATCTTTTAAGGACCTTCTCTGTGTAAGTTGACTGATGAATAAGAATTCCATCTGCTAAATGCTCGATCTGCAGGCCGAGACAAAATTTTGTTTTTCCCAAATCTTTCATCTCAAATTCTTTCTTTAAATAATTTACTGTCTTTGGTATCTCTCCATGAGTTCCAATAATATTTAAATCATCAACATACACAGCAATAATAACAAAATCGGATTCTGACTTTTTTTATAAAAACACATGGGCATATAGGATCATTATTATACCCTTCTTTCAATAAATATTCACTAAGACGATTATACCACATGCGTCCTGATTGCTTTAACCCATATAGGGACCTTTGCAACTTGATTGAGTAAACTTCTCGGGGATTTGAATTATATGCTTCAGGCATTTTAAATCCTTCAGGGATTTTCATATAAACATCATTATCAATTGACCCATATAAATAGGCAGCAACAGCAACAACATCCATTAGACACATATCTAGTTTTTCATGAGTTGCCAGGCTAATAAGATACCGAAATGTAATTGCATCTACCACAGGAGAATATGTTTCATTGTAATCAATGCCAGGTCTTTGTGAAAACCCTTGTGCCACAAAGTCGTGCCTTATATCTTACGATTTCATTTTTCTCATTTCGTTTTCGTACAAATACCCATTTATATCCAACTGGCTTTACTTTTTCAGGTGTTTGGACTACAGGTCCAAAAACTTCACGTTTTGCAAGTGAATTTAATTCTGCTTGGATTGCTTCTTTCCATTTTGGCCAATCATTTCTGCGTCTACATTCTTCGACGGATTTAGGCTCAAGATCCTCACTTTCATCAATGATATCAAGTGATATATTATATGCAAAAATGTTGTCAACAACTATCTCATTTCGGTTCCATCTTTTCTTTGTATAGACATAACTTATTGAGATCTCATCATTTTTACTGTTTTCAGGTACCTGAACCTCTTCTGGGGTTTTATGATTAGCTATATCTATATCCTCATGAATATTTTCCTCCTCAATAATGCCAACTTGATTATTTGCTCCTTTCCTTTTTCGAGGATTTTTGTCTTTTGAACCGATTGGTCTACCACGCTTCTGGCGTGCCTTAGACTCATTTGCTATAATTTTTGCGGATTGTCCTATTGGAACTTCAATCCGGGCTGGAGCATTTATAGCTGGTATATGAGATTTGGTTACTCCTTTTGAGTCAGTGAATGCATTCGGTAGCTGATTTGCTATGTCTTGCAAACGAAGTATCTTTTGAACTTCTTGTTCACATTGTTTTGTACGAGGATCAAAATTCAACAGTGACAATGCATTCCAAGTAATATCTTTATCCAGCTGTTTAATTTCTCCCCCTAATGCTGGAAACATAGTCTCATCAAAATGACAGTCGGCAAATCGTGCCGTAAATGAATCACCTGTTAAGGGTTCAAGATATTTAAATTATCGATGGGGACTCAAATCCAATATATATTCCCAACCTCCTTTGAGGACCCATTTTTGTACGTTGTGGCGGATAAATTGGAACATATACCGCGCAACCAAATATCTTTAGATGGGAAATATTAGGCTCATGACCCAAAACCAATTGTAATGGGGAGAATTTGTGATATGATGTTGGCCTAATTCGTATAAGTGCTGCTGCATGTAAAATAGCATGCCCCCAAACAGAGACAGGAAGTTTTGTTCTCATGAGCAATGGTCTTGCAATTAACTGGAGACGTTTAATAAATGATTCAGCAAGACCATTCTGAGTATGAACATGGGCAACAGGATGTTCATTGTTTATCCCAAGTGACATGCAATAATCATTAAATGCTTGGGATGTGAATTCACCAGCATTGTCAAGACGAATAGTCTTGATTATATGATCTGAAAATTGTGCTCGTAATTTAATAATTTGAGCAAGTAATCTCGCAAACGCCAGGTTGCGAGTTGATAATAAACACACATGTGACCATCTTGTAGATGCATCAATTAAAACCATAAAATATTTGAATGGTCCACATGGTGGGTGAATGGGCCCACAAATATCTCCTTGAATACGTTCTAGAAATCTTGGAGATTCAATCCCAACTTTAGCTGGTGATGGTCTAATGATCAATTTGCCTTGAGAACAAGCAGCACACGTGAATTCCTTAAATTGAAGAATCTTCTGGTTCTTCAATGCATGGCCGTGTGAATTCTCAATAATTCTTCGCATCATTATTGATCCAGGATGACCCAACCGATCATGCCAAATAATAAAATTATTTGGTTCATTGAACTTCTGGTTCATTATTGCATTGACTTCAATTGTACTAATATTTGTGTAATACAATCCTGAGGATAAAACGGGTAATTTTTCCAATATTTGTTTTTCCAGTAGAGACATTTGATACAATGTAAAGATATTCTATACCATTGTCATTGGCAGTCTCAATATGGTACCCGTTAAGTCGTATATCTTTGAAACTTAGCAAATTTCTTCTTGACTTAGTAGAGAACAAAGCATTATTAATAATAAATTTTGTTCCACAAGGAAGCATTATATTGGCTCTTTCCAGAACCTTCTATCAAGTCTGTTGAACCTGATATTGTATTCACTTTTGCTTTCATTATTCTTAGATTTAAAAAATATTGCTTATGCCTGAGAATGGTATGCGTCGTTGCACTATCTGCTAAGCATATATCACCACCACTGATATTGGTCTCATTTATAACATGATGCAAATCCATATTTTCTTCACGAAAAAGAATAAATATATAATAAGTTCATAATAAGATACTATTATAACACAATCTTTTACATTAAACAAGCCAACATGAAAAGAAGAAAACAAAATACATAGAAATATAATAGCATAAAAGGAACACACTTAAAGGATTGACAGAAATATAAACTAATTATTATCATTACAAGGAATATCAACTTTCTCATTATTTTGCTCAAAGAAATCTGTAACGTCAAGGTGCGCCATATCTAAAGGGTCAAAATAAATATCATCATTATCTTGATGTGGCTGAGAAAAATTTATTTCTATGTTCTTCCCATTTCTTTTCAATGAGGACTGATATAAATCAACAAGATGTTTGGCCGTACGACAGGTACGAGACCAATGTCCTTTCATTCCACATCGATAACAGATATTTTCTTCCTTCTTAGTATCAGTATCTCTGTTATGTATATTTTTCCCCTTTTCATTTTTCTCCTCATTCTGTGAGGGTTTGTTAGAGTTTGACAAATTACGACCATCATAATTACGGTAATTAAAACGTCCTCGCCCATGGCCACGTCCACGACCACGACCTCTACTACGACCACGACCACGATTATTATTATTATATCTCGTAGCATTCACTTCAGGGAATGGAGCTGAACCAGTCGGTCGTGATTCGTGATTTTTCATTAAAAGCTCATTATTTTGTTCAGCCACAAGGAGACATGAAATCAGTTCAGAGTATTTCTTAAAACCTCGTTCTCTATATTGCTGCTGCAGGAGTACATTTGAGGCATGAAAAGTGGAGAATGTTTTTTCTAACATATCTTCATCAGTGATATTATCTCCACATAATTTCAATTTAGAACTGATTTTAAACATTGCAGAATTATATTCACTTACTGATTTAAAATCCTGCAATCGTAAATGTATCCACTCATAACGAGCTTTTGGGAGAATAACTGTCTTTTGATGGTCATATCTTTCTTTCAAATTTTTCCAAAGAACAAGAGGATCTTTTATTGTGAGATACTCTAACTTCAACTCCTCATGAAGATGATGGCGTAAGAAAATCATGGCTTTCGCCTTGTTTTGACTAGATGTTTCAGCACCATCTTTAATGGTGTCTCCAAGACCCATGGCATCTAGATGAATTTCGGCATCGAGGATCCATGACAAATAATTCTTTCCCGTAATATCAAGTGCCACAAACTCAAGTTTGGCAAGGTTTGTCATTGTAACTTCATAAAAAAAATATCAAAAATTATTAGATATATTTATTATAATAAATATTGTATAAACATTTAGTCAGATGATAAATGATTAGTACGTAGCAAAAATAAAATCTTGACAAATTATTTGTCCATATAGATAAGCCAACGAACATAATTGAAGTAAAATGTAAATTGTTACCGAGCGTAGTTATGTGTAAGCTACAAACAGTGTGCTAATAAGTACAAATGCAAATAAAATTGTTGTTATGTTTTGTAAACATAGTTAAACAAACAGCAATTATTATTAACATAGTTAGTAGTTAATATACTAAATGTATCATACAACTAAACAAAGTTCAACAGTAATAATAGTGATTGCATGTGTGTACAAAGTCGAAACAATGAAGTGATGAAATAACAAAGTGTCTGCAAGTATAATAGTAGCTGTAAACTAAAGTGCAGTGTACTATAATAAAATCACTCATTGCCAAAAACTAAGATTACGTGATAAAAAAAAATGAGTGTACATAAGAATTTAAATCTGCAGTAGTAACGAAATTAAAGTGCCAAAAGATGACATGAATAACGGAGAACATACTTACTGCTTAAACCAAATATAATTATTTGCTTCAAGATGAAAATGAAGAGCAATTCGTGCTGATAACGTGTTATAAAACTTACTAAGTATAATAAAATTATATAATTATAATCATACCATATACTTAATAAAGAGAGTAATAAGAACAATAATAAGTAGATGAAAATAAGAGAGCATTCAATCTATATGTATTTCATTCTCTTCATCTTGCTTCTATTTATAGACATATGTATATCAACATTTGGGAGCTCAAGGGTCATATTGGAAGGTGAAGGATTTTCACTAAAATATCATATTGGAAGGTGAAAGAACTCACCTTAGACATCCACTAAATTTATTTCATATTTTATAACATATATATATATATATATATATATATATATTGTTGGAGTATGATTCACACCTCCATTTAACAAATATGTTAATGGGTCCTATACCTATGAAACTAAGGAAAGAAAATTGATCGGTATGCATTAGCAGGAATGTAGAAGGTTGGGCAACCAAAAGTTGTGCGTGGGGCCACAAGGAGTCCTTTCATTATCTACAAACCTTTTCATTGTCTTGGGAGATTAAGAGGCTTTTGCCTTTGTTATATATAAAAGGAGGAAGCAGCAGCAAGGGAATGGAAGAGAAGGAGTTAGCACCAATATATACACTCCAATCCGAGAGCTCATAAAAAAACATCAGAAGAGCAAATAGAGAGGAATAAGGGTGTGGAGAGAAAGTAAATATGAACTTTATTTATCAGTTGAGAGCTTGTATTCTACATATTATTTTCATAGTGGATTTCTGAGATCTCTCTCCCGTGATTTTTTCCTAATTGGGTTTCCACGTAAAAATCCTCGTGTTATTATTTTATTTCTACGTGTCATTATTTTATTCCACACACTAAAACAAATGCATATCCTTCACCGTTAAACGTCTTTTCGGCTCGTTATTTGGTGATTTGACGAGCAGTCAGAATTTGGCGTTAACATTGGCGCTAGAAGGAGGGCGATTTTAGTGTTGAATCAAAATCACCCTATTGATTAAATAATGAGAGGTAGCAACTAAAGGAGGATGGTTCCAATTTTTTGTGGACTTATTTTCGGCAGACTCACATCCAAAAGCTAAGTCTCAATCTCTGTCTATGTTTCAAATAAATATAATAATATGTACTGATATGTGGTATATATGACAAAGCCCAATCTATGCATAATTGTATGATATGCTAATAAATATTGTGAATACTCGTGATTGCTAGGTTAATGTCATTGGCGGAACCTAAGCAGTCCACTTCAGACAACAAACTCTAATAGTGATGCCATATACTCCAATTTGGACTTCGTCTATTGCTCACGTGAACTTATTATTTATGTTCGAAGCCGATCCATGACCTATCGTTCGGACAGCTCCAAACAAATGATGAGCAGGGCGAAGAGTCGCTTCTTGATTTGCAGCAGGCACAGAAGTCGCTCGCAGGACAGGAGCAGGCCGAAGAGTCGTTCTCCGATCCGCAGCAGGCACATAAGCTGCTAGCAGGCACAAAAGTCACTCGCAGGCACAAAAGTCGCTCGCAGGTACAAAAGCCACTCGCAGGCAGAAGCAGGCCGAAGAGCCGCTCACAGGCGTCGGAGCCGCTCCAGAGATAGTTTGATGGAAAGAGAGAAAGTAAAGGAAAGTGCAGCAGCCAATAAGGCATGAACAATCAAAGCACCCTCTAGGACGGTCAAACGTTCTTCGGGACGGACAAACGTTCTCCCGAACGGACAACGTTCTTCGGGACGAACTATCTACATTCGACGATAATAAGGTCGACTATCTACATTCGGTAGTGATAAGGTTGATTATCTACAGTCGGTAGTGATAAGGTTGACTATCTACATTAGGCGGTGATGGTTCGAATTCGGTAAAGGCAGTGTTTTACTTTTTATACTATCTTATTTTAAGTTCCTTACAATAGGAGAGTGGGGGGCAATGTTGGAGTATGATTCACACCTCCATTTAACAAATGTGTTAGTGGGTCCCATACCTATGAAACTAAGAAAAGAAAATTGATCAGTATGCATTAGCAGGAATGTAGAAGGTTGGGCAACCAAAAGTTGTGCGTGAGGCCACAAGGAGTCCTTTCATTATCTACAAGCCTTTTCATTGTCTTGGGAGATCAAGAGGCTTTTGCCTTTGTTATATATAAGAGGAAGCAACAGCAAGGGAATGGAAGAGAAGGAGTTAGCACCAATATATACACTCCAATCCGAGAGCTCATAAAGAAACATCAGAAGAGCAAATAGAGAGGAATAAGGGTGTGGAGAGAAAGTAAATATGAACTTTATTTATCAGTTGAGAGCTTGTATTCTACATATTATTTTCATAGTGGATTTCTGAGATCTCTCTCCCGTGGTTTTTTTCCAATTGGATTTCCACGTAAAAATCCTCGTGTTATTATTTTATTTCCGTGTGTCATTATTTTATTCCACACACTAAAACAAATGCATATCCTCCACCGTTAAACGTCTTTTCGGCTCGTTATTTGATGATTTGACTAGCGGTCAGAATTTGACGTTAACATATATATATATATATATATGTATATATATATGATATCTAAATATAATTTCAAAACATAATAAAATCTTTAGCTGCAAAAATGTTACAAATAATTTAGTACGGAGAAAGTACTTCACACTAACCAAAGTCTGTTGGAACCATTGTAGATGTACTAGTTGTAGACTTGTAGTGGGGTTATTTAAGAAATAAAGTATTTATAAACAAATTTGTGATAAAAAAGACCAACTAAGGATTAACAAAGTGTATATATTGCTACTATTTAATATATTTTATTGCAATAAAATACTCCCACATTTTCAAAATTGAATATTCATTTCAAAAAACACGATTTTTGAGAAAAACTTACTTTCCAAATATATCCTTAATATTTGTTGAAAAGTAGAAACAGTGGCTTGATAAAACTTGATCGAGGTATATAAATAATGCTTTGTTAGAATTTTCATGTAATTTTTAGAGTTTAAAAAATAAAAATGTATTTTTAATTTTTAATGAACTAAAACATAAAATAAATATTTAATGTTGAAACGAATTAAAGACTAAAATTTATCTTTAATTTTGGAAGGAGGGATTACGTGTTTTACTTATACAACCCGGAAACGTAAAATTGCCCATAGATTTGACTCGGGAGTTCTGTTCCCTGGCCCCGTTCTTTTATTTGTAACCTTAATAATTATTTTGACCCTACTAAATTAGGTTAAATCACTCTCATTATTTGCAGCCTTAATAATTATTTTGACCCTACTAAATTAGGTTAAATCACTCTCAAAAGACCTTCACTTTGCTTTTAGTTCTCATTCCATTATTCGGATGGAATGAAATAAGGAATGAAATGAGAATGGTCATTTTTCTTCTTATGTTTGGTTGATTTATTTCATTTATTTCAGAAATTAAATAAGCATTCATTAATTATTAGAAATAATTTATTTTGGTTAATCAAATTTTAGGGTGAGAGTGTGAAAAAAAAGAGAGAACAAATAAAAAAGTTAGAAAAACAAAATACAATATTTATGGCAAAACTAATGAATTAGCCACTGTAGTTGGCAAGTTTTCCTTAATACACTACCGAACTTTTAATTTTTCAAATTACCCGATTCAACTAATTAAAATTTTGAAATTGGGCCATTCCGTTACAAAAATTGGATGGACGTTAAATTGCTTCAATTTTTTCCTACGTGGCAACAACGAAATAAAGCTAAAAAAATATATATACTGATGTGGAAATTCCTTCATGGTTGTGTAAAAAAAATAAAAAATTAAATAAATGACATGGAAAATTGATTATCTGATTATCTCACTCTCTCTCTCCTCTGCATCTTCTCACTCTCTTTCTTCCTCCTCTCCAAAGCCTCCTCAGTACCTTTTTCATCTCTCCACTCCCAGAACAGTGCAAACTTCTCCAATGATTGCATCAAAGTTTTCATTGCAAACCTACCCAAATCCCTTAACTACGGTCTCTTAGAAAAATATTGGTCCTTAAACTCCGATTCAAGGCTCGGAAGTGAAGTAGACAACGAAATTCGATCGACCCATATGCCCAAAAGCCTAAGATACCCGCCATATCCCAAGAATTCATTGATTAAGCATTATATCGTCGAGTACTGGATCATGGGTGATTTGATGACCCCTGAAAAAATTGCGACTCCGGCGACGAACACAGTAACCAATCCAACGACATAGATCGTAGGACAACCCTTCCAACGCTAGATGTCTTGACGCGTGGCTCAATCCTCACAACCGCCGCCACGAGGTCTCAGATCAGAACATCTGGATCACAAATCTCAAAGCCTCTCCGCTTTGAGAGACCTCGCGAGTTTTTCTCCCAGCCTACTAGAGAATCATTAGCTTTCCAGAGCTTTTCTGGTGCCGGAATCCCTGAATCAGCGGGAAACTCGAGCAAATGAAGCACAAAATTGATGAGTAGGCGACAATGGCGTAACTTGTCGATTACAAATATCCAAAAGCTTGACACTTTGATCCAAGTAAAACGAGTGAAAATCGTCGACTGAACCGGACGACGAAGTATGCTTGGTGATTAGGGTTTGAGCGTCGGCGAAGTATGAACCGGACGACCAGATTTATCTTTATAAATAAATTAGATTTAATGAATGAAAAATATTTTAATTTTATTAGTTTTGGTGTGTTTTATTACTTTTTGTCCTTTTTAAAACATTAAAATGTTAAAAATAAGTCAAAAAAAAACATTTTTTTTGTGTTGCCTTTTATTTTCCATGTCATTTATTTAATTTTTTATTTTTTTACACAACCATGAAGGAATTTCCACATCAGTATATATATATTTTTTTAGCTTTATTTCGTTGTTGCCACGTAGGAAAAAATTGAAGCAATTTAACGTCCATCCAATTTTTGTAACGGAATGACCCAATTTCAAAATTTTAATTAGTTGAATCGGGTAATTTAAAAAATTAAAAGTTCGGTAGTGTATTAAGTAAAACTTGCCAACTACAGTGGCTAATTCATTAGATTTGCCCAATATTTATAGATAAAGTGGAAAAAAATAGAAAGAGAAAGTGAAAAAAAATTCTAGGGAGAGTAAAATTTTAGAGAGGGAAAGATAATGATTTTTAAAAATTCTAGGGAGAGTAAAATTCTAAGGATAATGATTTGTCCTTGGTTTAATAACCGCTTAGCTTCCTATATTGATTAGTGGTCGAGTTGACCAATTTCTTGTATGGGTAGAGGATTGTGTTTGGTTCGACAATCACTTAGCTTTCTATATTTATAATCATTGGAACCTGGTATCGCGCTGTTCGCTATATGTATGTTGAGAAGGTGATTCTTTTCTCATGTGTATAACGGATAGGTAGAGGATGTAAGATTAGGAGCGAGTTCTTAAAACTCATGGTTATGGCAAGTTTGTGACTCTTAATCATATGGTATGTTTTTGAACCCCTAAGCGTATGGACAATCCTTGATCTGTTCTTGGACTATGTATTACTAGGAAAAGTTTCTAAACTCATATTATTGTGAAAATTCCTGAACTCGTAAAGTGTGATAAGTTTGATGAACTATACTGGGGTATAAAAAAGTTGTGTATTGAGAACTAAGGATTTTCAGTGTAGTAAACTTTAAGGATGATAAAAATAGATAGAATTATTAACCAATGGATCATGGGAGAAATTGGAGTTGATGGAGAGAGCATAGGTATTCCAAATCTTCTAGTTATGCTAAATTTTGAAATTTATTCACATCGTGCTAATAAAAGTATTTTTGAAAATATTAGGTCAGATTATTGAACCAATGAGTTTTAAGTTCTATTATTTATATGTCTATGTTAATTGTTTCAACTAAGACAAACATGATTTGAAATATATCAAAATGTATTTTTAAATAGTCATCAATGCATCATGGAACCTGATATAGAATGACAGATGATGGAGTCATCAATGCAGATTAATCTAGTGTTAAATGTGATCTAAGGATCGTCAGCCCATTATGGTATGATGTAGTATGATAAAATCACAAAATGACGGAATTCTCAACGGACTGTAAATACAGTGCGGTATCATGACGTCATAAAATGATTTTCAGTGGCTAGACAAATATTTCGATTGATGATTTGAATTATTGGTTTACGTCTAAGTTATTTGATTCAGCTAGAAAATGTTTATGAAATTCAAGTATTCTTTGAGAAGTTACCCCGAACCAAATTATTTTGGTGCGGAGTCTTATGCTAAGTCTGAGGTGAACAACCCCGAAAAATAGAGTTATGCTGGTTGGATAATATATTCCAATCTTTGAACGCATATAGTCGTTCTGAGAACTAAAGTACAATAGATTGATCACCTAACGTACCTGCATAGGTAGTTTACCTTCTTTGTGATTGTAAACATACCTAGTACATCATGTTTTTAGATTTAGTTGCGGTGAATACCGTTAAACCTGAGAGTTCACGGTCTTTATGACCTCTCAGCATAATATGAAAAGTTTTAAAAGTTATGGTAGAATGTGATGATAGAAGAGATCCTCATAGAAGGAAATAACATGTACTCATTTAATTGAGAATGTAATCAAATGTGATTAGATAAAGGTTAAATTGAAAACCTATTTTTAAATAAATAAAAGGAGCATAGATTAGTAGGCTGTAATTTCGAGAACGAAATTCTTAGAAGATGGGGTGAATGTGACAACCCGAAAATTTATAAGATTTATAAATAAAATCTTGAATGATTAAATAAAGGTTAAGGTACAAGACTTGGGGTTCGAAAAGTGAGATTTTATTGCATAAGTGAGTAGGAGCTATGCAATAGGTGATTTTTGTGTATAATAAATATAATAGTAAAATATATTTATTATATGTAAGCAATTGTAAGAGCAATTTATTTAAAAGAAATGAGATGAGTAAAATTAAAATAAGTAAGTTAGAATAATTTATAATATTAAATTATTTTAATGTAGTAAATTGGTGGCATTAAATATACTTAATGTATCACCACTATTTAATTAAAGAAATTATATAATACATTATTGGGTGTAATGTATGCATGTTCTAATGTAGTGAATATATTATGATATTTACTATAGTTAAATTGTTAAAAACAATTTATAGAAGTGAAAAGAAAATAATTCAAATTTTCCGATAAATATTAAAATAAGAATTGAGTAAATAAATTTGTATTTTATTATATGTGATAAATATATGTATGTATATTTATTGCACATGAATAAATTGTTATGAAACAACTTATATTATGAAGCGAAATAAGTAGTTTAAATATATAAAAATGATTGTATACTTTAAACTAAGGATATTAAAATAAATTCTAGTATTGAATTATTTTAATAAAGAGAAGATATTATATTAATTATAACATCTTAATTAATGAATAAATTTTCATTTATATGGAAAATAAAATGAAATGCAAATATTTTGCTCATGTGATGTAAATGAATATTATATTCAATAAGTATTATGGGTATTATATATTGGAAACGATAAATTTTTTGAGACAGAAAATGAATAAAGTTTTAAAAAGAAAATAAAATATTTTAGAGAGTGAAAACAAATAGAGAGGGATGGTGATAAAATTTAGGGAGAGAAAGAGAAATTGTTTTAGCGAGAGATTTTGTGAAAAAATATTAGGGGGCGAGTGAAATTTTTTTAGAGAGAATAAAATTTTAAATATATGTTTATAATGCAATTTGTTCATAAATGTATTTTGAGTTAGAATGGAATTAATGGCTAAACTAACCCTCATAAAGAGGAATCAATTGGTGAGAATGGAATGGACAATGGAATACACATTCCATTCCTACTGACCAACCAAATGGACCAAAAACCAAAAATTATTCCTTGAGAAAGGACCATTACATTCCCATTCCCATTTCATTCCATTCCCACCGACCAAACTCAACATAATATTCATTCCCAGAAGCTTGTTTTCAGTGCCAAAGCTTAAAAAAGCTTCTTGTTGACATGAACAACTGCTACTTTCAGAGCCTCAAACTTCATCTGCCCAAGGACCCTGCGATAGCTAATATTATCTCTTAAACAGGTTTAACCTTGGACCCGACTCATAGATCCCGACTGACAGTCCTCCGAACCGGTAACGAAGTAACATTTTCGGTAACCGGTGCAGCACCATTTAGCGAAAGTTATTTCGGTTCGGTATACATTTTATGCCGCATGCACAGAATAATAACTTTTTCAGTTCATTATTTCAATCCTAAAGAGAATAGGAAGAGCAGTTTCAAACAACTGAATTCAAACATCCAGCCAAAATACAATCCAAAATATTTCCAGAATCAACAAATAAATCCACAAAGTTTCAAACTACTCCCGAGATATATTCAAACATCCATGACAGAAATCAAAGTTTCTAACAACTTTCACAATCCACAAGTAATCCGTATTTAAAATAAAGAAAAAATTCATTGAATAGCAAACCATTGAGGTGTCTCTAATCTGAGATCTTCTTCGTTGGTACAACTGTTGGATCAGTCAAAAAGAAAAGGTGGCTCCAATCTAAGACCTGAAATAAATGAAAACAAAAGGAGGTTTAAATAATGATTTTAATGAACTGAATCTAATCTGTCAATTAACTGTTATATTTGATTATGGCTGAAATCCATAAGAACTAAATTTAAAACTGAGATTTAAGTTAAATCTTTGAAGGGGTTTTACACTAATATTCTGTTGTGCTTAATTAACTTTGGTTAATTAATTATCTAGTAATACATTCTTAAATAATCAATTTTTTTAAAGGATCTATTAAACTCCCCTTCTAGATCTCTTTTGTGTCTCTAGAACAACAATACAATGACAAGAATCACGAGAAAAAGATGAAAATCGAGCAAGAAAGACAAAGATAAGCGAAAGAGATCAAAGGAGGCACAAACCTAAGGCTTAGCCCCCTAGGGTTTGGCCCCTAAGATTCGGCCCTCCCCCTAGGGTTCACCCCCCTAGGGCTTGGCAACCCTAGGGTCTTGTCGAGGTCCTCCGAATCTTTCCAACTACAAAATCGGGCGACATGATATCTAAATAAAGAACGAAGAAAATGAAAGTACAAGTTGAGCAATGAGACTTTGTATGTGAAGACTTAAGAGGGGTCTCTATGAGTTCCTAGGCAGAAAACTTGTAGAGGTAACTCATCCTGGAAAATGTTTGAGGGATTTTGATTGGTGGCTAGAAGGTCAGGACCATTTGGGCATCATTTTGGACAACTAATGGTATTTTTAAAATTTCACCCGAGGTTACATGCCAGACACATGACTCAGACATGTGTCAGACACATGATCACTTAACAGGAGACCCTATAAATACACCCTTCATTTCAATAGAAAGGACTTTTGATTCTGACATTCCAAGACACATAAGAAGGCTCTCTAGAATTCCGCCATGTATTGTCTTAGTGATCACCTACCCGTTCTTCCCCCCATCTACAAACCCTAAATTATTTCCCATGGATTTCTTTCCTCCTCAATCAATTCAAATTCTAATCGAGTGAGGTACATTTTCTTTGCCTACAAGCTCCAATGAATTTTATTCCACAATACCATCGACTTTGTGGCGTAAATACACTATTGGACGTGTACATGTCGTTAAATTTGTTGAGTGGCAATCTACAATCAAATATTGGTAATTTAAGGTCATTAGTGGACATGGATTTATCATGGAATCAGTTATCAGGTGATACATATATCACCTATTCTAGCTAACAGATCTTGCACCGTCTAAGTAATAAATGAATGGTTGAGATTTAAATTAGCCAATGTCTAGCCGCACCCCCTACCTGTGGCCAGTGCAATTCCTACTTGCGACCAGTCTAATGACCAAACTGCCATTGGATTTTAAAACTTTTTCAGTCTGACCGCTCCTCTTACCTGCGGCCAGTTAAAACGTTATCGTTTTAACTGACCGCAGGTAGGAGGTGCGGTCAGGCTAAAAATGTGTTTTAAAATCCACCAAAATGACACCATGTAGACTAGCAACAGGTAAGAGGTGCGATCAATCAAGTTATATCAGATCTGATTTGGGTCTATCGTTTGTTGTTGTCCATCGTTTGCTGTTATAGAATTAGAAAGAAGGAAAAGATAAAGCTTGACTGACTGGCTGCTAAAGAAGCACTACTAGCACATCAAATATCATTTTCGCTCCGATTAATCTACTTCAAATACTAGTAAGAATATTATTACCAAATTTTTTAATATTTGTTTTAAATTCATAAATTAGTAGTAGAATTAGATGTATGTAAATTAGTAGTAGAATTATATATATGAAATATTTCTTTGGTAGTATTTATGTATACAAATTGGGTTGAAACTGTATGATAATGGAATATTTTTAGACATCAAATATTAGTTTTATTGTTGTTTTTGGTATTATTTTATAAGAATTTTGTTAATTCATAAAATATTAGTAAAATTACATGTAGGAAACAATTGTAGATATTGTTATTGGTATTGTTAGGTAAAAATGGACAGTTGGCTGCCTGAACCTATTGTAACCCCAGTGTCCTTTATGACCAAGAACAACATGTTTCGGAGGATGTATGGAATGGGGTTGATACGGGTACACTCTCATCGACCCAAACGACTTCAATTATATATGATAAATGGGAAATGACCAAACAACAAAAAAAATTATTAAAGCTGTGGGGGTTTCGGGTGTTTAGTTATCCGACAGTAAGTACTAAAATAAATGTCACTCTTGTATCTGCCCTAATTGAGAGATGGCATCCGGAGACAAATACATTTCATATGAAGTGTGGGAAAATAACAATAACATTGGAGGATGTCCATTTTATTTTTCGATTGCCGGTATTAAGAAAACCCTTAACTTGTCCAGCATTTGATGCCCCATTGAAATATTTTACAGAATGTTTTTGGGATGACATAGTTGGGGAATGGAAACATGTTAAAAAAAGACGTGGTATTTTCCTAGTTTGGTTGCGCGAAACTTTCTCTAAGTGCCCAAAAAATGTAAGTAGGGATGCGGTTGGGCGTCATACAAAGGCATACCTCCTTTGGATATGCGGGGCGATTTTATTTCCTACTAGGTTAAGAAATACTGTACACCCTAGGCTTATGTATTTTGTATTTGATTCAAAAAAGATTCCCACGTATGCATGGGGTGTTACAACATTGGCATATTTATACCGGGGTTTGTACTCAGCTTCTAGAAGAGGGAGTAAATATGTCAATGGTTGTGTGACCTTGTTACAAATTTGGCCATATGAACGTTTTTTGGTTGGAAGGCCAAATCTTAGGCCAGATTCTTTATTTTGGGTCCCTAGGGCAATGACTTGGACATACTCTGCCACACATAAATATCCTAATAGACGGGAGAATCACCATCTGTCTTTCTACTGGGGCAAATTTAATAGACAACCTAGGTGGGAGATAGTATGGCGGTCGTACCAGTGATGGGATGATGATTGGAGTAGTTATAACTATGAGGCTAGAATGGCAGGATCCGGTCGGGTACTATTAATTTATTTCAATGTTGTAGAATATCAAATGCCCGACCGGGTCATGAGGTAATACGGGCATGTCCAAGGTATTCCGTCCCCGACCGAAAGACATGATTTTCTTAGACAACCCACAGAGCAGAAATTCGAGCCGGAGAATTACATGGAATTGAGAAGGGAATACATTGGGCAATGGGAGTTGTATATGGACGAATTCGAGGGACAAACAATAGAGGTTGCAGAAACTATCCCCATGGATACGTACTTCACATGGTACAATACGATTACCCGAAGACATCTGCACCGCCCTCGACGCGAAGGAGATCAAAACACTTCCTACGAGCCGAGGTCTGTATACAGTCAACATCGTATGGTTAGCATGGTAAGCAAACTTAAATCTTTATAAATTGTTCAATTGATATAATCTATTGTATTCTTTAATGCTAATGTGTTTAGTTTTTGTCATCTTATTTTTATGTTTTTTTTCATAGATTGAGAGCGCCAAATTCCTTCTAGACAAAGTCTTCAAATTCAAGCAAGACTTTCCTCCAGAATACAAACTCATGAAAGATGGTTGGGACCACCTGTATGCAATGTACGACGCGAATGTGAGGGGTGGGGAGGGGGAGGAGGAGTATACCCGGGAGTATATGGGGCCCAGAGAGACAGAGATGCCTACCTCGTCGACCATGCTGGATATCTACGTCCCTACAACGTAATTCGAATTGTCCCAGCTTACTCAGATTACATACGAGGATGCATCTAAAATTTTCTATGGGGATAAGGTTCCAGTAGTCCCCTTACAGATTGAATATGGGCCGAAAGGGTCTATACTAAAAAGACTTCGTGAGCAGAAGATCTGTTGTCCGATTTCCCAATCAACAATTCCGTGCAAGTATACACGATCAACATGTAATATAATGATAAGTAGAGTATCGTTCTCACAAAAAAATATTGCACTTTACACTTTCAAATATCAACCTATATTAACTCTATTTTATTAAACAATCACGATCTGAATGTTGATTAAAACTAATTAAATTAAAACTAAATTTAACAACTAAACACAAAGATTAAAATTCAGATTTTGAAGATTAAGACTACAATATCCCCATTCATGCGATACAAACTAAGTTCTCCAATTCATCCAATTATTTAGTTCATTAGAGTTTGTTAACAGGAATTTAACTTTATTTGTAAGCCATTTTCCAAGTGATCAAACAAATTTATCTAACCTAATTACTTCTGCGATATTCCTATGAAAAACTAAAAGTTTAAATTCGTTAAGTACTAATTCCCAATTGTTACATGCAGCAAAGAGATATCCTTATTCACTTCACAACCTAAATTATTCATCCCATGCAAATAATTAAGAATGCATACTATCATATTCAGATCTAACCCTAGATTTCATCTCTCGAATTTATCTAAGATATCCCGTTAATTCCTGGCCAAATAATTAATCAATAAACACAGAATATGATAGACAACTCAATATGAAATAATAATTGGATTCAAATATATACTTAAGTCATAAGCACAAAAGGTTCAATTGTAGTCTTAATTGAAAGTTTAGTTCATGCTGAAAATAAAAACCAAAATCCTAGAATAAACCATCATAATTAATTACAAATCTGAGATAAAAGATTAGGAAAAACTCAGTAAGTTTCTTCAATCTTCCAGCCACAAATTTGAATTCTTCACGAAGCTTTTCTAATCTCCAATCTTCACAATCAGCTCTGCAAAATCAATCTCTGCGTGTTGGTTATTATCCCCCTGTGTTTTTCATGTCATATGTCTCTTATAGTCTCCTCATCAGATTAGTAGAAAGAATCCTTGTTAGCGTCAACCTCCTAAAATAACTGCTCCTGCTGAAAATAATTCTTTTCTTCCTGCCGCGCATCCTCGCCCCGGCAAGAAGTTCCTCTGTAAATTTCGTGAAAGTAGTATGCACACAAGCATATCATATTTGATATTATGTAGCATATACTTTGTAATCTTATTTATTTATTAATAAAGGAATTGATTTTCTCAAAAGGCATTTTATATTATCTACATGGTGCTGTTATATTAAATGTGATAAACCCATAGTTTTGAGCAATGCTTTTAGAATCATGATGGTGATCATGCTAATGAGATCTAAATTCAAGATAACTCACAAACTAAAATTGTTCCTAATCGTTGGATTACTAAATTGGAGATTAGTGAATCCGGATAGATTAGTACATGCGTTGCTTGCTCTTAGGAAGAGAATGATTGATCTCATAATCATTTGTGTGGAGACACTAAAGCAAGTATGTAGGTGCTTATTGGAGAATAAGTTCACTGAACGTGGCTCGCTAAGGAATACCTAATGGAGTTTTACTCGCCTGTCAATAGGAATTCCTCTAGTGATAGTAGTACAAGTGATCCTTGGACTTGAGATCATCATAGTATCTTGTGTATGATGAGTTATACTTTGACATGTCCCTTAAGACCTTGTGGATATATCAAAGGGTATGATTGGGTATAATTAGTTGTACATGGAGAAAGGTGAATGATCAACAAAGAATCTACCTCGTCTAGTAAAAGATGTGAATGTCCTATGTGATTCGATAAATGATAACTCAGTAGTCCTTGGCCAAGACAGAATGAAATTAGAAAGGAGTTTCTAATTTGCATTAATTAGAGTTGTGCATTTGGGAATCGAAATACATATAATTAAATAAAATAAGACTTGACAGTAAATCCATGTCTTATATTTAATTGGGACATTGTATGGTAGAAGGATTGAATTGTACGGTAACTATTTACTCAAAGGTTCTTTTGTGATTAATGTTGAAATCTATATTATCTGGAAAGTCGTTGATCGCTAAGGGGCCTTACCCTTATTGTAGAATAAATATTATTTATTTAAATGAATTAAATAGTTTAATTTATTTATTTAAATAAGATTAGAATTGTTCTAATTGATTTATTCACAACCGGTTTAGTATAGAGAACTTAAAGGATCACACCGCAAAAGAAAAATATTTATTTAAGAAGTAAATGACATAATTATAATAATAAGTTAAGTGTATTTAATTTACTCTATGGAGATAGAATAAATTAAATAGCTTAATTTTTATTATTTAATATTTTGAAAATATTAAATATAAATTAATAAGAGGAGTCTTATTATTATTATTACTTTTACTATTATTTAATTCCTAATAGGGATTGAGAATTAATTAATAGAAGTACTCTCCCATGGATTCCTAATTGGATTAGGAGCATTATTAATTAAAGGAGTTTAATTATAATACAAACCCTAATCCTAAATAGTTTAGGTAAGGGTTATTCCTACATCTATAAATAAGAGGGGTCTTATCATAGATTGGGGTTACACATTCTTGCATTAGATTGTGGAGAGTACTTACAATTTTTATAGAGATAGATACTAGGGTTTTGCCAAATACCCAACTTTTTAAATACTTGTTCTTCCTTGGTGGATCACCTCTAGAGGCCAAACACTTGGGTGGCTAACGTTGATCAAAGGAAGGAATCACACTATAGCATTCGAGGAGAACACGAAGGACTAGGAGTTGAACTTGTACTCGAGGAAGCTTTGTTCTACGAGGGTATAATTCTTATTCTCTTTCTCTTTTGTTTATATCGTTAATTCAGCACAAGGATTGATCTTGGTGATGGTTTGTATAAAATTTTAAATCCGATTTTATCGCGCTTTCGTACTATTTATGTAATTTGATTGCATGTTCGTGCTATATACAAACCTAACAGTGGTATCAGAGCCTAATCTTGTGCTAATTATCGATTTTGATAATTCCATGTATGCTTGATATGCGATTGGATCGAAATTTTTGGGCAGAATAAAAAAAATTTTGAATCAGCGATACGGCGCAGCTGCGCCGCCTCCAGTTCATTCTGGAGCGCAGCTGCGCCGAAACTCAGAATCGTTTTTTTCTGGGGAGCAGCGCAGCTGCGCCATTGTCCAGTTCATTCTGGGCGCAGCTGCGCCAGCTAGCAGAATCCGATTTTTTTTTCCTTCAATTGAAATAAATGGTTTATTTAATTGATATAAGTTTAAAATAAAGATGTTTATTTTATCTGAAATAGGATTTCAGATTGCTAAAATTAAAGGAGTTTAATTTGGATTTAATTTTTGATTAAAATAAAAGAGTTTATTTTGTTTCAAAAACTAAATATTAGCAAAACTTTTGCCCATTAATTGATATCAATGCATATATGGAATGAATTTATTATTCATGAGATGAATGTTATTTATTGATACATATAGAGATATGTATGATAATAAATAGGGATTGATTATGGACTATTGACCAATGTGTGATTGGATTTATTTTAGTGGATGCCTGAATGTATGGATTTTTATAAATGGGGTCTGCGTACCTCGTCTTCTCTAATTTTTCTTAATGTAAATTCTATCTCCCTCCTATGTACTTCCCCTTGACTGCTGATCAAGGTTTTTATTTATAGTAAATAGTTTATGTAATAGGAATAGTTAGAATTAATTTTTTGAAGAATTGGAGACAAAGGAGCAAGGAGCGCTTGAAGACCCGTTTGTATTGGAGCCCGGTGTAATAGTTATATTTAAATTTTATTCTTGCACCCTAGGTTTGACCTTTTGGTTCACTTGGTGGCTCTAGTGAACCAAACTAGAATAAAAGTCCATAATCAATCCGGGTAGAATATAGTATTCTATATGTGCATGCTTACTATATATATATATATATTATATATTATCAAACATGCTTCGCATGTAAAATAATATGACGCGTATTTTATATATATATGTGCATGCGCGCTAAACAAGATGAGACTAATAATAATAAACCCCTCAAAGAAATTATATTAAGTCCTAAGCGTTCAAAGATATTTGGAATATCGAACGTCGCCTTCTAGCATGGTAAAGCAATAGAGTATTAAATATTTAATATGAGTTTGTTGTGTCACCACAAGGCAAGTATTAAATATTTAAGATGTTGCTTTATCACATTTGATGCTTATAAATAGACTGAACGATACTGTTTTGTTGTGTCACCACAAGGACAGTGTTTTTCTTTTGAATATATGGAAGTGCTAGGTTGGACTTAACTTGGATAATTTTGATTCGGATGTGTCACCACTTGATCAAAATAATCTAAGAGGCAAAATAAAAGGAGTTACATAGTGATATAATTGACAATAGTTGTCTACCTATTTATTTATATATCGTTTGTTGTGTCACCACAAGGCTATATACATTTGAAATGGGGTCCTTAATCTCACTAGCAAAACTTTAATTAGATTTGTCGAACTATATATTTAGGGTAATATAGTTTGATGAAAATAGTGGGAGATACCAATTTAAATAAAGACCTAATTTATTTTGGTAATTAATTAAATGAATGAATGCTCAAATGTTGTCTATTTTACATGCAGAATTTAAAAATGTCAAACTCACTATCACTGCGTAGCATACTTGATGCTAACAAATTGACCGGACCGAATTACACGGATTGGTTAAGGAATCTGAGAATTGTTCTCACTGCTGAAAAGATTTCTTATGTCCTAAATTCGCCAGTCCCTGCAAGTGTTGCAGAAACAGCCTTTGAGGAAGAGATTGCTACTTTTAGAAAGTGGCAAGATGATGCAATCTTGGCTCAATGCATCATGCTCGCATCCATGAGTAACGAGCTTCAGCGTCAGCATGAAACTATGGATGCTCCTACTATATTGTTGCACCTCAAAGAGTTGTATGGTGAGCAAAGTAGGACTGCTAGATATCAGATATCTAAGGAGCTCTTCCGATCTTGTATGACCGAGGGCACTGCTGTTGAGACTCATGTCCTTAAGATGATCAATCTGATTGAACAACTTGGACAGCTTGGGTTCGTGATGGATGGGGAGTTAAGCCAAGATTTGATCTTGCAGTCACTCCCGGACACCTTCTCATAATTTGTTGTGAATTTTCACATGAATAAGTTGGACGTCAGCTTGCCTGAGTTACTTAACATGCTAAAAACTGCTGAAGGTCACTTCTCATCCAACAAGAACCAAGTCTTACTAGTGGATGATTCTTCCAAGAAAAGGAAGAGGCCCAAGGTATCTTCTGAAAAGAAGAAAAACAAGAAGGCTAAGGGCAAGGCGAAGAGGAAGGATAAAAAGAAACCTGATCCAGATAGCAAAGGAATTTGCTACCATTGCAATAAGCCGGGACACTGGAAGAGGAACTGCAAGGAGTATCTTGCGGACCAAAAAAGGCTTGGAGAAGCTTCGACTTCCGATCTATGTTTGTTCATGATTGAAATTAATTTTTCTGAAAGTCAAAATTCTACTTGGGTATTGGATACCGGTTGTAGTTCTCACATATGTAATAATATGCAGGGACTAAGCAGAAGTAGAAAGCTGGACAAGGATGAAGTCATCCTACGAGTGGGAAATGGAGCAAAGGTTGCTGCATTTGCTGTAGGGACTTATCGTTTAGCACTGCCTTCGGGCAAGTTCATTAGTTTAAATAATTGTTATTATGTTCCGACACTCATTAGAAACATTATTTCAATTTCTGTATTGGATATGGATGGTTTTGATATTATAATAAAGAACAACAGTTGTTCTATTTATAATAAAAATGTTTTATATGGTGTTGGGAACTTACTGAATGGACTATACATACTTGACTTGCATGAAAATATACTTCAAATTGAACAAACTAAGAAAAGAAAAAGAGATGATGTTAATTATACCTTTATGTGGCACTGTAGACTTGGTCATATCAATGAAACAAGATTATCCAAGTTGCATAAAGATGGGCTTTTAGAGCTATCTGATTACGAATCATATCCAACTTGTGAATCTTGTCTCATGGGTAAAATGATTAAATCTCCTTTTACTGGAAAAGGAGAAAAGAGTTACAGAGTTGTTAGCATTGGTACACATAGACGTATGTGGACCTATGACAACGAATGCACGAGGATGGTATTCTTATTTTATTACTTTCATTGATGATCATTCTAGATTTGGATATGTGTATTTAATGAAATACAAATCTGAATCGTTTGAAAAGTTCAAAGAATTCAGAAGTGAAGTAGAGAAGCAAACTGGTAAGAGTATTAAGATTCTTCGATCGGATCGAGGAGGGGAATACTTAACCAATGAGTTTCTTAATTGTCTCAAAGAAAATAGTATAATCTCACAATGGACTCCACCAGGGACGCCACAGTTGAATGGTCTATCTGAAAGGAGAAATCGAACATTGTTGGACATGGTTCGTTCCATGATGAGTTTTACCGACCTCCCAGTATCCTTCTGGGGTTATGCCCTAGAATCGGCTGCATACCTACTTAACAAGGTACCTACCAAATCTGTCCCAAAGACCCCATATGAGATATGGACAGGGAGGAAACCAAATCTTAAGCATGTTAAGACTTGGGGTTGTCCAGCTTATGTCAAAAGGTTTGAGCAAGATAAGTTGAAGACTAGATCCGACAAGTGTAGATTTGTGGGATACCCTAAAGAAACATCAGGGTATTATTTCTATCATCCTACTGATCAAAAGGTGTTTGTTGCGAAACACCCTGCCTTCTTGGAAAAGGAGTTTATCCTTGTAGGGGTCAGTGGGAGTAAGATATATCTTGAAGAAGTTCAAGAACCACAAAATACTACGGATCAAAGTCAGGTACCTGACCAAGTAGAAGAACCTACTGTACCACTACCTATTCGTAAATCTGGAAGAGTACCGAACATACCTGAGAGGTATGGATTCATCATAGAGGATGATGATGAGGTACATATCATAGAAGATGATGATCCATTGACTTATGAAGAGGCTATGAGTAGTGAAGACTCAGAGAAATGGCTAAAAGCCATGAAATCCGAGATAGACTCCATGTATGAAAACCAAGTATGGACTTTGGTTTCACCACCTGAGGGCATTAAGCCTATTGGGTGTAAATGGGTCTTTAAGAGAAAGACTGGAGTGGACGGCAAGGTAGAGACGTATAAGGCCCGACTGGTTGTAAAAGGTTTCAAACAAAGACAAGGAGTTGACTATGATGAAACCTTCTCACCAGTAGCTATGCTCAAGTCCATTCGGATTTTGCTTGCGATTGCAGCTTATTATGACTACGAGATCTGGCAAATGGACGTGAAAACGGCCTTCCTCAATGGAGAGCTTGAGGAGAATGTATATATGATACAGCCAGAGGGTTTTGTTTCAACGGTTGGAACAAACCAAGTCTGTAAGCTACAACGATCCATCTATGGGTTGAAGCAAGCTTCTCGAAGATGGAACATCCGTTTTGATGAGATAATCAAAAAGTTTGATTTTATCAAAAATGAGGATGAACCTTGTATGTACAAGAAGGTTAGTGGGAGCGCTGTTTCATTCCTTGTATTATATGTTGATGACATATTACTGATAGGGAATGATGTTCCTATGCTACAGTCGATCAAAATTTGGTTATCTAAACACTTCTCCATGAAGGACTTGGGTGAGGCATCCTATATTTTGGGGATAAAGATCTATAGAGATAGATCTAAAAGGATGCTAGGCTTGACCCAAGGAAAGTACATTGATTCGATGCTAAAGAAGTTTAGCATGGAAGATTCCAAAAGAGGTCTCATGCCGATGAGCCATGGAATACATCTCTCTAAGAAATAGGCCCCAAAGACACCTGAGGAGAGAGACCGGATGAGTAAGATTCCTTATGCTTTCGAAATAGGATCTATCATGTACGGTATGATATGTACTAGACCAGATGTCGCTCATGCACTTAGTGTAACAAGCAGATATCAGTCGAATCCAGGAGAAGAGCACTAGAAGGCAGTGAAAAACATCCTAAAGTACTTGAGAAGAACTAAGGATGTATTTCTTGTCTACGGTGGGTCTGAATTGAAACTAGAGGGCTATACAGATTCAAGTTTTCAAACGGACCAAGATGACAGTAAATCCGTTTCAGGGTACGTGTTTACCTTAAACGGTGGTGCAGTGAGTTGGAAAAGTTCCATGCAGCAAACAGTTGCTGATTCAGTGACAGATGCAGAGTACATAGCTGCAAGTGAAGCTGCAAAGGAAGCTGTTTGGATGAAGAAGTTCATAACTGAACTTGGAGTGGTTCCTAGCATTAGAGGAGCAGTACCTTTATTCTGTGACAACAATGGAGCTGTTGCGCAGGCTAAGGAACCCATGTCTCATCAGAAATCCAAACACGTGTTGCGGCGGTTTCATTTGATTAGAGAGATCATTGAAAGAGGAGATGTCACCCTGGAGCGTGTGGACTCTCAAGACAACATTGCAGATCCATTGATCGTCACTTAGAGAAGATGGGTATTAGATACCATGGCGATTGGCTTTAGTGCAAGTGGGAGATTGAAAGTAGTATGCACACAAGACAATTATATTTGATATGATGTAGCATATACTTTGTAATCTTATTCATTTATTAATAAAGGAATTGATTTTCTCAAAAGGCATTTTATATTATCTACATGGTGTTGTTATATTAAATGTGATAAACCCATAGTTTTGAGCAATGCTTTTAGAATCATGATGGTGATCATGCTAATGAGATCTAAATTCAAGATAGCTCACAAACTAAAATTGTTCCTAATCGTTGGATTACTAAATTGGGGATTAGTGAATCCGGATAGATTAGTACACACGTTGCTTGCTCTTAGGAAGAGAATGATTGATCTCATAACCATTAGTGTGGAGACACTAAAGCAAGTATGTAGGTTCTTATTGGAGAATAAGTTCACTGAACGTGGCTCGCTAAGGAATACCTAATGGAGTTTTACTAGCCTGTCAATAGGAATTCCTGTAGTGATAGTAGTACAAGTGATCCTTGGACTTGAGATCATCATAGTATCTTGTGCATGATGAGTTATACTTTGACATGTCCCTTAAGACCTTGTGGGTATATCAAAGGGTATGATTGGGTATAATTAGTTGTACATGGAGATAGGTGAATGATTAACAAAGAATCTATCTCGTCTAGTAAAAGATGTGAATGTCCTATGTGATTCGATAAATAATAACTCAGTAGTCCTTGGCCAAGACAGAATGAAATTAGAAAGGAGTTTCTAATTTGCATTAATTAGAGTTGTGCATTTGGGAATCGAAATACATATAATTAAATAAAATAAGACTTGACAGTAAATCCATGTCTTATATTTAATTGGGACATTGTATGGTAGAAGGATTGAATTGTACGGTAATTATTTACTCAAAGGTTCTTTTGTGATTAATGTTGAAATCTATATTATCTGGAAAGTCGTTGATCGCTAAGGGGGCTTACCCTTATTGTAGAATAAATATTATTTATTTAAATAAATTAAATAGTTTAATTTATTTATTTAAATAAGATTAGAATTGTTCTAATTGATTTATTCACAACCGGTTTAATATGGAGAACTTAAAGGGTCACACCGCAAAAGAAAAATATTTATTTAAGAAGTAAATGGCATAATTGTAATAATAAGTTAAGTGTATTTAATTTACTCTATGGAGATAGAATAAATTAAATAGCTTAATTTTTATTATTTAATATTTTGAAAATATTAAATATAAATTAATAAGAGGAGTCTTATTATTATTATTACTTTTACTATTATTTAATTCCTAATAGGGATTGAGAATTAATTAATAGAAGTACTCTCCCATGGATTCCTAATTGGATTAGGAGCATTATTAATTAAAGGAGTTTAATTATAATACAAACCCTAATCCTAAATAGTTTAGGTAAGGGTTATTCCTACATCTATAAATAAGAGGGGTCTTATCATAGATTGGGGTTACACATTCTTGCATTAGATTGTGGAGAGTACTTACAATTTTTATAGAGATAGAAACTAGGGTTTTGCCAAATACCCAACTTCTTGAATACTTGTTCTTCCTTGGTGGATCACCTCTAGAGGCTAAACACTTGGGTGGCTAACGTTGATCAAAGGAAGGAATCACACTATAGCATTCGAGGAGAACACGAAGGACTAGGAGTTGAACTTGTACCCGAGGAAGCTTTGTTCTACGAGGGTATAATTCTTATTCTCTTTCTCTTTTGTTTATATCGTTAATTGAGCACAAGGATTGATCTTGGTGATGGTTTGTATAAAATTTTAAAATCCGATTTTATCGCGCTTCCGCACTATTTATGTAATTTGATTGAATGTTCGCGCTATATACAAACCTAACATTTCGCGCCCCGATGAGAACTTTAGCTTACAAACTCTCGCCCCGGCGAGAACCCTGATCACAAACCAACAAAATGCCACTAAGCTCCAAGTTTTCTAGTTTACCAATCTGCACCTGCTTCCTACAAAATAAACACCAAAAACAGCTAAAAAGATACTAATAACTCTTAAAGATAGTAAAGATCTAAGCAAGATGTATCTAATTCGTAAGTAGAAACTCACTCATGAAATACCCCCAAACTCAAAACTTTGCTTGTCCTCAAGCAAACACACAAAACAAACAAGAACAAACAACTAAACTAACTACCTAAATGAATGCACACGCATGATTGTTTAAACTCAAGCAATTAATCAACATATATTATAAAAATTCAGCCTCAGAAATTAGTAACTAATAATTTAATAAGACTTCAAATTCATGCACCATCAACAATCCAACCTACCACCAGTTATATCTTTGCTCTCAACTCTTCCATGTGTGTGTGTGTGCAATATATCAAACCATTCAAAATCTGAATTCAACCCTCAGTATCATAGTGCTTAGATAAAGATAATTTTCCTTGACTTGTGCAATGTTTATCTTTAGTAGGCTTTTCAATGCCACCTTTGTAGCGAACTTTCAACAAACGACTCCCAAATCAGACGATTTTAGGGCGCTGAGTGTAAAGACACATCTTAAGGGCTTACTTATTTAAATGACACCGGCCACAAAGACAAACTAGTTAAGATCTGCTCTTATCTATCTATATTCTTTTCTTTTACTTATTTCTTCTTTTTCTTGCAACTTAGACAGACATCGAAGCAGTGTTTATTCAACAACACACTTTTTTTTACGATCCAACAAGTGATAAAAGTCTATATATCCTTAACTAGCACTTAATACATAAGAGTTGAACCAAATCCTAACTAATTCAACACATTGACGTGCGCAATTAAAAACTAAGGGTCTCAAGTAGGCATAACCAAGAATAGTCAAAATCCTGACTTAGCATTCCCTATCCGTCTCGTTAAACTAATTAATAACTGATCAAATTTTCATCATCGGCCTTCCATAAATGCACTACATTAATTCATTGCTCGAGTACCCCTAAATGCAATTCTATATGATTCTACTCTACAAAAGAAAATATATTTTTTATTTTTTTATTTTTAAATAATAACTAAAATTGACACAACTAATAAATGCAAACTACAATGAAACTAAATTAAAAACTACAATGCAACTAAATGAAACGATCTATATGCATGTACACACCACCAAAACAGAATAAAGCTAACAATTCCCCAAACTCAAACGAAACAATGTCCTCATTGTGCTGAAAATAAAGAAAATAAGGACCGTGGACTTCCCTGACAAGTCAAGCATCGTGCTCGACCTCCACATCATCATTTGGGTTCGGTGGTGGAAATACCGGCAACGGCTGAGCCTCTGGAAAATTAATTGGATCCACCAACGGCCTCATCCTATCAAACATCTCGGCAAACGCTTGAGTATAGCTCGTCTTATAATTGAACATATGCGCCCGACGTTCTGCCAATCGTTGATTTTGCCTCAATACGGTCTTATGCTAAGCATCTATATGACGTTGCAATTCGTGGAATTGAAGACTAAACTTGGACTTGCCAGAGGAAGTGGACGTTGAAGGACCCGCTACCTCCTCATCGGACTCCTGCTCCTCACCTTTAGAAGGAGGATGAATGATATACCCCAAACCATGGGGATGTGACTCACCACCTTCCCATTCCTTATACCGTGTAATTAACCTGTGATCTAACAGAAGCAAAGGTTGCTGCAGAGCTTCCTCGGTACTCCAACGAACGCCCGCTCGAAGGCACAACCCACAAATCAGAGAGGGGTGTGACAAATCACACTGAGTATTTCCTCATAAACTTGGGCGAATCGACACCTCAATCACATTGCCCACATTAATCTTTATTCCTGTCACAATTGCATATAACATAAGAGCTTTCTCCTTTGGGACATCACTCACATGTTGAGACGACATCAACTTAGCTGACAGAAAAGCATACCGGACCTTTTCATAACGGCTCAGGTCCTTACTAAGGAAGTACAATGCAGCTCGTGGTCCTTTTGATATCCAAGCCGTCCTAGGTTTGCATAAGTCAGTCACTACCTTCTCAAGATTTGGCCTTTCAGCAAGAAATTATGAATATCAGCATCGTTCGTCAAGCCTCAAATTATAATATTCATTTATAGTTTGTGCACTGCAAGAAACCTTCTTGCCCCTGATCATAACCTCGCAAGGTGCCTTGTCCTCTGCATTGGCATAAAACTCCTTGACAATAGATATACAAGCAGGTTCTGGATGGGTTGTGAACGTTTCCCATCCCCTATCTATAATCTGAAGCATCATCTCACCATATACCAGTTTATCAGGTTGGAGACAGTGCTCGGGAGTTAGAGCTTTACCCGATATATACGAATCAAATCTGTCTGCGGCCTTAGCACTGATGAATTTCCATCTATCATATTGTCTCGATGGTGCTGACAAGGAACCCTCACCTCGTTGTCTTTTGGGAGCCATGTGGGTTGATCTGGAATTAATAGAACACACTGATATGATATCCTGTGATACACTCTCCTCCAAACTCAAATTATAGCAACTGCCAACTAACCTTTGCACAACGGAAGAATAAAACACACACCCAACCCAAAGGAGCCAGCAGTAGTCACTTGAACAATACTTCAAATAGATACAATGTGGTTACAAATACCCAATTCCAATCCCAAGTGAATTATCTCAAACTATTGGAATGTTAAGATAATAATTTACCCAATGTATGATACCTGATAGAAGCAAGGGACAATGTAGGAGACTCTGTGTATGTTGAATGATTGTAATTTCGGACTTGCTTCTTCAATTAGTTAATAAACCCTAGCACTTGTTCATGCAAAGAGGTAACCCGTGTAGATTTGGAGTAGAGAATAGAGAAATCCTACTTAGAGTGAAATTTGGAGTGTAAGCCGTGTAAGGGTGTTGTTTTGGAGAGAGAATCTATGTATTTTGCGATTAAATCCGAGTGTGGGTAGGAGAAGAGAAGAAACTTAATTGAGAGAAGTGTTTGGGGACTTCCAGTTGATTTAGGAGAAGGAAGAAGTAGGGTTTGGCCAAGTTGATTTGAAATTGGAATGAAAGAAGTCGAATTGGGAACAGTTTTTAAAAACTGAGATTCGTAATCTTCATCGGGGCGAAGATTTTTGACTTTGAATCTCGCCGGGGCGAGAATATCCAGAGAAGTCTGGACTGGGGCAAAGAATTTAGTCGCTGGGGCGAAAACTGTCAGAGTGGTTTTCGCCGGGGCGAGAATCTCTAGGCTATTTTTCCCGCCGGGGCAAGAATTCTAGATTTTTGAAATTTTAATTTTTTTTCTCTTTTCTTCAATTGGTGCCATCCCAGAACTGTGTCCCTTCTACTAATGCACTCCCCAAAGCCTTGTCCCTGATCAAAGCAAAATAGCATAGATTAATAATTTAATACAACTAAGAGAGATCGAAGAAACAATAAAAATTCTAAAATAAATGAACTACTAATTTTACTAACTATATGCAAAAATATTGAACTAGACTAAGCTATTAAAACAAATGAAATAACATGATTGGGTTGCCTCCCATCAAGCGCTTGGTTTATAGTCGTCAGCCCGACTTTCTCTGTAGTACCATGGATCCGTCTTGTCGATCGAAGTGAGATAAATCGCGGTTGCTTGTCGATCCACATCGCCTCCCTAATAGTGTTTAAGTCTTTGTCCATTGACCTTGAATGTGCGTTTTGTGTTCGGTTTTTCAACTACAATTACCCCGTGGGGAGCTACAGAAGTGACAACAAAAGGACCTGACCATCTAGACTTTAGCTTCCTAGGAAATAATCTCAATCTGGAGTTGAACAACAATACCATTTGACCTGGTTCAAATTTTCGCTCACTTATCCGCTTGTCATGCCACCTCTTGACTTTTTCTTTGTACAGCTTAGCGTTCTCGTATGCGTGGTGTCGAAATGCCTCTATTTTGTTCAGTTGAAGCAGCCTTTTCTTGCCAGATGCTTGTAAGTCAAAGTTCAACTTCTGAATGGCCCAATATGCATTATGTTCAAGCTCGACCAGTAAATGACATGCTTTTCTGTAAACCATTTGATATGGTGACATTCCAATGGGATTCTTGTAAGCCATTCGATACGCCCATAAAGCATCGTCTAACTTCATTGCCCAATCCTTACGAGATGGATTCATAACTTTTTCCAGAATTTGCTTGACTTCACGATTTGACACCTCTGGTTGGCCATTTGTTTGGGGATGATAGGCCGTAGCGATCTTGTGTTTGGCTCCATACTTAGCTAATAATTTAGTGAACTGCTTGTTGTAAAAATGGGTGCCCTTATCGCTGATTATGGCCCTTGGTGTACCGAATCGAGTAAAAATATTTTTCCGCAGGAACCGCAGAACCACTTTGGCATCATTTGTGGGTAAAGCAGCTGTTTCAACCCATTTTGATACATAATCCACTGCCAAAAGTATGTATTTATTGTTAAAAATGGAAATGGCCCCATAAAATCAATGCCCCATACGTCGAAGAGTTTAACTTCAAGGATAGTGTTGAGAGGCATTTCCTGTCGTTTCGAAATGTTGTCGACCCGTTGACATCTGTCGCATTTTAGAACAAAAAGGTGGGCATCCTTGAACAACGAAGGCTAGAAGAAACCTGATTAAAGCACTTTCGCTGCTGTTCTCTCTCCCCCATAGTGTCCCCTATACTTTAAAGAATGGCACCGATTCAAGATGCTTTCCATCTCTTCACGTGGCACGCAACGTCGTATCATTTAATCTTCACAAGTCTTGAAGAGAAATGGTTTATCCCAAAGGTACCGCTTGACATCATGGAGAAATTTCTTTCGTTGCTGAGAATTTAGATCAGGCGGGAGTACATTATTGACTAGGTAGTTCACGTAATCAGCATACTAGGGCACTTCGGTGTTAATATGGAATAGTTGTTCATCCAAAAACAGCTCATTGATCACTACATCATCCTTTTTCTGAATTTTCTAACCTCGATAGATGATCAGCCACATGATTTTTTCGTACCTTTTCTATCTCGAATTTCTAGGTCGAATTCTTACAGAAAAAGGACCCATCAAATCAACCTCAGTTTGGCGTCCTTCTTTGCAATCAAGTATTTGATGGCTAAATGATGAGTGTAGACTATTACTTTAGTTCCAATCAGATATGCTCGAAATTTATCAAAGGTAAATACTACTGCAAGTAACTCCTTTTCTGTGGTGGTGTAATTCAACTGTGCATCAATAAGTATCTTACTTGAGTAGTAAATGGTATGAAAATCTTATCCCGACGCTGACCCAACACCGCTCCCACTGCATAGTCACTCGCGTCACACATCAATTCAAATGGCAATGACCAATCAGGAGTAACTATGATCGGTGTTGTGACTAACTTCTTTTTCAGCATTTCAAAGGCCTCGATGCATGAATGATCCATCTTGAAGGGAACATCTTTCTCAAGGAGTGCACATAATGGTTTTGAAATTTTAGAAAAGTCCTTGATGAATCGCCGGTAGAAGCCCGCATGTCCCAGGAAACTTCTTATGCCCTTTACAGATGTCAGTGGAGGTAATTTTTCAATAGCTTCAATCTTCGCTTTATCTACCTCTAAGCTGGCTGTGGACACTTTGTGACCCAAAATAACCCCTTCTTGCACCATAAAGTGACACTTTTCCCAGTTAAGCACCAAATTTATTTTCACACAACGCTTCAACACTAAGATGAGAGTGTTAAGGCACAAATCAAAACTATCACCGAATACGAAAAAATCGTCCATAAATACCTCCAAATTCTGCTCAACCATATCCGAGAAGATAGCCATCATGCATCGCTGAAATGTAGTCGGGGCATTGTAGAGGCCAAAGGACATTCTCCGGAATACAAACGTTCCATACGGGCATGTAAAAGTCGTTTTCTCTTGGTCCTCCGAAGCTATTACTATCTGGTTGTATTCTGAGTATCCGTCAAGAAGGCAGTAGAATTGATGACCCGCCGACCTATCCAACATCTGATCAATGAATGGCAGTGGGAAGTGATCCTTGTGAGTAGCTTTATTCAACTTGCAGTAATCCATACATACTCGCCACCCCGTAACTGTTCTTGTAGGAATAAGTTCATTATTTTCGTTTTCAACCACTGTCATTCCTCCTTTCTTTGGCACACACTGTATAGGACTTACCCAAGAACTGTCTGAAATCAAATAGATAATACCGGCATCTAGCCACTTAATGATTTCCTTCTTTACTACTTCCTTCATAATCGGATTCAATCTTCTTTGTTGCTCAATAACCGGTTTTACCCCCTCTTCAAGCAAAATTTTATGCATGCAGAATGACAGACTGATTCCCTTAATATCTGCTATTATCCACCTAATTATTGATTTGTACTCACGTAATACCTTTAACAGTTTTTCTTCTTGAGATTCATTTAAATGAGCTGAAATAATAACCGGTAGTGTGTCGAAATTACCCAAGTAGGCATACCTTAAATGAGAGGGAAGAGGTTTGAGTTCGAGTACATGTGGTTCCTCCACTAATGTTTTGGTCCTCTTTTCTCTTTCTTTTGGCCGGTCAAGAGTATCAAAGTGCTTGCTGAGTTTCTGAGAGACGGGGGATGCATCTAATACCTTGACGTAATCCCACTCTTCCAAGTCATCAAAATTATCTAAATAGCTTGCTTCATCTCTTTCAGTCACTATTTTGTCCACCAGGTCTATCCGTAAGCATTATTTGCCTTCCTTAGGGAATTTCATTTATTTGAGCACATTGAAGGTGACTTCCTGATCTTGCACTCTCATTGTCAATTCACCTTTCTGAACATCTATCAGAGTTCTTCTTGTTGCTAAGAACGGACGACCTAATATAATTGGGATTTCCTTATCCTTTTCGTAATCCAATATAATGAAATCAGCCGGGAAGATAAACTTATCGACCTTAACCAGAATGTCTTCCACAATACCCCTCGGGTATATCACTGACCTATCTGCCAATTACAAGATGATATTCGTCGGTTTGGGTGCCCTTAGCCTTAGTTGAGTGTAAACTGATAAAGGCATTAAATTGATACTTGCTCCTAAATCACACAATGCCTTTGCAGAAAACTAGTTACCAATTACTCATGGAATGGTGAAGCTTCCTGGATCCTTTAGCTTGGGTGGCAGTTTATTCTGTAAGATAGCACTGCATTCTTTGGTTAATGCCACCGTCTCAAATTCTCCCAATCTTATCTTCTTAGACAAGATCTCCTTCATGAATTTTGCATAACTGGACATCTGTTCTGAGGCTTTTGCAAACGGTATGTTGATGTGCAGTTTCTTGAAAACATCTAAAAATCCAGAAAATTGCTTATCTAACTTTTCTTTCTAAAATCTCTAAGGAAATGGAACGAAAGGTACTACATTGTCTTGCTTGAGTTCTTTTGGCTTTGCCTCCAAACCTATATCATTCACCTTTTGTGTCTCATTTGCCTCATTTTTCTCATTCTCTTCTTCATTAACCACACCTGTTTCTGGCTTAGAATTGCCTTTTACCATATCAGGAAGCTCTTTTCCACCTTAACGTTACGGCCTTATAGTGTTCTTTTCCATCAGTTCTCGGATTAACCTCTGTGTCTTGGCTTTTCACATTCAAATCTACCTGAGTTAATAGCTTATCCAGATCATTCATTCTCTTCTCTGATGCGGTGATGAATCTTGCCAACGATTCCTCTAAACTCGGTTTTTTCTTAGCCTATTGTGGAACTTGGTTTTGATAACCTGGAGGATTTTGTGGTCTTGGAGCTTAGTTTTGAGCCTGGTTATTATTACTCCAAGAAAAAACCCGGATGATTTCTCCAACCCGGATTATAAGCATTTTGATATGGTTGTTGCGGTCTATTGTAACTCCCTAAAAACTGTACCGATTCTGCACTGATGGCATATTGATTCGTAGCATGATTTCCTGCACATAATTCACAAATCATTGCCACTTGCTGAGTTGCTTATGGTCCCCAAGTTTCAATCTTTCTCGTTAATGCCGCCAATTGTGCTGATAAGGCTGTTACTGCATCTACTTCAAATTTTCTAGCCACTTTCGGTGCATTTCCCCTTGTCGTAGGCCATTGGTAATTGTTAGCAGCCATGGTTTCTAATAACTCAAATGCTTCATCAAAGTTCTTAGCCATGAGTTCCCCTCCCGCAGCTGCGTCTATGCTCGTTCGAGTATTACTACTTAACCCATTGTAGAATGTCTAAACTTGTAGCCACTTGGGTAGCCCATAGTGCAGGCATCTTCTCAATAAGTCCTTGAACCTCTCCCAAGTCTCATACAGACTCTCCATGTTTCTGCTTATAAGTAGTAATGTCGTTCCTCATCTCGACAATTTTAGCCGCCGAAAAGAATTTCGCTAAAAATTTCTGGGCCAGATCATCCCAGGTTGTAATAGATCCCGGTGGAAGTTAATGCAGCCAACTCTTTGCCTTATCCCTCAAGGTGAATGGAAACAGACGTAATCTAATTGCATCATCCGTAACATTGTGGTATTTGAATGTATCACAAATCTCAAGAAAGCTCACCAAATGTTCATTCGGATCATCATTGGCCAATCCCCCAAACTGTACCGAGTTCTGAATCATCTGAATTGTACCCAGTTTAATCTCAAAAGTGTTTGTAGTAATGGTTGGTCTCGTGATGCTTGACTTGATCTCATCTATCTTAGGCATAGCGTAGTCCCTCAGTGATTTCTGCTCTTCGTTAGCCATTTTCTCTTTCTCAAGCGTCTCTTGGCAAAATTTCCTCAATTGACGTAACTTGTTCTCAAGATTATCCTCACACTGCATAAGCTCCAGTTGTTTTGATTGCGTTTGCATAAACGAACCAAAAGTCACCTGAAATAGGAAATAAAAAAAAATAAATAAAAATGCTTAATTAAAACAGAATTAATTGAATTGATATTGAAAATTTTAAACACAAATAGTTCCCCGGCAACGGCGCCAAAAACTTGTTGGCCAATTTTTCAATCAACAATTACGTGCAAGTATACACTATCAATAAGTAATATAATGATAAGTAGAGTATCGTTCCCATAGAGAAATATTGCACTTTACACTTTCAAATATCAACCTATATTAACTTTATTTTATTAAACAATCACGATTTGCATGTTGATTAAAACTAATTAAATTAAAACTAAATTTAACAACTAAACACAAAGATTGAAATTCAGATTTTGAAGATTAAGACTACAATATCCCCATTCATGGGATCCAAACTAAGTTCTCCAATTCATCCAATTATTAAGTTCATTAGAGTTGTTAACATGAATTTAATTTTATTTGTAAGCCATTTTCTAAGTGATCAAATAAATTTATCTAACCCAATTAATTCTGCGATATTGCTATGCAAAACTAAAAGTTTAAATTCGTTAAGTACCAATTCCCAATTGTTACATGCAGTAAAGACATATCCCTATTCACTTCACAACCCAAATTATTCATCTCATGCAAATAATTAAGAATACATGCTATCATATTCAGATCTAACCCTAGATTTCATCTCCTGAATTCATCTAAGATATCTCGCTAATTGTTGGCCAACCAATTAATCAATAAACACAGAATAAGATAGACAACTCAATATGAAATAATAATTGGATTCAAATAGATACTTAAGTCATAAGCACAAAAGGTTCAATTGTAGTCCTAATTGAAAGTTTAGTTCATGATGAAAATAAAAACCAAAATCCTAGAATAAACCATCATAATTAATTACAAATCTGAGATACAAGATTAGGAAAAACTTAGTAAGTTTCTTCAATCTTCCAGCCATAAATTTGAATTTTTCACGAAGCTTTTCTAATCTCCAATCTTCACAATCAGCTCTGTAAAATCAATCTCTGCGTGTTCATTATTATCCCCCTGTGTTTTTCATGTCATATGTCTCTTATAGTCTCCCCATCAGATTAGTAGAAAGAATCCTTGTTAGCGTCAACCTCCTAAAATAACTGCTCCTGCTGAAAATAATTCTTTTCTTCCTATCGCGCATCCTCGCCCCGGCGAGAAGTTCCTTTGTAAATTCTGCGCCCCAGTGAAGTCGTGCCCCGAAGAGAACTTTAGCTTACAAACTCTTGTCCCGGCGAGAACCCTGATCATAAACCAACAAAATGCCACTAATCTCCAAGTTTTCCAGTTTACCAATCCGCACCCACTTCCTACAAAATAAACGCCAAAAATAAGTAAAAAGACACTAAGAACTCTTAAAGATAGTAAAGATCTAAGCCAAAGATGTAACTAATTCGTAAGTAAAAACTCACTCATCAAGATCCTAATGATCAACGAGAACCTCTTCTCCCCAACTCCTGCTAATCCCCAAATGTTTCCCGTCGAGCACCCCCGGGGGTGGTACACATTGACTCACGGAGATTTTAGGCCTTTGCAATCCGAAACGTGGATATATGAGCATGCGATGGATGGGTATATGTGTCTTTTGCATGATCGTGAAGAAAAATATCGGGGAGAAGGGATACAGAGGTGGGCCAAGTTTGGCTTCATGCCCTCCTATTTCATTCATTTGGGGAAAGGAACGTTGTCTAAACAGGACCCAAATCATGGAGCCCAATTTTGCCAACCATATGTTGAACCTCTAGTTGGACCGCAATTGCATGAGTGCGATTACGTCTTTATACCTCTATGTTCACCCACCAACAATCATTTCATACTGTTAGTCTTTGACGTTGTCAATTGGAAGATTTCTATCCTCGACCCCTTCTACAATGACACACCGTACATGAAGCTGACTGATATGTATAGAGAGTACGTCGATGTTGCGGTATGTGTTTTTTATTGTTTTTTAATTCAATGCATCATTTCATATATAATTGTTCTTATGAGATTCCTTTTATTTTAGGTACAATTGATACCGTTGATTTTGCGAATGGGTAACCCATTGGGTGGTTGGGGTCGTACTCCCACAAAGGTCCATGCAACAAAGGGTCGACCCATGCAGGAGAACACATATGATTGCAGTGTCTTCATTTGTAAGTACGTCGACTTCCACGTACGAAGCAACCTTGACCTGACGTCTTCAAGATGGTCAGCTAAGGATGTGTTTAGGTATAGAATAGCATATGAATTGTGGAAATGTAAGGCTAGAGATATTCCTAGGGAACAAATCATTTAGATGTTCATACGTATGGTCAATATTGCAAACCAATTACTTTTTTAGTATTATTGTGGATGTTATTATAATTTCAATCAAAGTCTTGTAATTCAATTCAATGTATGTTATTTTAATCTTAATGGATGATGGTATAATTTATGTTATGAGGTTGGTGATTTTAAAAAATTGTTCATATTATTGTTTTAATCAAAGCTTGTTCATAGATTGGGATATTGTTAATGTATTATTGTTTAAAACTTTGGTATTGAACAACACTTCTTATCTGCGGCCAGGCCTGATGCTCATAATGCCCATTATCCCCTGCGGCCAGGACAAAAAAATTCTTCTTTTAATTGGAGAGGGGTTGAACCTAAAACCTCTTACTTAGCAAGAGCCTAGTACACTAACAAAATTCAAAAAAAAATTCTTCTTTTAATGGAGGAGGGGTTGAACCTAGGGTACACTAACAAAATTCAAAAAAAAATCCTCTTTTAATCAGAGAGAGGTTGAACCTAGTACTTCTTGCTTAGCAAGGGCCTAATACACTAACAAAATTCAAAAACAATTTTTTTTAAAAGATACACACATTTATTAGACTTGACAATACAATAGGGTCGTCATGGTTTAGGTTCGGAAGTCCTAACACTCTATAATGATTGCGCTTGTCATGGTTGGTTTCGAATCCACATATAGCACATTTTCGGTGAGGTTTACTACCCACTATGTTTTCAATAGCACTTTTAAATCTCGATTGTTTTTTCGGCCCTTTATTTGAGAAGTAATTGGTGGCAAAACTCTTGTTCTTCCTCGTCACCTTCATGTTCTTCATCATCATCCTCCAATCCCACTTCCTGAGGTGCATATCCGTCTGTGCGGTTAATATCATTGTCTGGTACGTCGGTAATATTCTCATCCGGGTCATATTGATCAATAAAGGCTTTGCCTCGTTCATTTAGTTGTAGTACAGTCTTGTAACCTCGGACTGAGCACAACTTTAGTAGCCAATTCTTGATAATCACTCATCAAATGATTTTATTGCATTACTTGATTTTTATCAAAGTCAGCACTCACTGGAGAAACCATTACTTCTTCACCATTTGATGAGTTATCATCTCTTGTCCACCGAGGAACGATTATGTCATCAGCTATTTTTGAAATACTCTTGAAGCTCAAAAATCTCAGAATGTGCCTTTAAATCTAACCAGAATATGAAAACATTTGGCAAGTACATGTTATCGACCCTAGCTGACGATTGTTGACAACTTACCAATATCTCTGACTATCTTCGATTGCATTTTCCCTGTACACTACATAGACCTTTTTATCAATAAGGCACAACTCACTTACTTTATTGATATTGTACTTAATGGAATCCATTAGCTCTTTTTGAAAACGTCTGAACATCTCTTTTGTATAACATTCTGCAACATGTACTTCCAAAGATGATCCACATACCAAACTATGCTTCCGATGTTTTGTTACGTAGTCGGTCTTTCTCTCTCTCATGAATTATTTCTCAATAGCCTTCTAACTGTTGACTACAAATTCTTTCATGCCTGTTGAAGCATGCACATATTCATCAAAAAATGATTCATGCTTTCGCTTCTTCCAGTGGTTGTCATTCCCGCGGCAAAATACCTCTTTGTATATGCAAATATCCATTTCTCCTTCACATCATATAAACTAATGAGCCATTCATTTTGATACAAATCATAATCTCTCATCAGTATTTCCCAACGCTCTTCAAACTCGCCGATGGAAAATGAATTATACACACAATTGTTAAAATCTACTTTGAAAGATGGGTGTTCTGCATAAACATGATGCAATTTCTATGGAAATTTATTGCTAATATGCTAAGAACATAGTAGATGATGAGTGGATGGGAGTACCCTAGCAATAGCATTGCTCATTGCTTTATCTTGGTCAGTGATGATGGTTACAGGAGACTTGTAGTCCATAGCTTCAAGCCACGTCTCTAAAACCCAAACGAAAGTGTCTTCTGTCTCATCCCTTAACAATGCAAATCCAAATAAAATAGAGTGATAATGGTGGTTGACCTTGGTAAAGGGAACAAATGACATATTATACCTATTTGTCATATAGGTACTGTCAAATGTAACCACGTCACCGAAACGTTGATACATAAACCTTAATCGGGCGTCTACCCACAAAATATAAGCAATGAGATTTTCTTCGCCCGGCTTAACACGAAAAAAGAATTTACTCGCACTGCCAGATTTAATTTTTTTCAAATAAGTGACTGCAACATGTGCATCATTTTCATCCTCCGAGTCACACCTTAAATCCCTAACTACATTACGAACATCCATGTCACTAAAACTTATGTTCTGCATACCTCCACCTATTGTGCTCAGAACGTTCATCATCCTGCTAGGTCCAATACCCGCCTTATTTAAGGTGTCAATTAATTGTCTTGCTACCGACGTAATATTTCTATATGTCTCAATCAAATATACTTTGGTAGGTGTCACTAAATAATGATTGTGATCCAACTCAACAGTCGAAATATGCCAATTGTCTTCTTTCTTATTGTGAACAACATGCATTCTAGCTTTGTTTAATGTTCTTCCTATCGAGTCTCTTTAACTTCTTATTTTATCGTTATCAGATTCATCATCTACTGAACTCTTTACAGCAGTTGGTCTACTAGCTTTTTTACATACATATAACCTGTACGACAAATCATTACTGCGAGCGTGTTTACGACTCAGAGCAATCCTAATCTAAAATCCATTTTTGTGTGCATAGGATCTATATAAATTTTCAGCTTCTTCCAACTTAGAGAACAATTGACCAACATAAGGGACCATTACCTCTTTACTATTACTTTCACCATCATTAACATACTCAGATGCATTTGTACAATCTAAACTACTAAGAGATTCAGAAGAATTAGATAAAAATATCTTTGTAGCAGGCATGAAAGCCATTGATGAATACTTACCAAAACGTTTGATACGAACAACTTATTTCTTCAAATCTTAGTAAAGCAATTTCTCTCCAAAGCTTAATTCTGCAGCTGTTTACCAAATGGATGCGTATAGAGTAAAATGTTAGCAATGTTGTATGTCCTAAAAAGCTGAGGAAAGATATCAGATCCGAACACATTTTCAGATTGACCGCACCTCCTACTTGCGGCCAGTATAAAACGGCGTCGTTTCTCTGGATTTTAAAACTTTTTCAGCCTGGCCGCACCTTCTACCTGCGGCCAGTCAAAACGTTATCGTTTTGACTGGCCGCACGTAGGAGGTGTGGCCAGTCTGAAAAAGTTTTAAAATCCAGGGGTAGTTTGGTCATTAGACTGGCCGCAAGTAGGAGTTGCATTGACCACAGGTAGGAGGTGCGGCCAGACACTAGCCAATTTAAATCTCAGCCATTTATTTATTATTTGGACGGTGTAAGATCTGTTAGCTGAAATAGTGACCACAACTAACGCTTGCTGTGAAACGATATATATATATATATATATATATATATATATATATATCTGTGTGTGTGTGTGTGTATGTGTGTGTGTGTGTATGTGTGTCTGTGTATCAGGGCGTGGCCATAAATTTTCTGCATCTTTTTCTATGGCTCAGGCCTTCTTACAGGTTGTACTGCTGATCTGACAATGAAACTCTTGAAGCATGCATCCTTAGACTCAGATTACACCATATAAATAAACGTTCAAGGGTAAACTCCATTAGAAAATGGATTATAAAATCTAGAATCAAGTTTAATTAAACATAACAAATGGACTACAATCTTCAATCTTCAATGAGCCCTCTGATAATTTCTAAACAACATAACTCTTCCCATGAGTGAAGCTTGATCATCTGACTAGATTTTAAATCGGAATGCTCTGTGATTGTTAACGCCAAGATTTGTTCACGCGCCTCAATCATCAAAAGCGCGTCAATCTGGCATAATAACGAGACCACACTCAGAGAGCCTGACGGTTTTTACCCATCGGGGGATAGCTCCGGTGTGAGAATAAGTACAGGCTGAATAAGGTTTAACAATGGAGGTTTTACGTTTTCGTGTTGTAAAAAGTTGATTACCTCTAAAATGGAGTTTTTTACCTTGTATTTATAGTGTTCACTCGGTTGACGTCACGCCTATTCCCGAATAATCAATAAGTCTACTCATTAGGTCAGGTTCCTTAATGGGATTTGACTGAATCTTCTTGAAATAAGGTAGGCATTAAATTATATCCTGACACCTACCATTGGGAATAGGGACTGTCTGATATTTCAATTGCGTTAACTGTCACAAAAGCTTCCTTCATGAAGAGGTTTCCACCACATGGGCCACGACCCACTATACCATCAGGGCCCAACAACCATACATACTGATTGGGCCGATAAATTATTACCACTATTTGGACACGGTAATCCCACACCCCAACATTGCCTCCAAGTCTTTCATTATAATGGAACATTTAATGGAAGAGTATCATAATAAACGCCCAATGAGAATATTTGAACACACCAAGCCCAATAACAGTTGTGTCAGAAGCGCATCCGACATGCCTCACGCGGGCCCACCATTACTACATGGTTCATTAATATTGTTGTTCTCGGGAAGACGCACGAAACTCAAAAGTTAAAAACCCGCTCTCCTCCAAAATTAACCGCCACATCGTTTATTTCATCTTCTTCACTTTACTCTCTCCCTCTACAATCTCTGCTTTGCGGCAAACATACTCGTCGATCGACTCTCTCGCTACTTATCAATGGGCAACATCACCATCCCGACATCCACCACATTATCTACTGCTGGAGTTAGCACCTTTGCCGATCCCACCCCAACTGCAGGTAGTCGCCCTAACACCGCCCCCATTATCATAGAAGCCACCATCGTCACGACCACTGTTCCACAAAATCCAAAGCCAACGCAACCGACCAAAGCTCATGTTGATAACTTTAGAATACTGAAAGAGTATTCCAATGAAGCCACCTACGCCCACATTAACACTATTTCTACCATCTCTCCACAAGACATGGATGGAATACGAAAGCAGTTTCGTATTCCGGCCACCTATAAAATCCGAGCTCCATTCCATATCGAGCGAATGTATCATTGGCCGGATAGGTGGACTGTCATCTCTCTTTCCGCACTCAAGTACGGGGTAGGCCTTCCCCTCCATGCCTTCATCATACTTCTTATAGGGTTCATTGGGGTCGGCTTCGCCCAATTAGTGCCAAATTCCTACATTCATATTGTTTCTTTCATTGCCTTTTGCCACAAACTGAACATCACCCCTACCATTGACCTCTTCTTGTCTATATTCCACGTGAGCTGATCCTGAGAGTCTGGCTTTCGACAGATAAATAAATAACATAGTAAAACGATTGAAAAACGTCCGTTGATGAAGACTCCCACCAACAATAAAGGGTGGCACTCACAATGGTTCTACATCTGAGGCCTTAGCATCCGCGAAGTCCCCAACTGGGCCGATACATCCCGATCCAACATCACGGTAGGGGAACTATCCCGAACCCATCTTGAGGAGTTGGTGGACATCATCAAAAGGTTGCCGATGAAAGAATGGGACATCGAGCTTTTGGGCGATGAAACTTGGCTATATAATCATAAGTATAAGTCTCCAATCCCATGAATTAACTCATCTTATGTCGGACCGACTCTTTCTGATAGTATATTTTTCTCCTTCAATTCGTGCAGTGGCTTTGATCAAACTGACTCCCACTACTGACATCGGACAACCATCCACTGAGTCTCCTGAAGAGATTGTCCTTCCAACCGAATCAACCGAAGCCCCTCCTCTCATTTAACTAATCACATTGATGCCGATGTCACATACTACCTCTTCTACCAACATCCCCTCCAGGAGCCTCCTAGATATTCCCGAAACTAAAAGGGGTAGCATTATTCGGGCAAAAAGAAGGCGTCAAAAACTGCCAAACAAGACCCCCCATCCACAATAGAACCGACCCCAATAGGTTCAACCCCACAGCCTAATACCCCGATCTCTGAAGTCCCTTAAACAAATGTTCAGAAGGAGCCCGAAGACGAGCCACTAGCTAAGAGGCAGCATATTGAACCTTCATTCGGACCGCAGTCTCCTCTGCCTTCATCGCCTCAACCTTCGCCGATCCCTCCTCGTATCCAGGGGACTTCAACGTCGGTAACTTTATGGCCGGATGAGGATGGGGATTTCCCAATCAACATCTTTGAACACTTCATCCTTCCTGGCGATGATAAAGTGTTCCAAGGGCTGAATCGCCGAGAGCTGACAAACTATAATGCATTGTACTTGAGTCGGGTGAGTGCGCCTGATTCTTTCTGTTTTTTGAATTTTCATACAATATTTACCACCTGACTCTGTCTCCCTCTATCAACAGGTTGCAGCTGCTACGGGCCGGCTCTTACGTCAGCTTTGACCAAGCCGATGAGAAAGAAAAGCAGCAGGATGCCGAAGTTGTCCGTCTCAAGTCGATGTTGAACGCTGCAATGATGGGTTGGGTAAATGATAAGAAGTTACACACCAACACCGCCCACCATTGTGAAGAGTTGCAGGCTGAAGTGGAGAAGCTGAAAGAGGAAGCAATCAAGGGCGAGCAACGCCGAAGGGCGCTCATTGAGAACTATGACGATCTGAAGAAAGTGCGTAATGAACTGATGGCTGACAATCAAGCTGTTAATAGAAAGCTTGAAAGTGTCGAAGTGAAGCTCAAGATGGTCGAAGAGGTACGTGCCATGGCGGAGAAGGATTTTGCTGACTACAAAGTATTAGCGCCTCTGTTGACCGAAGAGGTTAAACTGTAGATCCGCCAAGAATACCGAATGCCGTCTGAGCTAACCGAAGAAGTGATACAGTAGTTCAACCTCGGATATTAGAGACAAAGACAAGGAGAACATGAGACAGGCCGGCCTGAACGCCGAACTCCTCGACACTTCGGATGAAGATGAAGCTGAACCTGTGTCTTCAGAATAATAAAATTCATGTAATAGTTGGTTAGGCTTTCACATGTAATTATTTCCCCATTGTATGAACATTCAATCACTCAGCAATTATGAAAATATTTCTCGAGTAAAATTCAAATTTGAATTCATTAGATAAGTATTAAATTTTACAGAGTCGTAAAGCAAACTACTTGACATGTACTACTGATAATATTTTCTAAGTCTCTCGGCATGCCAAGTGTTTTTGACTTCTGTACCATCCATGGCTCGAAGTCGGTAAGTTCCTGGCTTCGGCACTTCCACGACCTCATAGGGTCCCTCCTAGTTTGGCATTAGTTTTTCGAGGTTTTGGGGCGATGATGCCTCCACTTCCCGAAGAACTAGGTCTCCAACTTCAATTCTCCTCAACTTTACACCTTTGTTATGATGTTTGGTCGTTCTCCTTTGGTAGACTGCTAGCCTTACCATGGCTGACTCCCGAACTTCCTCTAACAGATCAAGATTGAGGCGAATGCCTTCATCATTGTATAATTCTTTAAATTGGCTAACCCGAAGTGAAGGAGATCCGATTTCAACAGGAATGAGAGCATCTGTCCCGTAGGCTAATTTGTACGGCGAATCGCCCGTTCTAGTTCGAGGAGTGGTTCGATATGCCCATAAAACACTGATTAACTCTTCGGGCCATCTCCCCTTAGCTTCGTCCAACCTTCTTTTAATTCCATTAAGTAGAGTCATGTTGGTGACTTCTACTTGACCATTGGATTGAGGGTGAGCAACCGAAGTCTTCTGATGCTGTATGTCTAGATCCTTTAAGAACTCTTCAAACTTTGACCCCACAAATTGGCGACCGTTGTCGGACACAATTGCCATCGGGATGCCGAATCGAAATACAACGGACTCCTTAAGGAACTTAAGGCATTCCTACTCTGTGATCGTTCGAAGCGGTTTTGCCTCTACCCATTTGGTCATGTAATCTATGGCCACTACCACAAAGCAAACTTGTCCCTTTGCCTTTGGCAACAACTCAAAGATGTCAATTCCCCACACGGCAAATGGGATTGGGGACAAGACCGAGTATAATTCTTCGGGTGGCCGATGAGGGATAACACTATTAAGTTGGTATTTCCGACACTTCTGCACATACTCTTTAGCTTCTTGGAAGATTGTCGGCCAATAATACCCTTGTCAAAGTAGTTTATATGCCAATGTCTTGGCTCCCATATGATCCCCATAAATCCCTTCGTGCACCTCCCGAAGTGCGTAGTCGGCTTCAGACGGGACTAAACACTTTAACAAAGGAGAAGTGAAGGCCCGCCGATATAGATCCCCATCAATAAGCACGAAGTTCAAACTCCTGTACTTTATCTTCCTTGCCATTATCCAATCCGAAGGTAAGACGCCATCAGCGATATAACTTATATAAGGAGTCATCCAGCAGTCTGACCGTTCTACTACTAGCACCTCTGATCTCTAAACACTGGTGAATCTAGAATCTCCAAATATATCGACCCACTGAACGAACTGGCATCCGTTGTGGCCAACCTAGCCAATACATCGACCACTGTGTTGTCTGCCCGATCCACACCATGAAGGGCATATGAGCTAAAATACTGAAGCCAATCTCTGACTTCTGCTAGGTACTTGATCATTTTTGCCCCCTGTGCTTCGTATTCTCCTAAAATCTGTTTAACCACCAATTGAGAGTTACTGAGGATGATCAGCCTCTACACCTCGAGACTCTTGGCCAACCGTAATCCTGTCAAGATAACTTCATACTCAGCCTCATTGTTGGTCGCCCTAAAGCCGAAGTGAATTGCCTGATGCACTTTAAACCCTTCTGGACTTGCCAGAATTACCCCTGCTCCACTTATATCTGAAGTGGACGACCCATCGACATACAGAGTCCATGATGTTTGAACTGATGCAACACCCGAAACCGAACCCACCATCTCCGGCTAATCAAGCAAATCGGGTTCGTTGAACGAACATTCTACCACAAAGTCGGCCAAAGCCTGACCTTTGATTGTCGTTCGAGGATGATACTCCAGCATAAATTGTGTCAGTTCCATAGCCCAAGCTGCCAATCGGCCTGAAAGTTTTGGCTTGTTCAAGATCTTCTTCAAAGGCTGATCAGTGTACATCACAATTAGCCGTCCTTGGAAGTAATGTCTAAGCTTCCGACTGGCTATTATCATGGCATAAACAAACTTTTCCAAGTTTGGATATCTGGTCTCAGCATCCCGTAAGGCATGGTTAACATAATACACCGGGAACTGCTTTCCCCCTGCTTCCCGAACCAACACCGCCCCTACCGCCAATGAACTTGCTGCTAAGTATAAATATAGTGGTTTCGAAGGGATTGGTTTCATCAGTAGAGGTGCCGAAAATAAATATTTCTTTATCCCTTGAAAAGCATCCTCATAATCCAAAGTCCAGTGAAAGGTCTTCTCATTCTTCGGCCCTTTTAAAGTATTAAAGAACGGCAAACACCGCTTTGCTGATTTTGACATAAATCTCTTCAAAGCTGCAATTCGACCCGTTAATTGCTGCACATCTTTAAAGGTCTGAGGAGATTTTATGTCTAAGACCGCCTGAATCTTTTTTGGATTCGCCTCAATGCCCCTTTTACTCACCAAGTATCCCAAAAATTTACCCGAGCCGAGGCTGAAAGTGCATTTCATCAGATTCAGTTTGATATTATAATGTCGGACTGTCTGAAAGCAATCCTCCAGGTCATCGAAATGTTGTCGAACAGACAGGTTTTTGACAATCATATCATCCACATAAACCTCCATGCTTTGGGCCAACTGCTTCCCGAATACATAGTTCATCATCCTCTAATAGGTGGCACCGGCATTAAACAATCCGAATGTCATTTTCTTGTAGGCGTAGATCGCTCGATGAGTTATGAACATCGTCTTCGGGATGTCTTCTTACACATTGAAATTTGATTATATCCTAAAAACGTATCCATAAAACTCAACAATGCATACCCCGATGTTGAGTCGATCAATTGGTCGATATGAGGGAGTGGGTAAAAGTCCTTCGGACAAGCTTTGTTTAAGTCCGTATAGTCGATGCAAATCCTCCACTTCCCATTCTGTTTCTGAACTAACACCACATTGGCCAACCATTCGGGGTAGTCGATCTCATAGATGAAGCCGACTGCTAATAACTTAGCCACTTCATCATCAATAATTTTCTGCCGTTTAGGGGCGAAGATTCTCCTCTTCTGCCGAGCTGGCTTTTTAGCGGGGTCTACATGCAACTTGTGTATTGCAACTTTTTCACTAATCCCAGGCATATCACTGGGTTCCCAAGCAAAGACATCTGCATACACCCGAAATAAGTCTACTAACCCCGTCCTGAACGGCTCTTGCAACCCTGAACCGATCTTGATTGTTTTTTCTTTCTTCCACGGGATCAGCTCAATATCCTCTGTCTCTTCGGCCAGTAAGGCGAGAGGTTCTGTACTTCCTTTAGTAAATGGTTCGACCTCAATTGCCATAGTTTGTTTCTGCTTACTTCTGCCGACAACCGAAGATATTAACGTGTTTCTGTAGCATCTCCGAGATAGGTCGAGATCCCCTCTGACCTGGCTGACCCCGTTCGGCGTAGGAAACTTGATTTTAAAGTGTGGGATAGAGGTTACCGCCTGTAATGCCATCAATGTCGGTCTTCCCAAAATGGCGTTGTAAGCCCAATCCACATTTACGACGAAGAACCTAACATTAACCTCCTAAAGATAACTGGCAACTCAATGGTTCCCGCTACCCGAACCGGATCGTCGCCAAACCCATACAATGGAGGCTGCTGCCCGATCTCCATTTTTTTTCCTCCCAAGTCTAGCCTTTGGTAGGCATAAGCATACATTATGTCGAATGAGGAACCATTGTCGATCATGATTCACCTCATATCCATGGATCCGACCTGGGCAGTAATAGCCAATGCACCTTCCTGTGGCTCAATAGGTTCCGATGGGTAATCTTCATCGGTGAAGGAGATCACTGTGCCAGGGTACAACTGCTCCCTTCTGACCGGTCTTTCAGCCATTTTCATCACCGCATCTAATGCCCCTCGTCTCTTTTTTCCTGTAACCTTCCCCACCGAACCACCATTTATTACATCAACCACTCCCCGAATAGTAGGGTTCGGGGTGGGTTGAATTTGGGGGTTTTGTTCAACGTTATTGTTGTTTGTGGCTCTTCCTGATCCCCCACGCCCAGCAACGTATTGGATCAACTCCCCATTCTGCACATTTTTCTCAATCAACTCCTTCAAGTTCCGACAATCCTCAATGGAATGTCTCGAAGTTTGGTGGTAGTCACAGTATTTGTTTTGACTCCACCGATTTGGATGGACATTATTCGGGCACGGCATGAAGTAAGGTTGATTCTTCATATATTTTAATATAGCTGCCCTGTCACTGTTCAAGGTGGTATACACTTTCTTAACCTTTCGGTTCGGGAAGGGCGGACGGTCCCCTCCCGATCCCCCACCAAAATTCTTCTTCGGCCATGTATTTACCTTGTTGCTGTTATCTGACCGAGGATATGTGTATCTGTCCCGGTCCTTTGTTTTCTCTGAAGAGGACGAATTTGGCTTTAGACTTCCCATGGCCTCTTCCAGGGCAATAAAACCTTCGACTCTGTCATATGCCTCTGCGAGACTTTTTGGGGCATTGAACATCATGTCTTCCACTAGTTTTTTAGACTTTACTATGTCCAACCCCGTACTGAAGTAGCCGAGTGCCTGGGGATCATTCAGGTCGGTCACCGCCCCAACTGCCTCTCGCAACCGTTTCACATACTACCCCAAGGACTCGTTAGAATATTGTCTTACTTGCATCAGGGAGGCTGTAGGCTACCCTCTCCTTTTGTTACTTCAGAACCGGCTATGGAACTTGTCACAGAGTTCCTTCCAAGATGATATTGAGTTCAGGGGCAGAGACGTCATCCATTGACGCGCCTCTTTCCTCAAGGTGGAAATGAACATTTGACATTTAGCCGCATCAGAGTAGCCATTGTACTTCATCAGTCGGTCATAGGCCTGGTTATGATCATAAGGATCTCCTGATCCGTCAAAGCTCTCCATATGGGGAGCCTTCTTCTTTGGATCGGCTCGAGCCTGATCAATCTCCGATGAAAAGGGTGAAGTTGGGTCAATCGGAATCTCCTTCTGCTTGATCGTTGCGAGCATCTCTTCAAGCTCCACAATTCTTCGGGCTAACGCCTCGGGATCTCTTGATTGAAGGGACAGCTCATGCCTGCCCCGAACTTGAACTGGTGAGGTCTCCCTCCTTCTCCGTTCAGATCTGCCATTTCCTTCCATACTGACCTCTCGGGAATGGTTTCTGCGTCTATCTTGGGATCGGCTTCGTCGCCTGACCCTTTCTTGCGAGCAGCTCCTAGGCCTGCTCCTCTCCCGGGATCAGCTTCGCCGCCTGACCCTTTCATGCAAGCGGCTCTGAGGCCTGCTGCTTTCTCACCAAGAGCTGTCCGAACGGTATGTCTTGGACTGGTGTCCTGGCGATATCTCCCGATTGTCATGGCGACTAGAGGAAGTTTCCCCTTCTTCCAGTAGAAAAGCCAATCGTTTCTCCAACTCCACTTGCTGAAGGCGTATGACATCTACAGTGTCCTTACGACGTTGCTCCCTTCTAACAACGAGTGACTCCCTTTCGTCGTGGTTCCGACCTGGCCTAGAATTTCGGTCCTCGGCGCGACTGGGCCATTATGCCCTTTTTTGGGAGGTCGAAAATAATTTTTTCCTGACGATCGCTGTCCGCAGGCCGGTTGGACCACCGAATGGCTTTGGGGACCCTGCCGATCCGATAGACTTTTTGACATTCCCAGCCTATCCCTAACCGAACCCTTGGATCGGGGAAGACCAGAGGGGGATTCTTCATGTGCCGAAGCCATTTTTGATTTACTCGACACCGTTATTACTGGTCAGGGACTTTCAAGTGATTGAAAAATTACAAAGCACTAGGCCCTCCTTCTAGCGCCAATGTTAACGCCAAGATTCGTCCACGCGCTTCAATCACCAAAATCGCGTCAATCCTACACAATAACGAGACCACACTCAGAGAGCCTGACGGTTTTTACCCACCGAGGGATAGCTCCGGTGTGAGAATAAGTACAGGCTGAATAAGGTTTAACAATGGAGGTTTTAAGTTTTCGTGTTGTAAAAAGTTGATTACCGCTAAAATGGAGTTTTTGCCTTGTATATATAGTGTTCACCCGGTTGACGTTACGCCTATCCCCGAACAATCAATAAGTCTACTCATTAGGTCAGGTTCCTTAATGGGATTTGACTGAATCTTCTTGAAATAAGGTAGGCACCAAATTATATTCTGACACCTACCATTGGGAACATGGACTGCCTGATATTTCAACTGCGTTAACTATCACAAAAGCTTCCTTCATGAAGAGGTTTCCACCACATGGGTCACGACCCACTATACCATCAGGGCCCAACAACCATACATACTGATTGTGCCAATAAATTATTACCGCTATTTGGACCCGATAATCCCACGCCCCAACAGTGATCATAGCTTTGTGGCTAAATGAAACTTATATCCTTTTAAATTGTCACTCACTTTTAAAATTGTTCCTAAAATTTATTTTTCGAAAATTAAATTCTTAAAATGACATTTTGTGCCAATTTCGTTCATTTTCTCCAATTTCAATGTAATCCGCCCAAAATCCGAGCCGATCCATTTTTGTAAGGGTAATTATGTCATTAACATTATTATAAGTATTATCATTATTAGAATAATAAAATAACTAAATAAAAAAAAATCAAAAGTATTTACAAACATTATCATTGACACTAAATTTAATTAATTAGTTAAAAGACAATAATATATTCATGACTGATCATTTACCAGATCAAACATCATTTTCTACCCAAGTTCTGTAACCAAAAATCATTAAATTAATTATACAAATACAAAAAAAATTAAGTAGAGATCCTATGCCCAAAATTAACGAGCTTCCATCTCATGTTCTTCATCTTCTTCCTCACAAATTAAATCTTACACTCTCACCATTTTTGAACAACAACCCTCATCTCCATTTTCACTTTCTTCTTCACAAACCCCTGTTATTCAAAGAACACAACCACGGATCGAAAACTAAAGAAGAAATTTACATGGGAAAAAGAATGTATGATACCCTATTTATTTAATACCCGTTAAACTACCATCCATACCAACAATTTGTACTCAAAAACAGATTTAATACCTGCAAATAATAAACCTAGAAATCAAAAATTTTATCAACCATTGACTTAATTGGGAGCTCTGCAATGAACTAGGGTTTTGTTTGTGTTTGGAAGATTTTTTAATAGGGAGGAAGATAAGATGGATGAAATTAGGGTGCGAAAGAGATGAACTCTTCATCGTCTTTAACCTCCATATTTGTATCTCCATGGTTGTCCGCATAAAGGATCAAGGAGTAATCGGCTTCAATTTTTTCCTCTTCCTCCTTTTAAATCTGCTATTGAAGAACAACTTTATCTGGCAAATTACTTCGACCTTCATGTTTCAACAGTGACTATAGATTTTCAGTGATGGTCGATTTTTGATTGAGGTTTGTTCATTTTGAATCGGAGGATACATCGAAAACTATGGAAGCTCACGGCACGTTTGTGATTTGGATTTGGATTTGGATTTGGCTCCTGATTGAGGCTTGTTTTATTTATAACGTATTTTACTTGTAATTTGTCTAATGAAATATTTGTTTCCCTTTATTTATTTTGGTTTATTATATTTTATAACTCCAACCTAATATTATTCTTTTCGATTTTTTTAATTATTTGTCTTAATGAATGTATTTATTATCTCATTGAAAATATATAAATAAAAGATTTGTTTTGTATTTTAATTATTTATCTTAATGAATTTTTTAAGTATTTTTATTTTTGTTTTGTATTTTGATAATATATGTGTAATACTTATGAATATTTGTAAAGACACTTTTGCCCTTAATAAAATTAGTATGTTATATTTTGGACAAGATTTAGCGAAAATTGGGGAAAAGAAGAAACGAAATTAACACAAAATACCACTTTAAAGACCCAATTGACGAAAAATAAATTTTAGTAACGACTTTAAAAATGAATGACAATTTGAAGAGACAGGAGTGTCATTCAGCCATTGCTTTGGCTAAATAATTGGTTTGGTATGGTTTGAATAGCTTATCTTATTGGCTCAAAAGGATATTAGAGAAATTGATGGGTTTGTTATGTGAAATTCTAATGCTACGTTTGGATTGAAGTAATAAAATTGTTGAATGGAGAGTGAAATGGTTTATTTTATTTAAAAAATAAAATTCATAAATTTAGTAAAAATTAGAATAATTTATTTTATTCTAATTGAACAATCAAATATAATTTTTTTTATTTTATAAAAATAAGTCATTTCATTTCTACATTTGTCCCTACAATCCAATCATAGAAAAGTTATTAAATCTCTATTTCTCATTAGTCTTAATTTACCACTTAACAAAAAGGACAAAAGTAAAAAGTACGACGAAATAAAATAACAAAGACTCGGATTGTTTGAGACGTCAAATTTCCATACATAAGATTCTCCATTCAACCTACAAAGTCTTCAAATCTAAAGGACAAGAGTAAAAAGTAAGACGAAAAACGTAGCAAAAAACCAAAAAATAAAAATAAAAAATGTAAGACGAAATAAAATAACATAGACTTTCGGATTGTTTGAGACGTCAAATTTCCATACTTTTTTTTTTTTTGCGCTAAATAAAGTATTCAAATCTAATCATATCTAGCATTAGGAAACCGACACCACTAATCTTCTGAACATAAAGTTTCTATGTGAAATCAATAGATAAATTTTGGAATTTACTTGCTTTGAAGACTTTACATTATCTTCTTTTTTTTCATTAGAGGATGCGCCTTTGCACCGACTGACTATACATATATTTATAAGAATATATATGTATACTAATAAAATAAAGTTGGAGAATCTGAATGAGAGGAACAAATCATATATATGACCAAATTCCTGTTAGAAAATTGGAATTAAGAAAAATAATTACCGAAGAAGAGAGTGAGATGCATGCATGTATCTAGATTATTATTTATGGAAGAAGGCTTGGAAGACACGTACGCGTCAGTGAGTCAAAACCTTGTGAGTTTAGACAACTTTCTTTTAATCTTTCTTTTTGTAGTTTTTATTTGTGAACTAAACATACAAAATTTAGCCAATTTCTTGTTTTCTTTTTTCATTAATTTACCACTAATAATTAAGTCCTTTCACTAAATGTTTTTAATTATTCATAATGTTGATTTTCTTTAATATTAATTGTTTTTAAAATGTAGTGTAAATATATGAACAAAAAAAACTTAAATAAATTTTTTGCCATTATTATTTGTTTATTTTCAAGTTTTAATAACTGATTCATTTCAATGGAGAGAAACATGATATGTATATTGTCTATTTCATTGATTATTAATTTTAACTACTGTTTTGAGTATTATATCTACTAACACAATTATTTTTCTCAACATGCTAGAGCTCATATGTTCTCACCAGTAAATTATTTGTGGCTTTCACCAGTCAAGTCTATCGCTATGTCTCGAAGACTTTAAGAGAAGCTGAATGTACATACCGCGTGATGGAATTATTAAAAGACTGGAATTTTAAAATTTGTTTATTAATTATGTATATATATTACTGGAATAATTAAGAGTGTTCTTTAAAACTTTCAAATTGTTAAAACAAAAGAATGTCAACACACGCAATAATGATAGTTCCCACTAATCTTAAACAATAAACAAAAACTAATGTATCCATACCCAACACTCCTCGCCATAAAAGTCTTTAATGTCTAGCATTAGGATGTTTAATTTAACACTAATCTTCTAAATGTAATCCGACAGGTCTCCAAGTGAAATTAACAGGTACTAAATTTATTACGATTCCTTCGTCTCAAGATAAATGTTCACATTAGTATTTTGGTCAGTTTTATGTCAACTTATCTATGTACTTTCTTTACTAAGCCTAAATATTATCCCACTTGCAAAATAAAATAAAATAAATTATAACATAAAAAGAGTTTTCTTTTTATTAGGAGTACTATATATATATATATATATATATATATATATATATATATATATATATATATAATGAAATGTTCACGAATATGTCATCATATTTTCATTATCATATCATCACTACTAAAATAATAATTTATTATTTACAAGAAAAATACATTTTCAATGTTTATAAATTTTGCATTGGGACTCTTTTGGTTGATAAAGCTGTAGCATTATTTTTTTTATCAGTCAAAAACAAAAATAAGAAAAAATAAAACAGCCAAACGTTATATAATTAAAATATCTAAACCGGACCACTAACGAGACCATGCACACTCAACAAAAGGAGAAAAGAATTCTTCAAGAATATCTCACGCAATTAATTGCCAACTCATTTGGTTTATCTAATTCTAATAAACCCGTTTAGCCAATAAGATCGATGCTAACAAACCAATGTTATATATATATATATGGCAATGATCCATATCATGTATTTGCTATGAATTAAAAATGGGCAAATAACATTTTAATCGTCCGTCCCAAGAAGCAACGGTTGAGATTAAAATTTTGGACACGACGTCCGCTAGTAATTTTAGCGGATGGAATTACTGCACTTTTTGGACGATTATGCCCCCAAATAGCCTAAATCAACAAAGGTCAACTAATGGCGGTGGAATCAATTACAGACGATCCCGATAATGCTTAGGCAATCTTTGCATACGAAGGCGTCTCTGTTCTAATCAAAGTTTGTAAATCTGGATCCCTCACAGCACAATCACATGATGTTGGAGCAATTACAAATGTGGCATCAATTGAAGAAATTCGAATTTCTTTGGGTGAAGAAAGAGATGTGCCTGTTATAGTTCAGTTACTGAGTTCAGCACAAGAAAAAGGCAGCAAATGGTGTATCAATTTTAGCATCATCCAGCGAAAATTTTCGTGATTTGATACTGCAAGAGAAGGGTTTGCAGAGGCTTTTACATTTGCTTCACGAATCATCCAATTCGGCTACACTAGAACACATTTTGCGTGCAATTCATTCTCTTTCAGCTTCCAATTCAACCGCTCGATTTTTATCGTCATCTATTAGCTTTATAGTCCAGTTATCGGAGTTGATAAAGCATGGAACTTTAGTCCTGCAGTAACTATCAGTTTCTTTGTTGGCTAATTTATTGGCATTATCATCCAAAAAGTGCTGTAATTTCGTCCGATAGAAATTCTAGCGGACGCGGTGTCCAATTTTTAATCACAATCGTTGCTTTTTACGATAGACGATTAAGATGTTATTTGCCCATTTTTAATCCATAGCAAATACATGCTATGGATCATTGCCCATATATATATATATATATATATATATATATATATATATATATATATATATATATATATATATATATATATAGGGTACTCATTCGTGACAACTGGTTGTTACGGACACTATTCCAACAACACATCCTCAACCGTTGATCAGGATAATAAAGGGTGAGATTAAGCTCAATATAACCCCTGCCGTTAGAAGGAGTAACGACAATGATTCTCTTTCTAGCGGCAGGGCAGATGACCAAAATATATGGCTTATCCTTAGCTGTCACTAGAAGGAGTAGCAACATGAGGTAATTGGAGCATATATATATATATATATATATATATATATATATATATATATATATATATATTGTAAAACCTTATCACAGTTGGAAAGATAATTGGAGTTGACTAATATGCTTACACTATGCAATCAAGTATATCAGCTTTTGGGTTCCCTTATTCACTTTCATTTCTAACTGTCATTATAATAAATTATATTATAAAAGTATACAAAATTTTAGTTTCATCTAATATATCAAATGTATTGGTTCCTTCTCAAGATAAGAAACATTTTTTACAAAATAAAATTTTTGTTGTACTTTCCATATTTAATTAATGTCTCATCCAAACAAATAATAAACTAATCATGCCATAGTATTTAATACCAAAGATTCATCTAAATATCATGCGCATTGCGGACATGGATGGAGTATATATGAATGTTAGTGAACCAGTGGGGACGTGGACATGGATGGAGTATGTATGAATGTTAGTGAACCAGTGGGGACGTGTTACTCCCTTCGTTAAATTATAGATTTACGTTCATTTGAATTAAAATTAAATAAATTATTCTAACTTTAAATATTAAAAATTAACTTAAAAATTAAAATATAATCTAATTTTCAAACCAAAGTAGTACTTTTAACATCTTTTGTGGGATGGAGGGAGTAGTTTACTTCTTTTTTAAATTTAAAATTTTGTATGATTTTATAATATTCTTTATGTTAATGACAGTCGATATGAAAGTTTATAAGGGGACCAAAAAACTGATATGCTTGATTGTGTAGTGTAAGCATGTTAGTCAACTCTAATTGTGATAAAAATTTACAATATATATATATATATATCCCAATTACCTACCGCTACTCCTTCTAGCGGCAGCTAAGGATAAGTCATATTGGGGGCTTGGTCATTTGTCCTGCCGCTAGAAAGAATATCACTGCCGCTACTCCTTCTAGCGTCAGCCCTTTATTATCATGATCAACGGCTGAGGAGGTGGTTGCTAGAATATATATATGATAGTGTTGCCTGCCTAGCTTGTCATATAGTTATGGAGAGAAGTTGCTCTCAGCTGGTTCTTGTTTTAATCTGTCTAGTTAACTTGTTTTTAGTCATTTCAGCTACTACTAGGAGAAGTATAGCTGATGATCAATCTGATCTTTTGGCTTTCAAATCTCTTATAAACACCAATAATATCTTAGCCAACAACTGGTCCATCAATACCTCTCCATGCAATTGGATTGGTGTCTCCTGCGGTGTCCGCCACCAACGGGTCACGGCCTTAAACTTAATCAACATGGGTCTTAAGGGCACCATTTCTCCGTATCTTGGTAACCTCTCCTTTCTCAACCTCCTCGATGTTAGTTATAACAATTTCCATGGCGGTCTACCCAAAGAATTGGCTCATTTGCGTCGATTAAAACAACTGAATTTGGAATATAACAACTTCACCGGAGAGGTACCCTCATGGTTGGGAGGCTTACTAGAACTTAAGCACTTAATCCTGTCGGATAATGATTCTACTGGTACCGTTCCAACTTCTATTTTTGACATTCAAAAGTTGAAGACACTGCTTTTGTCTTATAATTTTTTGCATGGACATATTCCACAAGAGGTTGGAAATCTTTCCAGTTTGAGTAGATTAGAATTGAGAGGTAACCAGCTTTCAGGATCAATTCCATCCATTATCTTGTTCAACATGTCTTCATTGACCAAGATTGATCTCTCGGAAAATAATTTATCGGAAAGTCTTCCGGTGAATTTCTGCAAACATCTTCCTAAGTTGGAGTGGCTCTCTCTTTCTGACAATCAGCTTAGTGGGCAAATTCCAACAAAATATTTGTCCAAGTGCAAGGAGCTTCAGGTACTTGGGTTGTCTGTAAATAAATTTAGCGGGAACATACCTCGGGAAATTGGCAACTTGACAATGCTCACGGAAATATACCTTGCAGCAAACAGCTTTAAAGGTATGATGTTATCTAATCATATACTTCTATGTTAGTGAAAAATGTTCAGGTGTCCTGTGTTTATTTGGCTTGAATACATTTTAAACCTTAATTTTTTTTATTTTTTTTTATAACTTAAATATTAATGTTTCAACTTTAGGACATTAAATCTTAATATTTCTAAATTTTTATAAATTAAACTTTTTGACCATCGGATTAACCAATTCTTATCGGAATAAGTCACGTGACTCAAAATTGAATGACAATTAAGTCTTTTAAAGGTATATATCATTTATATTACCTCTATTTTATTCTCTTTTTTTCATTTTCAACACACACTAATCATGTGCCTATAATTTATGTGCTTACAAAGATATTTAAGATTTTCTATTAATATGGGCAATTAAGTCTTTTAAGAATATATACTCCCTTCGTCCCGTGTTAAACGTCCTAATTTCCTTTTTAGGATGTTCTTAAATTAATGTCCTATTTCTATATTAGTAATTATTTTTATCTTATTTTTTTCACTTATACCCTCATAATATTTGTAGTCAACTTTTGTTGGAAACTTAAGAAATGATAAAAAAAAATTACATTGGGAAATGATGTATTGTTATACCACTTTCTCTCTCATATACTTATTGAAATGTGAGAATAACAACAAAAATGATAAAATAGCTAGAAATTAATACCAACAAATGTGGACAGTTTGCATGTATGGATATATGCATGTAATTAATGGGTGGGTTTGGAGAGAGAAATATACTTATTGGAATGTGAGAATAACAATAAAAATGATTTAGAGAATTGATTCATGTGGAAACTAGTAAGGAATAATTACTGTCGGGGTCATAGAAAAGTGAATGGATACTTCAATTAATAAGTAATTTAGAAGGACAATTTAGGTTAAAAAAATATTATTAATTAGTGTACCGAAATCAATTAGGACGTTTAATTCGGCACAGAGAGAGTATCATTTATATTGGCGACTATAATTTATTCTTAAAAAAAAAATTCATCACATACTAACCACGTGCTTATAATTTTTTATACTTCCAAAGATATTTAGGAGTGAAATTACCCAAAATACTCTTATTCAGATTAATTATTACACGCATGTGGCCAAATGTTAAATTTATAAAAGTTTAAAAATATTAAATTTTAATGACTTAAAGTTGAAACATTAGGAGTTATGTTGTAAAAAACAAGAAAGTGCATTTAAACTAATTTATTTCTACATAGGACAACTTTTTTCTTATCATGTGTATAATGTACACATGTTAGTTAAGGCAACAAACATTTTGAATCTCCTTCTTACCAAAAAGTTTACACACAAACAACCAAAAATTCACCTCTAAAAGAAATTTTTGTTGGTTCTTCGATCCTTCCACGCCAAGTTAATTTTAGTCGGCCTAATCTACTAACTCACATTTGTTATTTCTCAAAGGCACTAAGAGATCTAGAAGCGGGGTTGAATAGAACCTTTAAAAACTTTTGCTTTTAAAGAGTAATTATCAACTTATAATTAAACAAGTTAATTAGATGGTTTTGCACAACAAAATGATAGTTTAGAAAAATCCTCATCAAAGATTATAGAGAAATTACAGCTCTAAATTTAGTAAACAAATGTGGAACAAAGTCACATACTAAATCGTAGAGCACTTAAAATAATTTGACAGGAAAGTGAATGTTGAAAGTAAATGAGACAAGATACTTTAAGTAGTTCAGAGCACAAAGATCTCCTAGTCCACTCTTCTACTCCTTGAGTAGGTATAATCCATTAAGGATGGGGTAATTACTAAGATCTGTTCATTAAGAACAGTTACAACAACTGAATCACTAAGATTCTTTCAAGTCACTAAGACTTGGTTACAAAGGTCACTAAGACCAAATAATCTCAGTAATAATAATGAGTTTTAGGTGCTGCTAAATTGTTTGAAGTTTGACACATAATGACTTAGCAGCAGAACAAGATGTTCAAAATCGTAGAGTAGAAGTCTTTTTAAAATGGTAGCAGTTTGACTTTTTGATTGTTGTTCTTTTCTGTTTGTTTGAATTTGCTTTCCTTTTATAGTCCTTCCTCGAGATCTTCCCATTTGGAAGTTATCGTTGCTCCATTAATACTTAGATATTTGTAGATCTCTGATTGTTGACTTTAGAGGAGGTGTGTCAGCTTTTGGCTATGACATGTCCTTTCATAGTACTGATTGCTACAAAGTCACGCACGTAGGTGCTGTCTTTTCACCAATATAGTTGTTAGACACATTTCCAACTGCCCTTCTCCTTAGCCTCAAGAGTTTTAACAAACTACCTTGGGGTCTTCACTCTATGAAGATCGACACTGTCAGTCCATGTCAGAACTAACGCACTCTACGATTTTCCTAATTGTAGAGTTGAGTGTCAAGTTGTAAAGTATCTGGCTAGGTAGACTTTACGTTTTACACATAACTTCAGTGCACTCTACGATGCTTCTATTTAGTCTTAAAAGACTAAGTCTTTGACTCTTCTTATCTTGATGATCTACAACTTTGCTCTGATTCTTCGATTATTACTTGTACTCTACGAACTCTGAGGTTTGACTTGACAAATCAGCAAACTTAGAATACTGGTAGTTGTAGCTCTACGATCTTCAGAGCTATAATCAGTAGGCTCTACAATCTTCAAAACTATGATTAGTAGGCTTTACGATCTTCAACTACTTACTTTACGATCGACTTAAACTTAAGATCTATATATCAGATTCACTCTACGAAATAGATCAACCTAACAAGTTTGATCTCTAACCTTATAAGTCCTTTTACATTAATTTTATTTTAAGGACTGTACAAAAGCTACTGATTACAAATATACATTAATTTCACATGTCATCATCAAATCTTAAGACATGCATTATACTAACAATCTCTCCTTATTTGATGATGACAAAACCAGTAGTTTCAAACGATCATCAATTCTTAAATGCATGACTTACATATAGTGAGTAACTATATTTTTAGAGAAAAAAATAAATTTATCGAGAAAAGAATCGTTACAAAGTGTGAGAAGAAAAATTATAAGGAAAAATAATTTCTTTATCTCTTACCTCTTTTGCTTCTTGGCAGATCTCTTCTTTCAGGTTATTTTCTCCTTTGATAACTTTCTCTCCTTTCCTATGTTCTTCTTTGAATCTCTTCTATAGAATCTATGGGTGGTCCAAGATCTAGCATGTTGAATCTTTCTTCTCCTTATATGTGAACCCCTTATAGATTGCTATTCATAAAGGCTTGATCACTAGATGGGAGTCGTGAGCCAGTAGGCGTTACTGCACTCGATGATCCTGGCCTAGAAAAAGAAGATGATGGAGATTGTCCTTAACCCAAAGGAATGACATGAGGCGCATAGATTCAAGGAGGAAAAGGAGGAGGAAATGATAATTATTGTTGAGGTCGTCTCTTCTCCCCCTTTTTGTCAGCATTTTGACCATGTCGTAGAACATTAACTTCATCGGAGAGTTGCTTGACTGTGGACACTAGTTCCTGCATCTGGCTCCTTGAAAGTGTGATATCTTCTCTGGATTCTTAATGTCTAGCATCAGCTTATTCTCTCTGATGATGAATAAGCACCATTGTAATAACAGTACGCTCCATCGACTGGACAACCATAATCTTGAATTCAATCAAGGAAAAGTTTAGAGAGAAATCATTGTCGGAGAGAAATTTGATAGAATCTGCATTTGTGGTTTGAAGAGAGATCACTGCCACTTTATGCTTAGCAATTTGTTTGAAGTAGAAGTCATTGCGCTTCTTGAGGTTACCAAGAATAGTCTTAATAAGCTCATTCATTCGGGTGCCAAACTCTTTGGACATCTACCCTGGTACTTTGGCAGCAGTCTGGGCAATATGGAGGAGACTTCATTGAATTCCAGTAGTAGTGTCATTGATACTAACATTGCATTCTTTAGATATAGTATCCAACATTCGCTCAAGCTGAATCTTGGATGGTACTACTAAAACTCTTTTAATAATTTGCTTTAGGAGAGTTTCGAATCCTTCCTTATTTCCCGGGTTGATGTCTCCAACTAAAGAATGAGGAAGAATTAAACCTAAATTTGTACTATTAGATGAAAAGGGTATATCTGGATTTGTATGGGAGGTTGAGGGAGTATCTGTATAGTTAGGAGTATGTGTATGAACATGTACATATTAAGGTTATTCTTTAAAAGGTGAGTTAGGGGACTCTATGATCGGAGAGTTAGGAAACTCTACGATCGAAGAGTTTTGAGGAGATGGGGATCTAAAGTATATATGTTCAGGAGTTATTTCGGGTGATGATGGAAAGTTATATACAGTATGGGTTTGGTTAGTTTGGTTAATGATCATAGGATTTTGAGACTCTACGATCTTGGGTTGAGAACTTTGGACTGAATTATGCTCTGCAGTCGTAGAGTTGAGCTCTACAAAAGCTTCATGGCGTGAGGGTGATTGAGTTTTATTGAAGAGAGAAGATGAAACGATTATGACTTTATTGACTATACCTGAGTGGAAGGAAGGACTTCCATCTAAAATGGTTCTTCTAGCAAACTTTACGATCCTTTGGAAGTTCTGAGACAACACTTTTACACTTGTAAAGGATTTAAAGGTCCAAGCAATGTAACTCAGATCTCCCATCAGAAGTGCCTTCAACTAGGGCATGACGGGTAGGAAATGGAACAGTAAGTCACTATTATGATCAAAAATAATTGTGGTTCTGTCTGCTTCTTCACCTTCTTCAAAGACCTTTTCGCCCAAGAACTTCAGATTGTCAAACCTTGCTCCTACCTCTTCTAGGATTGGAGTTTCTTTAAATACAGCTTCAACTTCCTCTCCTTGAGATTGAGCATCTTCTTACACAGAAACAAGTCTGCTGGGTTCACTTCTGATGCCCTCTACCACAGATTGAATGATCTTGGTAAGCTTCAAGGAATTATCAGAAGAGCTTGTAACTTTCTGCTCCCCTTCAGATGTAGCCTTCACTTACTTTGTAGGCTCAAAGGCCTTTTTAGTCATTAGCTTCTTATTCTCAGTTATCTTTCTTAATCTTTTCTTCTTTGAAATTGGCTCAAGTTCAGAAACTTTCCCAACCATCATTTCTTCAGTAGTAGGCTCAAGCTCAAAAGACGTCCTAGCAATCACATCGACTGCTGTTTTATGCTCTATGATCAGAGAGCTAGAAGACTCTACTCCTCAACAAAAATAATCCTGCCAGACTTAGCCATCTTAGCAGCTTTTGCTTCCTTTATTTGCTGCCTATCCCATTCAGCAAGGGTTAGACCTTTTTTGTTAGTAGCATCAATGTGTCTTTTGTCTAACTCTTCACAATAATCTTCAGCCTGTTCAAGAGCGAATTTGGGAGGTGGTTGTACAGTGGTTTTCCTGAATCTTTTAACCTTCCAACTCTTTTCTTTGGCAAGCTGGCTCAAAGAGACAGAGTCATCGATTTTATCTTTAGTTTTCCCTTTATTTGAATCCCTCTTCTCAGGAATGTTTGATTCGTCCTGAGAGTCCTTAGGAGTTTTCTACTTATCTTCCTTCGTCTTCTTTGTCAGACCATGCTGCTTGGTCTGGATGGTTGTGGGCACCTGTTTGCCTAAATCTATACTAGCAAAATACGCAAGTGTATGCAGTCCACAAGTAATAAAGTGTAAGTAGAGTATCGCTCCTACGAGAAATTATTTAATAAAAATTACCAAATACTACAAATTAAGATTGTGAATTTATGAAATTAAAATATTTAATTAAACTAATACTAAATACCACTAGATTGAAACCAGATAATAATGACTTAAGACTACAATTTCACTTATTACTTCACTTAGATCAATACACTTCGTGTTAAGTTATGCTAACTGTTCCGGACTGTTAATCGAGAACTCATCAATATTTATGACTATCTCCTGATATATCATAAACAAATCAACTTAAATCCACAAATGATAGAATTAAGGTGAACATCCTAGCTAACTAATTCACTATATCTCTATGTGAATTATAATTAAAAAGTATTTAAAGCACATGTTCCCTTTCAAATTGCATGCGGCGTATAGGTATATCTTTATCCTAGACACAAATTATTAGTTCCATCACCATATAGAAAACACAATCACATGCTATTATGATTAGGTCTAAATCTATAATCTATCTCTCAAGTTCATATAGATTACCACGGTAATCGTTGATCAGGTAATTAAGCAATTAATCACAAATCATAATAGACAATCCGATAATAATAATTAACAAAGAAGCATATCAATAAAAGCTACGCAATAAGATCCATTGTAATCTTAAAAAAAAATTAGTTCATAATTGAAATAAAATCCATCATCCACAATTGATAAGCATTCAGAATATAAAATAAAAGATTAGGGAAGAGAATAGAATCTGTAATTGCAATCCTTGAGTTTCTCCTTCAGCTCCCTACAATGAATCATTCTTGCTTGCTCAATTGCTTCAAGTCTCCAAAACTATCTCAAACTAGAGTTTTGTCTACTAAAACTAATCTCCTCTAATCTACTGAATAAAACATCTATTTATAGCCTACTAACATAAATCCAACTCCTAATAGAATTTAAAATATCAAATTGCAGTCTAATTGGTCAAACAGGTCAAAAAGTCAACTATGGCAATTTCCTGAACTGGTGCGGTCGTGCTTGAAATAAGCTGGAATGGAGTGCGGCTGCGCTGCTATGGCAGACAGACAAAATTAACACTGAAGACCGGCGTGGCCACGCTGCTACCCAGTTCATTTTGGGTGCGGCCGCGCTGCTCCAATTTTTGCACTTTTGCTGCTTTTTGCTGCTGCCTTCATCCAATCATTACCAATCTAATCCCAAAGCACATAACCTACAAAACAACATAAAATGCATGAAAAGTAATATAAAACTAAGGAAATAAACAACAATCCAAATTAAACGATACCCAATTTGTCGGTATAAAACCTACTCATCAAATACCCCCAAACTTAAACCATTTTTTGTCCCCAAGCAAAACACTACGAACAAAACTAAAATAACTGAATTCTAACAAGCAACAACTCAAGCAATGAATCCATACGAATTTGAACAATGGCCTCAAAGATTTTGTTTAAAATGATAACTCAAGCAAAATTTTTGAAAACATGCAAAGATTATAATTTTAACCTAATCATCAGATCCACAACTACTCATCATTCCTTAAGTACGTGTGTGCATCCAAATGTTCAAACTAGTCATGACTTAGATAAGACCATATAAACAAATACTCATAAAAGATTTTCAAAATCAACTCTAAAAACCTTCTTATCACATCAATTTTCGCTAATAAAGACAAAATATAAAATTAAGAGGAACAAAAAAGGATATTTCATTTAGCACGTTCGAACCATTCCCAAGTATTTTAAAACATAAATTTTCTTTTATTTTTTTCTTTCCTTTTTAGTGAGTGCGTTTTATGCTCCATCTCACTTCCCATTAAACGAGTGTGTTTTACACTCCATCTCGTTTTCTCTCGCACGAGTGCGTTTTAAGCTCTTTCTCGTGCCTGTGTTTATGAGTGAGTGCGTTTTATGCTCCATCTCAACCCACCACATGATTCATCATTCTAACTCAGGAAGGTTTTACAATTTTCAAAATTTTCAATAACCCAAGATTTCCCCCAAACTTATGTTACTGCCTAAATTCGCTTTGAATGATGCTCAAATAAGTTTTTAAAGTTTCAATGATATCTTTCACAAGCATTTAACCAAAAAGAATTTTAAGTCACAACTAGCTAAACAGATGGATATGTGCTTTGAAGTTCAAAAAGATCACAAATAGTGTAAACCCAACTTATAAGTCAAAATATAAACTAAGCATGCTTCTCAACTTCACAAGAGTTAAAAAAAATTAATCACAATTTTTTCTGATCATTGGCCATAATCAAATTAAAATCAAACCATTGCTCACCTATCCTAAAAACATACTAACTAAAATGCAAATCTAACTAAATTCAAATTCCAAATAAACAAACACAAGAACACACCCCCTCCCAAACTTTAACTAGATATTGTCCTCAATGGCTAAGATAGAAAAAATTAAAATAGAGGATTTCCCTGGAAATATAGCAATATTTTTCCTTGTCTGCTAAGTCTAACGAATAGGGTAGGCACATTGGAATGAATAAGGCATTGCACTTGAATTGAACTCGAATATATAACCTGTAAACACATTAGAAGCAATTTTATTAAATCCTAATAAATGCAAATTTATTAACTATTATAAAAACTAATAAAATAAATAAAAACTAAAACTAAAATTAACCTGTAAACTTGGGTTGCCTCCCAAGAAGCGCTTGTTTTATAGTCTCAGCCCGACTACTTCAATTTTCTATCTAATTCCCTTTTGATAATTGAGGAACCCTGCATCCATCAGTAATAATGTAACTTTCGAGGGCTTTGCTTCAGTAAGAGTTATTGTTTCACATTCACCTAGATTGCTCTTTTTAGATAGAATCTCCTTTAAGACCTGTAAGTAACTAGGCGCTTGCTCCATTGTGTCTGTGAACGAATTCTGGCATTCAAGTTTTGCAAACACAACTGGCTCTTCATCTATCGTCCCTTTCTCATTCCACCATGGCTCCAAATATATACTAGCTCTCATATCGCATAGAGCTTTGTCGACGACATGACTACCAATTGGGCAAGAGATTGTAAAACTATCCGGATCCTTGAGCTTTGGCAGAGAAAGTACATGGGGCACTAACAACATCGGCTCATCAGCGTTGGAACTCAAGGCTAGATCTTCTTCGGCTTTATTTCCTGGTCCCCACTATTCTTCTATTCTTTTTCATCCATATCTGTTGGCACGTCCAGTTGCAGCTTTGGCGCGGGCAATCCATCAGTCTCGGGAACTATGTCACTGGGCCAAGTGTCTTGATGATGATTATTATTGGCATTGATAGGCTGACTCGACTAGTTCTCAAGATTTCGAATAATCTCTTTCTGCCTATTCGTCCACTCCTCACTTGATGTTATGAACTTGGAAAGAACTTCCTCCAAGTTTGACCTCTTTTCTTCATGTAGAGGGGTTTGATCCTGAAATTCTGGAGTGTATGGTTAGTTTGGAGTAAAGGTTTGGACTTGATTATTATGACTCTATGAAAAATCTGGATGATCCCCCCAACTATAATGATAATCGTTAAAATAGTCATAATTATTGGGGTAGTCGCTGAAGTTGCCACCATACTGTACTGACTCGAAACTGATGGCACATTAATGACTTGGATGATTTTCAGCACAATAATCACAAATAATCGTTACACTTTGAATACGTTGTGCTGCAAAAGCTTCAATCTTCCTCGAAAGTGTCTCAATCTGTGCTGACAATTCCTCAAGTTCATAAATCCCTGCCACTCTTGGCTGAGTCATTCTCGTATAAGGTCACTGATAATTATAGTTGACCATAGTGCTTGAAAAGGAAGTAGAATAAAATAAATAAATAAATAAATAAAACGTTTAAATTAAGACTACTTTGATTAAAATTAATATTGGCAAAAAATATTAAATTAATTCCCCGGCAACGGCGTCAAAAACTTGTTTGCCTAAATCTATACTAGCAAAATACGCAAGTATACGCAGTCCACAAGTAATAAAGTGTAAGTAAAGTATCATACACAAGGAATTATTTAATAAAAATTACCAAATACTAACTCTTAACCAAATTAATTTTATTTAAAAAATTAATTTAAGATTGTGAATTTATGAAATTAAAATATTTAATTAAACTAATACTAAATACCACTAGATTGAAACCAGATAATAAAGACTTAAGACTACAATTTCACTTAATGCTTCACTTAGATCAATACACTTCGTGTTAAGTTATGCTAACTGTTCCGGACTGTTAATCGAGAACTCATCAATATTTATGACTATTTCCCGATATATCATAAACAAATCAACTTAAATCCCCAGATGATAGAATTAAGGTGAACACCTTAGCTAACTAATTCACTATATCTCTATGTGAATTACTATTAAAAAGGATTTAAAGCACATGTTCCCTTTCAGACTACATGCGGCATATAGGTATATCTCTATCCTAGACACAAATTATGAGTTTCATCACCATGTAGAAAACACAATCACATGCTATTATGATTAGGTCTAAATCTATAATCCATCTCTCGAGTTCATATAGATTACCATGGTAATTATTGATCAGACAAGTAAGCAATTAATCACAAATCATAATAGACAATCCGATAATAATCAACAATAATTAACAAGGAAGCATATCAATAAAAGCTACGTAATAAGATCCATTGTAATCTTAAAAATAAATTAGTTCATAATTGAAATAAAATCCATCATCCACAATTGATAAGCATTCAGAATACAAAATAAAAGATTAGGGAAGGGAATAGAATCTGTAATTGCAATCTTTGAGTCTCTCCTTCAGCTACCTATAATGAATCATTCTTGCTTGCTCAATTGCTTCAAGTCTCCAAAACTATCTCAAACTAGGGTTTTGTCTACTAAAACTAATCTCCTCTAATCTACTGAATAAAACATCTATTTATAGCCTACTAACATAAATCCAACTCCTAATAAAATTTAAAATATTAAATTGCAGTCTAATTGGTTAAACAGGTCAAAAAGTCAACTCTGGCAATTTTCCGAACTGGCGTGGCCGCGCTTGAAATAAGCTGGAATGGGGCGCAGCCGCACTGCTATGGCAGACAGACAAAATTAACTCTGAAGACCGGCACGGCCGCGCTGCTACCTAGTTCATTTTGGGCGCGGCTACGCTGCTCCAATTTCTGCACTTTTGCTTCTTTTTGTTGCCGCTTTCATCCAATCATTACCAGTCCAATCCCAATGCACATAACCTACAAAACAACATAAAATGTATGAAAAGTAACATAAAACCAAGGAAATAAACAACAATCCAAGTTAAACGATACCCAATTCGTAGGTATAAAACCTACTCATCAACACCCCCTTCACCTTCTTCTGAGGTGGTTTTTCAGTAATGGAATCTAATGCCTCAGGCAAGTTTGGAGTTGCAGAGCCCCTTGATGTTTCTTCTTCTACCTCTGCCAGCTTCCTCTTTGACTTCACCTTGGCAAGCTTCTGAATTTCACTAAGTGTCTTCTCATTTCCCTTAGATTGCTTAGATCTCAAAATTTTAACTGGATTTATCTTCCAGTGCTCGAAGACCTTATTGGTTATCTTCTTATTAACGTTCAGAGCATCTCTTTCCTTTTCATCAAGATGCTTCCTCAACTTCTTCTTCAACAGAATGCTGATGAATCTTCCATAAAACATATTCAGAAGATGTTTTCCTTTAGCCTTTCTCTTCTCAACATCTTTAAACCATTTGGAGATCCAATCATCCATCACTGCTCCAAAATTGATTTTTTTTTCTCCATGGTTATGGTTGACATGCTTTTTAGTTGAAGCTCACTGACAAAGTCATGAGCAGAATCCTTGTAGAGAATGCACTTCCCCACAATATCAGCCAAGAACTCAAAATCTTGGGGGAATTCCTTCTTTTTGAACCCTTTTAGCTCTGGGTTCTTCTTGTATCCCATAAGCTTCAACCCTTGCTTCACCTCGATGCCTTCAAAATTTAGGGCTCCTTTATTTACAAACCCTAGAAAGTGATTGATCTCCTTAACTTTGTAGGTGAGAGTAATGTCTCTCACTTTGACGATGATGACACCGTTTGCACAAGAGCCATTGACATATAACTTTTCTACCCTTTTTGTGAAGATCCTCGTATTAGTGCTCAGAGTGCCGTAGACCATTGCCTTCTTCACTAGATCTAGCACTGTTCTTAAATGAGCTTTAATACCTTCAAATTCGTCAAAACAGATAAGGTTTCCTAGAATAACTTGGCAAATCGATATGATTTAAATGGTTAATTTTATCTAAAAGGAAAAGAAATAAGTTAAGATTTATGAACTTGTATGATGAACTAGGGCTTAGAGAGAGAAACAATTGAAAGTCAAGCACAGATGAATCGATATAGTCAAATTGAAAAATTTGAAATATAAATATACTTCCCTCTATTTTAGTTGAGCGGGACACATGTTAAATAGTTATTGGAGGCATGCACAATTACTTTATCAGACAACGTATTTAAGCTCGATTTGCCTTGCACGTGCCTTGACTTTTTACTATCCACTCAACGATTTGATGGATATCGTAGATCTTTCTTTCATAAAGTATTTTTGACTCTACGATTTCCTTTTTACATTACAATCCATTCTATGAACCTTGCTTCACTTACTTTCGTTCTACGATTTCTTCTTGTAGAGTTAGTTTCTCTAAAGTATAATATTAAGAATTTAAATTCAGGATTCCTAGTTCACTTATTAAATTATTGAATTTAGATTTGTCTAATGGTTTAGTAAACACATCTGCTAATTAATTTTTAGTAGAGATAAAATGTAAAGATATATTTTTATTTTGAACATGATCTCTTATAAAATGATATCTTGATATCTATATGCTTAGTCCTAGAATGCATAATAGTATTATGGGTGATTGCTATTACACCAGTGTTATCACAGAATATAGGAATATATTTGAATTCAAACCCATAGTCAGCTAGCTGATTCTTTATCCAAAGAATTTGAGCACAACAGTTACCAACAACAATGTACTCAGCTTCTGTAGTTGAAGTTGATACTGAGTTTTGCTTCTTGGTGAACCATGAGACCAATCTATTTCTAAGTATTTGACATATCCCACTAGTATTTTTCCTGTCTATTTTGCATCCTGTAAAATCAACATCTAAATATCTAATTTGATCAAAGAGAGACTCCTTGGGACACTATAATCCCAAATATGGAGTGCCCTTGAGATATTTGAAAATTCTTTTAACATATATTAAATGAGACTCTTTAGGATTAGCCTAAAATCTAACACAAAGGCAAATAGCAAACATAATATCTGGTCTATTAGTAGTTAAGTAAATGAGAGATCCAATCATACTTCTGTATTGAGTAATATCAATACTTTTACCTTGTTCATCTTTGTCAAGTTTAGTTGCAGATGCCATTGGTGTAAATCTTTGATGTACTTGGCTTGGTTGATGAATATGTCTTCATCAGTCCGCGTCACTTGTAATCTAGGGAAGAAGTTCAGCTCTCCCATCATGCTCATCTCATATTTGCTTTGCATAAGCTTGGAAAATCTCTCACATAACTTTTTATCTGTAGAACCAAATATAATATCATCTACATAAATTTGTACTAACAATGTTTTATCCTTATGCTTCTTAAAAAATAATGTTTTGTCTACTCTACCTCTAGTGAACCCTTTTTTAATAAGAAAATTAGTTAATGTTTCATACCATGCACTAGATGCCTATTTTAGTCCATATAGTGCTTTATTTAATTTATAAACATAATTAAAATGAGTAGGATTGACAAAACCTGGAGGTTGTTCAACATAAACCCCTTCTTGAAGTTTTCCATTGAGGAAAACACTCTTAACATCTATTTAAAATATTTTGAACTTCATGTGGACAACATGTGCAAGGAAGATTCTGATGGCTTCAAGTCTTGCTACAGGTGTAAAGGTTTCATCATAGTCGATTCCTTCTTCTTGAGAATACCCTTTGGCCACCAACATTCCCTTGTTCCTTATGATCACTTTATCTTCATCCATCTTATTCCTGAATACCCATTTAGTGCCAATGACTAGATGATCTTTAGGCTTTGGAACTAATCTCCACACTTTGCTTCTTTTAAACTGGTTCACCTTTTCTTGCATGGCTTCAATCTAGCTTGAATCTTCCAAAGCTTCTTCAATCTTCTTCGACTCCATTTGAGAAAGAAAGCTCAGGAAAAAGCATTCATTATGAGTTATAAATCTAGTCCTGACTCTTGTATTGGGATCTCTAATAATCAATTTAAGAGTAATATTTCACCCATCTGCCTTCAGTTGGAACATCAGTCCTTCTGCCTTCTTATCTGAGTTCTTCAATATCTTACTCTGGTTCAGGAGAGTCTTCAATTCGTAGAGTTCCCATCACAAGAATTATGACTCTATGATCTCTTACTCTAGCTCTATGATCGCTGGATCTGGCTCTATGATCACTAGGTCTTTGATCATAGGATTCTCTTGCTCTGCGTCTGCTTGATCATGCTCTACGTACGATTTCATTGAAAGACACAACTTTTCTTGGTTCCCCATTATCAGATTCATTAAACGAGATATGAATTGATACTTCAATGTTCAATGATTTCTTGTTAAACACTCTGTAAGCCTTGCTATGCACAGAGTATCCAAGGAAGGTTCCTTCGTTTGACTTGGGTTGGAACTTGGTCAGGTATCTTTTTCCATTGTTGAAGATGTGGCATGCATAGCCAAAGACATAAAAGTAACTAATGTTGGGCTTCTTTCCTCTTCACAAATTGCATGGCATTTTCTTGAAGGTGGAGTGGATAAGTGATCAATTCTGAGTGTAGCAGGCGATGTTGACAGCTTCAACCCAAAAATACTCAGGTAGTTTTGCTACGGCTAAAAAAGTTTTTCTTACCTCTATAAGAGTTATGTTTTTCCTTTCAGTTACTCCATTCTGCTGAGGAGTTCTTGGAGCTAAGAAATTATGATGAATGCCATTATCCTCAAAAAACTTATCTATCTCTGAGAAATTGAACTCCCTTTTATGGTAACTCCTTATATTAACCTTGATCTTCTCGCCTTTCTCATTCTCAACCCGCTTAAAAAACTTAATCATCTGAGAGTTGGTTTCATCCTTAGAGCTCAAAAAAATACCCATGTAAATCTGGTGTAGTCATCTACTCTAACCAGTGAGTACCTTTTTCCTCCAAGGTTGACAGTCGAAATAGGCCCAAAAAGATTCATATGAAGTAGTTGTAGAGGCCTATCATTAGAGTTGACTATCTTACTCTTGAATGAGACTTTAGTTTACTTTCCTAGCTGACAAGCTTTGCAAGGTTTTTCCTTGACAAAGTTTAGCTTGGGTAAACTTGAAACTGGGTATTTGGAGGAAAGCTTTAACATAATCCTGAAGTTTAAATGAGACAGTCTTCTGTGCCATAACCAGCTGACATATTCTGAAGCTTTAGCAAAGAAGCAGACAGTCTTGGTTGAACTCAGCATAGCTAAATTCACCACAAACACATTGCCTTCTCAAGTTCTGGTTAGCTTTAAAGAATTTGATTCCAGGTCTCTAACTTGGCATTAGTTGTTGAGGAAGATTACTTGGTGTCCTTTGTCGTATAATTAGTTGTTGCTTAGGAGATTGTGCTTCAGGCATTCAACAAATGCCACTTTATTGAAAGAAAGTGCACCATTTCCTATTGAGCCATATCCTCTTATCTTTCTAGAATTGTTGTCTCCAAAGATAACTGTAGGACCATCTTTTTCTTTGAAGTTCGACATGGGAGCTTTGTTGCAGGTTATATGCCTTGAGCATCCACTATCGAGATACTATATTGAGCTAGTGGAGTTTCTTTCCTATAAGAAACATTAAGCTTTATTTTGGTACCCCAATTTGTTTAGGTCCTAATTTGTTAGTACTCTTAGGACCTAGACCTGCCTAATTCTAGGTCTTACATACACAGAATAATCATCAAAATAACACATAGCTGCAATATGACCATATTCATGACTGTTATAACATTTAATATGATGCATGCTTGTGTGTGTTTATAAATTCCTTCTCTTCGAGGACATGTGTGGATGATAGAAACCCATTGCCTTTCTTCTAGTCTCTAACTCTCTTTGTTTTCACGTTGTTCTATGATTTTGAGAATTCGTAGGGTAAACATTAACTCTACGATTCTTGCCTAGTTGGTTCGTAGAGTGAGTGCGACCTAACTCTACGATATTTCGAGGCTTGAAGGTAGTGTAGGCTTTAGCCTGTGGTTTCTTAAATCCCAGACTAGTGTGTGATATATTGTTCTCAGATAACACAACTTGATCATAAGAGATTGTACAACATGGAATACTTGGCTCGACAACTCTGTGGATTTCAGAAACACAATACTTCTATGTGGAGCAGAAACACTGTTATTATTAGTCTCCAACAATGTGTCCACACTACATTCGGAGGATGAATCCCTAAATCCTATTCCTAATCGACCTGAGACAGATCTTTAGCTTGTGATCAAGGAGTCCATTGAAGAAGAAGACATGTTCTCCTTGTAGAGATAGTCTTCTTCCGTTCCTCAATCTTGGAAACTAAAGTTGATTCTCTTTGTACAAACTGTTCAGTTATCTTTCTCATATTTTCATTCTCAGCCTTAAGCTTGGAGAGGGAGCTAGTAGTTCGTAGAGCCATTTCCATCTCGACTTATACTTTCTCTTTCTCCTCTTGAAGAAGAGAATGGTCCCTTGATAGAATCTTGAATCACTTCATGTATTTATGCAGATCTGATATAATATCATGCAAGATAATTCTAAGAGCATTGATATCTATATTAGGGGAATTAAAATCAAATAACTCATTGATATTAATTTCTTGATGATCAGTGGTGTTGTCTGCTTGAGCTTCTATGGTCATGGGACAAAGATTAGCTATTTAGGGTCTTTCATAATCATTGGACTCTAAATTTGAATCATTGTTAGAGTCTCTCCACGATCCTTCTGTTACTAGACCTTTGTCTTTCTTATGTTACTTTTTGTAGCCTCTGAAGTCTTTTTACAGAGCAGACTCTTTCTTCTTCTTATATCTCTTCAATTCTTCTCTTAGAGGTTTGTTGCACTCAGCAATGTAGTGACCTGGCTTTTTACAATTGTAGCACAGGTTTTTTGAAGGATCTTGGTTGTTGTTGTAGTTGTTGTTGTTGTAGTTGTTGTTGTTATTATTATATCTTCTAAGATTGTTGCTTCTGCCCTTTCTTATGAACTTTCTTAGCTTTCTGGCAAAAGAAAAACATCTTCATCGTCATCAAATTCATCTTCCACTGGGCTTTTGAAGATGCCTCTGAAGCTTTGAGAGATGTTCCTCTTTCTTTCATCTTGGATTCTGAAGTAGTCTTTGCCCTTTGATTCAGCTCCAGCTCATAGGTAAGAAGATTACTGTAGAGCTTCTGCAAAGTCATCTCATGCATATTTTTAGATTCTCTGATTACTGTGGTCTTTGCATCCCACTTGCTTGGCAATGCTTTCATAAACTTGATGTTGAAGTCCTTATTAGGATAGACTTTCCCAAATGCTCTGAAGGAGTTGAGAAGAATATTAAACCTCTCGTATGTTGTAGTTATGGTTTCACCTGGAGTATGGGAAAACATTTCATATTGTTGGGTGAGGAGGGATTGCTTATTCTCCCTTACTTCCTTAGTCCCTTCATGCATTACTAGGAGAGCTTCCCACACCTCATTTGTAGTTTTGCAGTTGACTACATGCTTGAACAACTCGTCTTCTAAGGCTATGAATAAGATGTTGTTGCTCTCTTGTTAAGCTGCACCAGCTTTTTCTCGATGTCGGTCCATTCTGCCCTTTGCTTGATAGCTAATTTATTCAGATCGTCAGTTGTTGTTACGAGCTTTGTAAGAACGTAGGGGCCATTGATCATCGCTTCGAAAAGTTCCTCATCTATTGCATCCATATATGCTTGTATACGCACTTTCTAATTAGCGAATTTATCTTTAATGCACAGGAGTGGCTTTTCCACCACAAAACTCAGAACTGGTTTTGTTTAATGTCAAGGATCTACTCAAGCGATTTAAGCTTTGCTCAAGGGAACGCTGCTTTGATACCACTTGTTATTTCCTAAAGGCACTGAGAGATCTAGAAGGAAGGTTGAATAGATCTTTCAAAAACTTTTGCTTTTAAAGAGTAATTACCAACTTATAATTAAACAAGTTAATTAGATGGTTTTGCACGACGGAATAATAGTTTAGAAAAATCCCTTCAAAGATTATAGAGAAATCACAACTCTAAATTTAGCAAACAAATGTGGAACAAAGTCACAGACTAAATCGTAGAGCACTTAAGATAATTTAACAGGAAAGTAAATGCTGAAAGTAAATGAGACAAGATATTTTAAGTGGGTCAGAGCACAAAGATCTCCTAGTCCACTCTTCTACTCCGTAGATAGGTATAATCCACTATGGATGAGGTAATCACTAAGATATGTTCACTAAGAACAGTTACAACAACTGAATCACTAAAATTTCTTCAAGTCACTAAGACTTGGTTACGAAGGTTACTAAGACCAAATAATCTCAATAATAATAATGAGTTTAAAGTACAGCTAAATTGCTTGAAGTTCAACACATAATGACTTGGCGGCAAAACAAGATGTTCAAAATTGTAGAGTAGAAGTCTTTTTGAAATGGTAGCAGTTTGACTTTTTGATTATTTGGAAGTTATCGTTTCTCCATTAATACTTAGATATTTGTAGATCTCTCATTGTTGACTTTAGAGGAGGTGTGTTAGCTTTTGGCTATGACATGTCCTTTCATAGTACTGATTGCTACAAAGTCACGCACGTAGGTGCTGTCTTTTCACCAATATAGTTGTTAGACACATTTCCAACTGCCCTTCTCCTTAGCCTCAAGAGTTTTAACAAACTAAGTCTTTAACTCTTCTTAGCTTGATGATCTATAACTTTGCTCTGATTCTTCGATCATTACTTGTACTCTACGAACTCTGAGGGTTTGACTTGGCTCTTCAACAAACTTAGAATAATGGTAGTTGTAGCTCTACAATCTTCAGAGCTATAATTAGTATGCTAAATGATCTTCAGAACTATGATCAGTAAGCTCTACGATCTTCAACATTGCTTTAGGATCGACGTCAAACTTAAGATCTATACATCAGATTCACTCTACGAAATAGATCAACCTAACAAATTTGATCTCTAATCTAAGTTCTTTTACATCAATTTCATTTTAAGGACTATACAAAAGCTACTGATTATAAATATAAATTAATTTCACATATCATTATGAAATCTTAAGACATGCATTGTACTAACAACATCCTTTCTTTGACCCTTTTACCTAAACTTGATAGAAATTACAAAATATAACACATGAGCAACTTTATTGCTCAACAAACATCTTACTCTACACAACTCAATCGATATAATAATCGGAGTTCTACTCATTAATAATTCATTAATTATGCATCATAACATCAACAACAATTTATATGATAATTAAAATCACATAAAATTATTACATCGCACATCAGATGCAACCTACCATCTAATGCCCACTATCAATTATGTCATTCACAACATAACTGACCCACTATCAGCAATCGCAGCTTAGGCATTCTGATTCGTCTACTCGAGTCGTCTAGTCACATTTTTGCGACTTTAATTGTCTTTAGTTGCAACATATCATCTATCATCTTATTAAATGTGTTAGCAATTTTTCAACTCATTATGTCATTTCTACTAAACATCAACAAACATATTAATACACCGCGACAAGCAACCATGTATACGTAAACATATCACTCGTGCATAACCTTAACAACAACTGCATTTAAGCTTACAACAATGTAAGATAACTTACCGGTGAAGTTTATAACCTCTTAGCTCGGTTATCGTTCGGAATTAGGTCAAACTCGACACGTTCAGGTCCGAAACTCTAATTCAAAATCCACAACTATAATTTGGTAATATATTAACACTAAATATAATTTTATACTATTTTAAGTATACACTACATCCCTCGGTCAACTCTCGACTCTCTTATGAAAGTACCAATATAGCTTTAGGCGGTCGATCATGCGATTCGTAATGTCCATACACTTTTTAGGTCAACTAACCCTTTTCAAGTCTTTAGAGTAATCTTTAAGACTTTTCGATCAACTTTCATCATTTTTCGTCTATTCGATAATATTTTACAATTATTTCTATTTATTAAAATGTTATTTAATAGTTTTAAAATAGAAACGACATCTCGACCAACTTCTTGGGTCTCAAACTACCCCCAATATTTATCTTGTATTATTATAAGATTTTGCATTAATTTTCATAATTTTCTATCATTCACATAATTATTTTCACTATTTTTCAACTAACTTTTAATTAGCTTTAAAATACAATAAATACTTCTGTTATTCCAAAATTTAACAAAAAAATTTCAGTAATTCCTAAATAATATTAGAATATTACTTTATAAATTTCAGCTCAAAATCATTTCTCAATATTTATTTATAATTTTCTATAGTTTTTAATTTAGAAAATTCATAATAAATTATCGTTATTTTACGATATACTTTCCAACAATTATAAATGCCTCAAAATGAAGCTTCTCACACCAGTTTCAACTCAAACCCATATCCGATAATTTAATTATGAATTTTCAAAATTCACAACTTTAATAATTGATAATAATTCTTCTATTCATCCAAAAATTATGGAATAATACCAAAAAAAATAAAAATCAAAAACTTCATTATGAGAACTTCATAGAAGAAAGTCTTTCCAAATTTATCGTTTAGGCCTTCATCTCATCATCTTCGGCGTACCTATTGGTTTTTTGGCAAGTTTTCGTAACTTTTGTTGCCCAAATCAGTAGGTTATTACCCCATGAGTCTCTCCGTGTGATTTGTTTTGAAAATTGTTAATATTTCACGTTAAAACAAGGTTCCAAATTTTTTTTTCGGCGAGCTCTCTCTCCTTCCTTCATTCTCATTGATTTCTCAATAAAAATACCTCGTTTTTGTTTTAAAATCTTTTTTGGGGTTATAATCCACACAACCCATTAGTTTTAACAGTTTCTAAACATGTAGTAATCATCTTTCTCACCCCGATACCTCTATAGTTGGCGGTAGGGTTTGCTCACTCTAAACCTTTATGTTTCTTCTTATTTCCATCTCTACAAATACATGTATATAACATTAAATAGCAGGAACAAGGTAATTTCTTACCCTTTTCCAGCTGTTTTACCTCCTCCCATTCTTTTTTTTTCTCCCGATTCTCGATGACTCTAGTGTGTTTTCTTTCTCTCCTTTATCTCTTTTTCACTCCATGTGATATATATATATATATATATATATATTTAGAGAGAGAGACACAACAACAGCTTGTAACTTCTTTTCATCCCACCTCCTGCTCCCTACTTTCTACATCCTACTATGACATGCAAAGCCTTTTTTTTTAAAAGTCAACTATTTAAAAAGTCAACAATTATTTCTTTGACTCCTAAAAGTCAACTCTTGTACCCTGTTCTACTTACAGTCAATTCCTGATAAACTCGTCGTCCCGATTGTCATATTGACTTCCGTTTCGTTAAATTAATTCTAACTTAAAGTTTGACATTTTGATCTTAAAAGTCAACGATTGACTTTGACCATAAAAATCAATCCCTACAACTCATTGTGTCTATAATCATTTCAACTAAATTCAATATTTTGGACTCAACTATGAAGTCCGTGTCTCAAAATTTAACTCCGAACTTAACTTAGGATTTTCAATCCTCAAAGACATTTTGGTCATTTCAAACCAAAATTTTGACTAGGCTTATTCTACCAATTTTTATCACTCTCAATCCACTCACATCATACATTCTATCATTCAGAACTTCAATTCATCAAAATACGAAAATCAGCTGTTAGGGCCCGTAAAACTTTAATCGCTGGTCAATCTAGGGTTTATGATCGAGGAATCTCGATTCATTTTTATTTCAACTATTTTTATCTTTTTACGTCATTATTACATCATTCTGATATAACACAACTAATTTAAGTCAAGGGTATTACAACCCAACTAGATATTTGGGCCTATCTAACCATATATAATTAATTAAGTTTGGATGCCACTTTTATGTAGTGGAATTGAATGATTAAACTCACATCATTTAGGTTTACATTGACTAACCAACAAACATGTTGCATTACCCCCTTTTAAACTATTAGATTAAGACTGTATCATACTTATTATCCATCAACATTCTTCTCATATGAAATTGATGTGAAAACCCCAACAAATAAAACTATAAAACATGCAATAAATTCCATCATTTAAAGCTTATTCTTGGTCAAATCTTTTGCTGAATTATAGATCCTTCCCTCCAGGTTGCAAGTTAATTTTAAAGTAGGCCATTAATTACTAAATTGGGTAATTTCATCTACATTTTATTTCTACAAAGACTATTTTTTTAATAAACAATATTTAATATATATATATATATGTGTGTGCGCGCGCGCGCATTTATAATATCGGTTGTTTGTATAGTCCTGCTCAGTCATTACACGTAATTAGTTTTCTTTAACCATTATGCACTTTATTTTGTTTGTTTGTTTTTTAGGTACATTACCAGATGAAATTGTCAATCTTAATAAGCTAGAAGTATTTATGATAGGCCAAAACAGCCTAACAGGCCTCGATCCATTTAAAATCTTCAATATATCAACAATGAAAGTAATGGAACTGGCATATAATAACATTACGAGTCAACTTCCGTCTAGCATGGGGCTTTGGCTACCAAATCTTGAAGAGATTTACTTAGGCGACAATAGATTTAGTGGAACAATCCCGAGCTCCATCTCCAACAGTTCTAAGCTTACTAAACTAGACATGAGCTTCAACACTTTCACTGGCTCTATACCTAGTACACTTGGTAATTTAGAACTCCTCGAGTATCTATACCTTCAGCATAATGAATTGACCAAAGAATCTTTTACGGGATTTATCAATTCATTAGCAAACTGCAAACATTTGCAAAAGTTGATGATATCAAATAATCCGATATCTGGAATCCTTCCAGCTTCAATTGGTAATCTCTCTAGCTCTTTTCAAGAATTCTATGCAAGTGAATGTAAAATTAAGGGACAAATTCCTATTGAAGTTGGCAACTTGAGCTCCTTGCAGCTCTTACGATTAGGTAGCAATGAGTTGACAGGCAAAATCCCAGCAACAATCGGAAAATTAAGGAATCTCAGGGGTTTGAATCTATCAGATAATAGACTAGAGGGATCTCTTTCAAAAGATCTCTGTCAATTGAAAGGAATGGCAGAATTAAATTTATATGAGAATAGGCTCAGTGGATTAATACCGGAGTGCATCGGAAAAGAACTTAAATCTCTCAGTACGTTGTACTTGGACTCCAACAAATTGACTTCCATAGTACCATCGTCCTTATGGGGCCTAAATAATCTCTTGTTTCTAAATCTTTCCTCAAATTTGCTGAATGGAAATTTATCATCAGATATTGGAAATTTGAAGTTCATAACAAATATGGACTTGTCACGGAATCAATTATCAGGTGATATTCCAAGAACCATTGGAGACTCACAAATGCTGATTACTCTTTCCTTGGCGCATAATAAACTGCAAGGACCTATACCTGAAACATTTGGTAAAATCATAAGCTTGGAATTCTTGGATCTATCTAGTAACAATTTTTCTGGTGAAATTCCCAAGTCTTTAGAATCTCTTAGGTATCTTGAATACCTAAACGTGTCTGTCAATGGATTGCGTGGGGAAATTCCTACAAGAGGAAATTTTGTAAACTTCACTGCAGAATCATTTATGGAAAATGATGCATTATGTGGTGCACTTCGACTGCAAGTTCCTCCATGCAAAACTGGAACTCATCTTAGGCGATCTAGGTCAAGAACTATGCTCTTTTTGAAATATATATTACCGCCTATAGCATCAGTCATCCTTCTCTTTTCCCTTCTAGTTTTGTTGAAATGGCGCCAAAACAGAAACATTACAGTATCTCGCCAGACAGAACCCTTACTACCTTCATGGAGAAGGGTATCGTATAATGAACTTGTACGAGCAACAGAATCATTTAGCGAAAGCAACTTACTCGGGACTGGAAGTTTTGGATCAATATATAAAGGAGTGCTTTCAGATGGGATGGATGTCGCGATAAAGGTTTTCAATATGCAATTAGAAAAAACAATCAGAAGTTTCAATGTTGAATGCGAAGTGTTACGCAAAGTTCGACATCGTAATCTAGTCAGCATCATTAGCAGTTGTACTAACCTTGATTTCATGGCCTTAATCCTAGAGTACATGCCTAATGGAAACCTTGAGAAGTGGTTGTACTCTCACAACTATTGTTTGGATATTTCACAAAGGCTAAACATAATGATAGATGTCGCCTCGGCCTTAGAATATCTACATCATGGTCATACAACACCTATTCTTCATTGTGATTTGAAGCCTAGCAATGTTTTGATTGATGAAGATATGGTTGCACATGTTTGTGATTTTGGTATTTCCAAACTCCTGGGTAAAGATGAGTTTAGCGCACAAACTACAACCTCAGCAACGATTGGATATATGGCACCCGGTACGTTACTAGCTAATAACCTTAGTTGAAGTTTATTATTAATTTTTCTTATATATAAAAAGTGAAAACTTGTTATATATTGATCGTTTGGTGTTTATATTTAATGTTATTGATCGACTAATATATTCACAATAATTGCTTATATGATGTGTAGAATATGGACTAGAAGGAGTTGTATCTACAAGAGGGGATGTCTACAGTTACGGTATTCTATTAATGGAAACATTTACAAGAAAGAAGCCAACGGATGAAATGTTTTCTAGTGAAATGAGCTTGAGGAGTTGGGTAAATGATGATTTACATGGTTCATTATTTCAAGTTGTGGACACTAATCTGTTAGTGGGAGAGGCTGAACATTTACCTGCTAAGAAAAAATGTGTTTCATCCATCTTTGGTTTGGCCCTGGATTGTTCAAAGGCTTCACATGTCGAAAGGATCTCCATGAAAGACGTTGTAGTTAGACTTAACAAAATCAAAATCATGCTCCAAGCAGGTATTGAAAGGCCGGTACCAACAAGAAGGTAACAAGTTTAAAAGTTGAGTCATAATTTCCTTCAATCCTTTGCTTTTTCTTAAGTTAATTGTCAGAAAGATGAAAAATGTATTGGATATCTTTGTTTGAAATTAAATTTAGAGTTCTTTTAGGTCAAAATATTACTATAGGGACCATGTTGACAAAGATTAGATACTTAATTCAGGGGATCATTTTGTCTGTTGGACCAGTATTTATTCTCCCTTTTAATTCCTGAAAACTGCTAAATTGTGCAGGTTTAACACCTAGTTACCATCTGTGATGATTGATAAAATGGAGTGAAAACTGGAGTAGAACTGATCGAATCTTGCCGTGGATATGACTTGTTGTTTCTTTTTTGTTCTACTGGGAGTTGTTCCGTTGATAATCTGATATTTTAGTTGTTGATTTTGGTGTATCATATTTGCTATTACTTAGATATATGTTGAGATTATCATATTTGTAAACAGAATTCTATGGCCTTCTAATTTGTTTATGTTATTTTGTATTTGCTGCTATTAATTATTTGATTTGCTCAACTGAAATGCTCGTTAATTGCCTAGTGATTTTGATCCTTGAGAACTCAAATCAACCTAGCTAGTTCTTATGTTGTACCATGAAACTATATATAATGAAACTCCAATATGTACTACAAGCAATATTCAGATCATGTATATATAATTATATATGATCTTTAGTGCATCCACCTATTGATTCAAAACAAAATATCGTGGTTTGTCAGCCTTAATAAACAAAATGTATTACTCTATCTATATACGTGTACTCTATAAAATAAAGGTTTAACTATAAAAGTGTCTCTTCAAATTATTCAATTTTAATTTGACTTTTTAAGTGACAAAAATCTCAATTAAATAGTTCAAGTAACCAATTTGATTTAAGTGAGTCATTCATCATAAAAATCTCATTCAAAATGAGTAGGAGATATTTCATTAAGTGATTGATTATGCTAATTCAAAACTGGGCTGAAAGCATCAATGAGAACCATCAATTTGTAGGGTTCTAGAAGGATTTACAAAGTTTTATTCAAGAAAAGCATTAGCCAAAGAAAACTATGTTCTGCTGTTACATGTTGAATGATGTTGATTGATTGACAAAAATTAGTAACTATAAATATTAAATGTCTATTGAAGACTTGACATGTATAGGTTAAATCTAGATTAATTTTAAAAATTCTAAATTTAAATTTCAAACAAATTAGAAATAAAAATATAGTGGAGATAGTTTACTAACTAAAATATGCAAACCAATAATTAATAATGAAAACTAGCAATGAGAAAAATTATCTAAGAAACCGAATCCACTAAATATTGACATAATAAATAATTTTTTATTTTTTGAATTTATTCTTAATTTTGTTTTCCCTTTCCCTTTAATTAAAAATAATGATCCATACCATTAATATGACAAGTATAAGTTATGAATAAATCACAGATTAATTAAAACTTATTAAACCTTCTTAATTAACATAAAAATTATGTATGAATTTTTAAATGAAAGTAAATATAAAGGCGAAAACAATTAAATATTATTATTGGAACGGAAAGAAAATATTAATATAAAATACTTAATTTTATCATCATCTTAAGTAGTAAAAATTTAGTTAGCCATAGAAAGAATAAAATAAAATAAATAAAATTATCACTGTCATTAATTGCATGAATTGAAACTAATTAAAGGAATTAATTAAGTATTGCAAGCTAACCAATATGAAACGTAGGAAAATAATACCAAGCCCCTCATGATTCAATGGTAATAAAATTACTCATAAGGCTTGGGTACATGAGGTTTTAAGATTCATTCTTGCCGACGATAAAAATGTTAAAATTTTAACTAAACTAGAAAAAAAAAACTATTAATATGGTAAAGCCATGCATGTATAAAGTTACTACTGTTTGAACTTGCTAAATAATAGAAAACACACGCCAGCAAGCATCCGAAATCAAGAAAAAAGTACTGCTCCCTCTCTCTAGTACTCCGTGCATGAAGGGGGTGAAAAAAATAAAATAACTCCCCTCTCTCCAAATTATAATTCCGTGTTTACAGGAAAAAGTAATGTGTACCTTAATCTAGACTGCATTTAACTTGGTCTCTTTTATTTTCTTTTATTTTTTTTCTTCTTCTTGACTTCAATCTCTACGCGACAATCTTATAGAGTTTTTTTTTTTTTAAAGCTAGAGTATTATTTTTTACTTCTTCACCAAGATCAATAAGTAATAAAACCTACAAAATAAAATAAACATTATTAGTTAAATAAAATAAACACATAAAATAATTAAATTGAGGGATAATAATAAACAAAATTATGTGACTATCAAATACCCTCATACCTAGCTTTTAGTCGTCCTTGAGAAAAATAAAAATAAAAACTATAACTAACCCATTTTCGTAAAAAACACGATTGCACTTATGTTAGATTTATAAAACGACTCAAAGTTTAGTATATAAAGATATCACGCTCTCGAACTCAAAACTAATTGACTATGAAAAGAGTTGACCCAAGTTATTATATACTAGACATATTTTCTACAGTTATTCAATGTGGGATAAGATATGTACTCTAACACTCCCCCTTACGTGTAACCCGGTGTATTAAGGGTTGCATGTATACCTGATGAATATGAAGACACATACAAGATAAGTAAGCTCAGAAGAAGCTGATAAATCACGAACAACTATTGGCCTAATTAATAAGTGGTATTAGTTAAGAAATGGATAATTTTGGCCCTTGGTCCTAATCCCTCGGACTCTTCCTCCTTTGCGGGTGTTGTCTCATCATCTGCAGCATACGCTGGAGCCACCTGATCCCCCCACGGGATCTTTCTCTTGAAATTCTGTATGTGCACACCTAGAAGGGGGGATGAATAGGTGTATGCATATGTATCAACAAACTATATCAAATTTTAAAATTTTCTGTTTCAGAAGTATTCCAGACAGGTAAATTTAACTGTTTGTTTTAGAATTTATCTGTTTTCAGTTGTTTGCTTTTTTGAATTATTCGTCTAATTCTTCCTGTACTACTTCAGACTAACGTAAACCATGCATGCAACGATATTTTGGGATTTTTTAATGTAGAAAACAAACAGAAACTAGTATTAAATAAACTGAAAAATAAAACCACAGTCAATCATACATGCACACCAAGATTTATACTTTTCGGCCCTTTAGTCCTCTACTCTATGGGTCTCATGAAATTAATATGCCCTCAAGCTAATCACATAGAATGTGATAAGCATCTATTTTGTAATCTTATTCATTTATTATAAAAGAATTCATTCATTTAAAGGCATTTATTTATCCATGTTTAATTAGTTGAATTAATTGAGATAAATCCATAGTTTTGGAGTAATACTTTTAGAATCATGAAGAGTTCATGTTACTGAGATCTAAATTCTACATAACTCAAAACTAAAATGTTCATAATCGTTGGACCACTAATGTGAGGTTACTGATTCCAGATAGATTAGTACATATTATGTTTGCTTTGTTGAAGAAGGTGATTGATCTCATAATCATTTGTGTGGAGACACTGAAACAAGTATGCAGGTGCATATTGGAGAATAAGTTCACTGAATATGACTCGCTTAAAAAACACCTAATGGAGTTTTACTTGTCTGTCAATAGGAGTTCCTATAGTGATAGTAGTACAAATGATCTTTAGACTTGAGATCATCATAGTAAGTTGTGTATTTTGAGTTATACTTTGTCACATTCCTTAAAACTCTCAAAGTATATAATAGGATATGTTCGGGTATAATAAAATGTACATGGAGGTAGATTGAGAGCTGTCGTTAACACTCCAAAATTAATACCTTACTTCTACGCTACTAACATAAGAATGAGTATAACAATAAGCAAGGATCGATCTCCACAGAGAGTGAATTGTTTAATATTTATCCTAGTGTTTTCTAATAATGATGGGGGTTTTCAGTTAATTAACTAAACTAAAGCAACTGTAAATAATTAATAAAAGTAATTAATTAATTAAAGACTCAAATTCTTCAATTCAGTATCACCTTTTTATAATTATGGAATAATCAAGTTACACAATATTTATCCTTCAATGAAATTAATAACCCTAGATAACTGCAATCACTAATTATCCGAAATTATCCTTAAGTTTTAAATCTAATGTGACAATCGCCCCAAGAGACCCTAACTATCATACAACCTAGAATTATCAGTCTAAATTTAATATAACAGCAACATGAAAAATTAGAGAATTAGGTTATTTCAAGTAACAATCACACAATTAGGAATTATTTAACTTGTCTTCTAATAATCTTAATAATACTCAAAAGTTTGTCCACAATCATGTATTATTAATTGCTACTTATGATCAGATATAATATCGTTTGCTTAATACTATACCTTAATCTAGTGGATGATATCTGTAAGGACCACGATTTTTCCTAGCAATATTATTGAGACCTATATATTTACCTTTGTCATTTTTATTCGCTCATTAATGATTTAGGTAGCTATGTGTGGTTATTTGATTTATTGATTTAATAGCCCGAGTATTGGACTAGCTTTGCGTTGATTAAACAAGCCCAAATAACTATTTGTGGCCTTGTGAAGGGCTAGCATTATTATTTCCACTAAGAGGTTCTAATAATGGGCCAGCCCGTACACTTCGTTTTAATAAGTCTAGTCCATGTTGGGTTGTTTTGAGTTGGTTAGCGACTAGGCTCCAGTAGCCCAGATGGGGTGCAACCCGACCACATGGTTCTCTGTTGAAAGCTGACTTAATAACTTGCCGTTGTGTGCAAGTTTGAGGCGTCATGTGCATCAGCCAACCAAGGAAGAATCCACCAAAAAACGTGCACATGTGATGTGCTAAAAGTCCAAATATTGCAACTAAACTGATCAACACCTTGTAAGCCAATTTTGAATTTGTAAACCACCGAATTGGACCTTGGACAAAGAATAACAGTTGTAGCCTTGGAGTTTCTAATGAATTTGGGCTTTTGAATCACCTGATTTGGAGTTGGGAAGCTTAAGTTATGACCCAAATACTCCAGCTGGTCCGAACAAGAATTTAGTCTAGGCGGGATTCGGATTAGCTATCTAAAAATCAATATTTGGAGGCCCAAATGAACTCAAAATTTTTCCCACCATACCTTTTCAGAAAGCTTGAGAAGTCCACTACAATCTTTAAGAAGAACACATTTTTATTTGGAAATTCTAACAAAATTTAAATCTCAACCGAAGCCCCAAAGGTCAATCTGTCCAAAAGCTCAATTTTCTGAAATTTTCAGCTTTAACGTATGTTGGTAAAATGGTCATAATTCTCTCATCCGAACTTCGATTTAGGTGTTTCAAGATGATTCGGAAAGTTAAGAAATAGATCTACAACTTTCCTTCTTTGAGCGTTGAGAGATAAAGGCTGGACCAAGGACGAAATTGGATCTCAATGGGCTGCTATGTCAATGATAAATTATGGACATTGATCCAAATACCTTTTTATTCTTTTTTCCTGCAAAACAAAGTAAAAATACATAAAAGTGATACAAAGACATATTTCATAACAATAAGATAAAAACACATAAAAAAGAATCTAAATTACTCATAAACTCACAAATCATCAAGCTAAAAATACTCAATTTATAGGTATAAAATTGACTCATCAAATACCCTCAAACTTGAATCTTTGCTTGTCCTCAAGCAAAACAAATACAAAAATAAGACTTAAAACTCTTCTAATAAAACCTAACTTGAGTAATGAGACATAAAGTTTGAAAAATGACCTCAAAGATGTCAACACATTATAACTTTAGAAAAACTTTCAAAATACCGCAACGTCTAGGATTTTAACTTGTTTGTTAGTCATACCTCACTTTAAATCCTTTCCGTGTGTGTGTGTATCCAATTACACTAAACCAAGTATAACTCGGATGAACTTATCTAACCACATTACCTTATGAAGGAAAATAAACTCCAACAACTACATGCTTAACACATCACTCACCGCTAATGTAGATAAATCAAAAATTACAAAAATTAAGATCAAAAGACTCTAGGTAAGTGCATTTTATGCTCCATCTTATCATAAGTCATCTTTTATGGGCTAGTGCGTTTTACGCTCCATCTCATCCCATTACAAGATTTGCGATTAATTGCTTCTTCTTCTTCTTCTTTTTTTCTTTTTTTTTTCATATAGGTGAGTGTGTTTTACGCTCTATCTCCCCTAAGTACGTGTTTATGAGTTAGTGCGTTTTACGCTCCATCTCAACTCACCACATGACCAACAAATCAACTTGGTTACATTGCTTCGAGTGATGTTTAAACGAGTTATAGAGTTTATTGATATCTCCCACAAGCATTCGGTCATATATAAGTCTTCTCTAAGTGTACCACTAGTTCATTACAAATGGATAAGTGCTCAAATGAGGTAGGGATCACAAGCAATGTAATAACCAACAAAAAAGTTAATCACACATACTAAGCAATATTTGTCCATTTTTCATGAGTTACAATTTATTCAATCAAGTTTTTTTGTTTTTTTTTATTTATCATTAGTCATAGTTCTAAATCAAGTCAATGCTCAAGAAACACATTTTAAAAATAACGACCCTTAAAAAATCATATTTTTTTTATAAAAACACACAAATACTAAATACCATAAAAAACACAAATATTAAATACTACCCCCAAACTTAAAACTGACATTGTCCTCAATGTAAGTAATAAACGAATCAAATGCAAAGGACTTCCCTGAAATTATGTCAATTATCGTGCGGTTTTGAACTGTAGAATGTTTGGCTTTGATGATTTCTCTACAATACCCCGACGCTTGGTAGGCAAAACAACCTAACACAAAAGACAAAACTAAATAAAATCACATAAAATCAAAATGGATGAAAGGAATACAAAATTTGGGTTGCCTCCCAAGTAGCGCTTGGTTTATAGTCGTCGGCCCGACTTCTTTATTTCTTATTTGAGACTTTGAGATCAACGCGGATAAATCAAGAGTCCCTGCAAAATTAAAAGTCAATAAGAGTTTACACGAAGATAGAAATTTGCTAAAATAAAATAAGGTTCATAAAAGCACAAAAACAAAACTTAAATCATTCCCCGGCAACGGCGCCAAAATTTGGTGTGCTGTCGCAAGCACCCAAAAATAAAACCTTACTACAAAAAATATTAATGTAGTAGTGCAAGTAAGAGTCGATCCCACAGAGAATGATTAGTCTAAATTTATACTTTGTAAACCAAAAGGGGGGGTTTGGAATTTTATTTAACTAATTAACTAAAACAAAATAAGAATAAAACAAAGATTTTAGTTCTTCCGTTCAATATCACCTAATAATAACAATATTTATCCTTCAATAAAATTAATAGCCCTAGGTAACAACAAGCTCTGCTACCCGAAACTCCCCTTAATTATCACTCAATGAAACAAGCTTTTCACAAGATTCTAACCATTATACAACCTAGAACAAGCTCTCTAGATTTAATATAATAGCAGCATTAAGAACTAGGGAATTAGACTATTCCAAGCAACAATCACACAAGCTCGAATTATTTAACCCGTCTTCCAATAATCATAGCAATACTCAAAAGCTTGACCACAATCATGTATCACTAATTGCTATTTGTGATTAGGAACAATATCAATTACACGTAATATTATCCCTTAATCTAGCAAATGATATTAATCAAATTAACTTAACTGATCATATTAAATCAATCGGAATAAATATCATTCAATAGTTAAAACAGATTATCAAGAATGAACTTCATATAAGAAGGAACAAATAATGTATAAAAAGTTCAACATCCCATTGGAACTAAATAAAAGAAAAGAGAAGAGTTCATAGCAAATATGCAAATATAATTTACAAGATATTCAACAATAATAGAATATAAAAAATAAAGGAAGAGTTTAGAGAAGAAAAACTATGTTTTGACATCCGACTGTCACTTCGGATCACAATCTTCAATCTCCAAACATTCGTCTTTGATTTTTCGCTTCCATAAATGTTGATCTCTTGCTTGCTCTTGAACTATAAAAATAAAGAGGAGAGTAGCCTCCCCTTAGAGGTCTACTTCCTCTCCCTACTCCTATACTAACAAACTAATATGGAGAATGGATACAAAGAATTAGTGTATGAGTTGGTGGTGAATTAGTGTGTGAATTGGCAAAAAACAAGCTTAGCTTCACTTGGTATTTATAGGAACTCATGGTGTGCTAACCTATCATCATAAGTCAAGATCAAACACTCAATCAACACATGTGCATCAGCCAACTAGGAAGAATCCACCAAAAAACGTGTACATGTGATGTGCTAAAAGTCCAAATATTGCAACTAAACTGATCAGCACCTTGTAAGCCAATTTTGAATTTGTAAACCACTTAATTCGACCTTGGACAAAGAATAAAAGTTGTAGCCCTGGGGTTTCTAATGAATTTGGGCTTTTGAATCACCTGATTTGGAGTTGGAAAGCTTAAGTTATGGCCCAAATACTCCAGCTGGTCCGAACAGGAATTTAGTCTAGGCATGATTCAGATTAGCTATCTAAAAATCAATATTTGGAGGCCCAAATGAACTCGAAATTTTTCCCATCATACTTTTTCAGAAAGCTTGAGAAGTCCGCTACAATCTTTAATAAGAACACATTTTCATTTGGAAACTCTAACAAAATTCAAATCTCAACCGAAGCCCCAAAGGTCAATCTGTCCAAAAGCTCAATTTTCTGAAATTTTCAGCTTTGACGTATGTTGGTAAAATGGTCATAATTCTCTCATCCGAACTTCGATTTAGGTGTTTCAAGATGATTCGGAAAGTTAAGAAATAGATCTACAACTTTCCTTCTTTGAGCGTTGAGAGATAAAGGCTGGACCAAGGACGAAATTGGATCTCAATGGGCTGCTATGTCAATGATAAATTATGGACATTGATCCAAATACCTTTTTATTCTTTTTTCCTGCAAAACAAAGTAAAAATACATAAAAGTGATACAAAGACATATTTCATAACAATAAGATAAAAACACATAAAAAAGAATCTAAATTACTCATAAACTCACAAATCATCAAGCTAAAAATACTCAATTTATAGGTATAAAATTGACTCATCAAATACCCTCAAACTTGAATCTTTGCTTGTCCTCAAGCAAAACAAATACAAAAATAAGACATAAAACTCTTCTAATAAAACCTAACTTGAGTAATGAGACATAAAGTTTGAAAAATGACCTCAAAGATGTCAACACATTATAACTTTAGAAAAACTTTCAAAATACCGCAACGTCTAGGATTTTAACTTGTTTGTTAGTCATACCTCACTTTAAATCCTTTCCGTGTGTGTGTGTATCCAATTACACTAAACCAAGTATAACTCGGATGAACTTATCTAACCACATTACCTTATGAAGGAAAATAAACTCCAACAACTACATGCTTAACACATCACTCACCGCTAATGTAGATAAATCAAAAATTACAAAAATTAAGATCAAAAGACTCTAGGTAAGTGCATTTTATGCTCCATCTTATCATAAGTCATCTTTTATGGGCTAGTGCGTTTTATGCTCCATCTCATCCCATTGCAAGATTTGCGATTAATTGCTTCTTCTTCTTCTTCTTCTTTTCTTTTTTTTTTTCCATATAGGTGAGTGTGTTTTACGCTCTATCTCCCCTAAGTACGTGTTTATGAGTTAGTGCGTTTTACGCTCCATCTCAACTCACCACATGACCAACAAATCAACTTGGTTACATTGCTTCGAGTGATGTTTAAACGAGTTATAGAGTTTATTGATATCTCCCACAAGCATTCAGTCATATATAAGTCTTCTCTAAGTGTACCACTAGTTCATTACAAATGGATAAGTGCTCAAATGAGGTAGGGATCACAAGCAATGTAATAACCAACAAAAAAGTTAATCACACATACTAAGCAATATTTGTCCATTTTTCATGAGTTACAATTTATTCAATCAAGTTTTTTTGTTTTTTTTTATTTATCATTAGTCATAGTTCTAAATCAAGTCAATGCTCAAGAAACATATTTTAAAAATAACGACCCTTAAAAAATCATATTTTTTTTATAAAAACACACAAATACTAAATACCATAAAAAACACAAATATTAAATACTACCCCCAAACTTAAAACTGACATTGTCCTCAATGTAAGCAATAAACGAATCAAATGAAAAGGACTTCCCTGAAATTATGTCAATTATTATGCGGTGTTGAACTGTAGAATGTTTGGCTTTGATGATTTCTCTACAATACCCCGACGCTTGGTAGGCAAAACAACCTAACACAAAAGACAAAACTAAATAAAATCACATAAAATCAAAATGGATGAAAGGAATACAAAATTTGGATTGCCTCCCAAGTAGCGCTTGGTTTATAGTCGTCAGCCCGACTTCTTTATTTCTTATTTGAGACTTTGAGATCAACGCGGATAAATCAAGAGTCCCTGCAAAATTAAAAGTCAATAAGAGTTTACACGAAGATAGAAATTTGCTATAATAAAATAAGGTTCATAAAAGCACAAAAACAAAACTTAAATCATTCTCCGGCAACGGCGCCAAAATTTGGTGTGCTGTCGCAAGCACCCAAAAATAAAACCTTACTACAAAAAATATTAATGTAGTAGTGCAAGTAAGAGTCGATCCCACAGAGAATGATTAGTCTAAATTTATACTTTGTAAACCAAAAGGGGGGTTTGGAATTTTATTTAACTAATTAACTAAAACAAAATAAGAATAAAATAAAGATTTTAGTTCTTCCGTTCAATATCACCTTATCATAACAATATTTATCCTTCAATAAAATTAATAGCCCTAACAACAAGCTCTGCTACCCGAAACTCCCCTTAATTATCACTTAATGAAACAAGTTTCTTCACAATATTCTAACCATTATACAACCTAGAACAAGCTCTCTAGATTTAATATAATAGCAGCATTAAGAACTAGGGAATTAGACTATTCCAAGCAACAATCACACAAGCTCGGATTATTTAACCCGTCTTCCAATAATCATAGCAATACTCAAAAGATTGACCACAATCATGTATCACTAATTGCTATTTGTGATTAGGAACAATATCAATTACACGTAATATTATCCCTTAATCTAGGAAATGATATTAATCAAATTAACTTAACTGATCATATTAAATCAATCGGAATAAATATCATTCAATAGTTAAAACAGATTATCCAGAATGAACTTCATATAAGAAGGAACAAATAATGTATAAAAAGTTCAACATCCCATTGGAACTAAATAAAAGAAAAGAGAAGAGTTCATAGCAAATATACAAATATAATTTACAAGATATTCAACAATAATAGAATATAAAAAATAAAGGAAGAGTTTAGAGAAGAAAAACTATGTTTTGACATCCGACTGTCACTTCGGATCACAATCTTCAATCTCCAAACATTCGCCTTCGATTCTTCGCTTCCATAAATGTTGATCTCTTGCTTGCTCTTGAACTATAAAAATAGAGAGGAGAGTAGCCTCCCCTTGGAGGTCTACTTCCTCTCCCTACTCCTATACTAACAAACTAATATGGAGAAATGGATACAAAGAATTAGTGTATGAGTTGGTGGTGAATTAGTGTGTGAATTGGCAAAAAACAAGCTTAGCTTCACTTGGTATTTATAGGAACTCATGGTGTGCTAACCTATCATCATAAGTCAAGATCAAACACTCAATCAACACATGTGCATCAGCCAACCAAGGAAGAATCCACCAAAAAACGTGCACATATGATGTGCTAAAAGTCCAAATATTGCAACTAAACTGATCAGCACCTTGTAAGCCAATTTTGAATTTGTAAACCAGCGAATTGGACCTTGGACAAAGAATAAACGTTGTAGCCCTGGAGTGTCTAATGAATTTGGGCTTTTGAATCACCTGATTTGGAGTTGGGAAGCTTAAGTTATGGCCCAAATACTCCAGCTGGTCCGAACAGGAATTTAGTCTTGGCGGGATTCGGATTAGCTATCTAAAAATCAATATTTGGAGGCCCAAATGAACTCAAAATTTTTCCCACCATACCTTTTCAGAAATCTTGAGAAGTCCACTACAATCTTTAAGAAGAACACATTTTCATTTGGAAATTCTAACAAAATTCAAATCTCAACCGAAGCCCCAAAGGTTAATCTGTCCAAAAGCTCAATTTTCTGAAATTTTCAGTTTTGACGTATGTTGGTAAAATGGTCATAATTCTCTCATCCGAACTTCGATTTAGGTGTTTCAAGATGATTCGGAAAGCTAAGAAATAGATCTACAACTTTCCTTCTTTGAGCGTTGAGAGATAAAGGCTGGACCAAGGACGAAATTGGATCTCAATGGGCTGCTATGTCAATGATAAATTATGGACATTGATCCAAATACCTTTTTATTCTTTTTTCCTGCAAAACAAAGTAAAAATACATAAAAGTGATACAAAGACATATTTCATAAAAATAAGATAAAAACACATAAAAAGAATCTAAATTACTCAAAAACTCACAAATCATCAAGCTAAAAATACTCAATTTATAGGTATAAAATTGACTCATCATCGTCGAACCCAAACCCCTAGTATCAGTAATGTATGAACCTAAACTTCGAAGTCGAAGCCTTATAACGTAAGTGAGATCTAAACGTTTGGCTCCCTGAAGCCAAACCAAACTCACGTTCGACCCCGAAGAGACTCTCAACCCATGAAAGGTTTCGACCTGGAGCCTAAGCCAAGATTTTATCGACAGAATGGTCGGCCAGACCCAAAGTATACTACCAGACTGTAAGATAATTTCTGTAGAGGAATTTGTAGTCAAACCCAAAGTTCGTAGCCTTTGCTCTGGGTTTAGTTCAATACTAGACCCGAAGCCGAACCCCCGATATTTGTAAGGATCGGACCCGACTTCTAAAGTCATAACTCGAAGCCGAAGTCTTAAATTTACAAGGAGATCCAGGCCTCTGGTTTCCCGAAGCCAGACTCGAGGCATATCCGATCCCGACAGGATCCCCGAATTATGAACGATTTCGACCAGGAGCCGAAGCCGAAGTCTTATCGGTAGAGAGTCGGTAAGACCCAATAGTATCCTGAATCGACTAACAAGTTTACCTTGAACTGTTTCTGAATCCCGATGGACCCTAAAGCCATTCAGCATCCGTACAGTAAGATAGCCGAACCCTTCAGCCATCTTAGAATGGATCCTGTCGATGGTACTACCTCCTCACCGATCGTGGAACTGTCCTATCAGACAGTAGAGTGTTGGAATGGTCCATGGGATAGATAGTGCGAGTCGCTCATATTTATCTATTATGTATGTTATTTCAGCATAGCTATGTCTAATCAGCGAATGAATCATATGCTGTAGGGTGCTTTTACCGAGCAGAAACGTAGAGAAAATTGTTAAGCAGCGATTCAGGCAAGTTTTTGAACTTCACTTTTTAATTGTGCAAGTTCCCTTGACTTTTACTAACTTGTGTAGATATATTGCTGTTGTGCAAGTATTATTGAGCAAGTTCCCTCACTTTGAGCTTTTGGATCAATTGTTATACTATTATGTATATCCTTGCTAGTATTCTTCTATACAGTTTATTGTACTGCTGTGCATATCTATGCTTCCTAACTTACATCACTTTGAAATTTTGAACCCTCATACCCTTCGTATTATATGACGGTTCTGATGTTATGTTGCAAGTTCTTCAAATTAAGTTTGAACTCTATTTCCCAGTACGTGTTAAGTGGTCTAATTGTTTTAAGAATTATTCCTCCCCGATATCATTGGCATTCACACACTGTACATTTGTTCTCAGATTTCGTGGTTGAATTGTGTTGGTCGATTTCGCAACCGATAAATACGCGCAAGTATACGCGGTCAACAAGTAATAAAGAGTAAGTAAAGTATCGATCCCACGAGGAATTGTTTCTAATGTTTACCAAGTATTAACCTTTCTCATTTCAATCTTATTTAAACAATGAAAACATGAATTGTTTGATTAACTAATTAACAAGCCTTTAAGATAATAAAAATCTAATATTAACAAGTCTAAGATTACAATTTCCCCCAACACTTCATTTAAATCTCTTAACTCTCTCTTTTTCAACTAGTTAATACACAAGAATTGTTAACCGAGAAATTCACCTTATTCATAAGCCTTAGTATATGGTCATATGAAAAGCACCCATACACGACACATAGGTATATGTTTATCCCACATGCCAACAATCCATTCAATTCCATGAATAATCAACAAGACACACGCCACATAATCTTAGTCAATCTACCCATCAAACGAATGAACCTCCGTGTAGGGAGTCATTAAGTTTGTAATCTCATAATGGTTACACACGGCATTTAGGTATATCTCTATCCCAAATACTAGTAAGTCATCCATTCTTGAAGACAATGAATAAGACACACGCCACATAATCTTATACATCACCCACAAAAATCTCTAACTTTCGTATGATATCAAAACTAAGTCTCAACACTATAATCCACTTTTCAATTAGCTCAATACTCATGGGTAGGTGCAAAAGAGTGAAAGGACGCATAAGCAAAACAATAACCAATAATAACGATTAAGCACAAAGACTAAGCAACATTTATCCATTTTCCATGAGTTAGAATCAATTCAAACAAGTTCTTATCATAGACCATGAATTGTAGTTCAAATCAAATTAAAACAGTGCTCAAGAGACATATCCTTAAAATAAATAATTTTTTTTTTTGAACAAAAATACATAACTTAAATCACATAAAAACTAAATTAAAAACACACAAATACGAAGTACTACCCCCAAACTTAAACTTGACATTGTCCTCAATGTCTGATATAAGAAAAATTAAAATAGAAGACTTCCCTGAAACTGTGTCAAGCGCCATTGATATCATCTTTCAATACCTCTAAGTTGGGAGCGTACCTAAAAGCAAATGACTAAAGAAATTAAAATGCAATTAAACCACTAAAATGCAATCAAACAAAAATAAAAACAAAATAGTAAACTTGGGTTGCCTCCCAAGAAGCGCTTGGTTTAAAGTCGTTAGCCCGACTCCTCCATTTCATTTCAATCCGGCTCAATCACAAAATTGACCATTGCATGCCGTCTTGCTGTTCTTTCTTTAATTTGCATGGCATGCATGCCTGATTGATGACCCCCAAGCTTAATTTTAATTAATGGCACAAAAAAGCTTTCCCCGCCCGCTTCATTCATTGGTAGTGATGTAACATTTGAGGGCTTCTCTTTAGTAGGGGTCATTGTATCAAGATCACCTAGTTTGATCTTTTTAGATAAGTGCCCAATTGCGAACGTTGACAAACTAGGTGTTTCTTCTTCCGTTATGTCTATGATAAGATTGGGGCATTGGGGCTTGACAAGCACAACAGGCTCTTCTTCTTTCTTCTTTTGCTCAACCCACCATTGTTCCACGTTTATGTTAGCTCTCATGTCAAAAGGAGCTTTGTCGACGACATGACTACCAATTGGGCATGGTTTTGCAAAACTGACTGGATTCTTGAATTTTGCTGACGAAGGCACTTGGGGCACTAATACAATCGGCTCATTTTCGTTAGCACTTACAGATAGATCTTCGGTGGCCTCATTTTCCATAGCCCCACTTGTCTCCGCTTTGTCGACAACTTGTGGCGCATCCAGTTGTATATTTGGCTCGAGCTCACCGTCAGTCTCAAAATCCATGTATTGCGGACTATTGGTTGAGGTATTGATGATTAGTTCCATCAGATTTTGAATTTGTTCGGATAATGCTTCCTTCCTCATATTAAAATCTTCGTGGAGTTTCAAAACCTTATCATGGCCAATATCCAACTTCCTCGAAAGTGTCTCAATTTGTGCTGATATTGTAGGTGGACATGAGAATTCCGGTGTGTACGTTGGATTTGGAGCATAGTATTGATCTTCATAGTTATAGCTCCATGAAAAATTCGGGTGATACCCCCAATCTTGGTGATAATCAGTATAAGCATAGCTGTTGGGAAAATCACCACCGTAATGTACCGGTTCAAAATTGACAGCGCATTGATGACTCGGATGATTGTCAGCATAATAACCACTAGTCATTGATCTATTTTGAGTGCTTTTTGCTTCAAGAGCATCCACCTTCCTTTCAAGTATCTTGATTTGTGCTGAGATTGAAGAAAATGCATTAAGTCTATCAAATCCCGTCTCCTTTGGGTGAGTCATAGTTGTGTACGACCATTGATCATTATAGCCATCCATGGTGTGCCTCGCAAAGAAGAAAGCATAAAAAGTGTTAAACTAAAGCAAAAAACAAATTTATATACAAGTTTAAATTAAGACCAATTTGATTCTAATTAATATCGGAAAAACACTAGAAAAGCAATTCCCCGGCAACGGCGCCAAAAACTTGTTGGTCGATTTCGCAACCGATAAATACGCGCAAGTATACGCGGTCAACAAGTAATAAAGAGTAAGTAAAGTATCGATCCCACGAGGAATTGTTTCTAATGTTTACCAAGTATTAACCTTTCTCATTTCAATCTTATTTAAACAATGAAAACATGAATTGTTTGATTAACTAATTAACAAGCCTTTAAGATAATAAAAATCTAATATTAACAAGTCTAAGATTACAATTTCCCCCAACACTTCATTTAAATCTCTTAACTCTCTCTTTTTCAACTAGTTAATACACAAGAATTGTTAACCGAGAAATTCACCTTATTCATAAGCCTTAGTATATGGTCATATGAAAATCACCCATACACGACACATAGGTATATGTTTATCCCACATGCCAACAATCCATTCAATTCCATGAATAATCAACAAGACACACGCCACATAATCTTAGTCAATCTACCCATCAAACGAATGAAACTCCGTGTAGGGAGTCATTAAGTTTGTAATCTCATAATGGTTACACACGGCATTTAGGTATATCTCTATCCCAAATACTAGTAAGTCATCCATTCTTGAAGACAATGAATAAGACACACGCCACATAATCTTATACATCACCCACAAAAATCTCTAACTTTCGTATGATATCAAAACTAAGTCTCAACACTATAATCCACTTTTCAATTTCATATAGGTGATCAATCAATTAAACTTTCATTATAAATCATGCTAGACATTCAATTCGCAAATTATTACGTTAGAATGTTGGTCGAGAACACGAATGTAAAATATGGCCACCTCTCGATGCACCATATTCGTATCACACTAAATCCACAATTGATAGAATGAATGTGAACATCCTAGATGACTAACGCACTATATCTCTATGTGAATTACAATCAAAAGGGTTGAAGCATAAGTTCTCAATTGGCCACATATGGTGCTTCGGTATATCTCTATCCTAAGCACGAATCATAACTTCACGAGGAATGTACAAATTATGAACATATGCTAGCATAATTAGATCTCAATTTAAATTTCCTTTCTCAATTCCATATAAATTATCATGGTAATTGATGATCAAGATAATTAATACACGAAGCGCAAATTATGATATCCAATTCTAAAATGATAACTAACATCAAAGAGAGATAATTCAATTCAAACTAGGTGTTGGGTTCCATTGAAATCTTAGAATACAAATCTAGTTCATGGTAGCTACAAATAACATCATATTCAATTTATACATCATGTTGGATTACAAATTAGAAGGGAAATTAGAGATAAAACCAATTTTGATGGATATTCAGATGTTGCTTGTTGGGTTGATGATGATCTGTAGCTTTTCCTCTGCAATCCTTGATGTTTTAGCTCCTTGGCCTTTGCTTGATATAGCTTGATGTAGCACTTTGGCCCTCCTTGGTGATGAATTTGGTAGCTCCTCCCTCTCTTGAATCTGATTTCTAGGGTCTAGCTCTCTCTAAAATGGAGGCTACATAATGTATTTATAGTTCCTAAGGAAAAAACCTAGCTTAGCCCACCAATTTAGACCAAAAATTTAGCTGAAATCGCGAAATCTGGCGAATCCGGCGCAGCTGCGCGCAAGGATGCGCTGCATACTGAGTTCCCTGGATGCCGGGAGCAGATGCGCCGCCTTTGGCTTGCGTTCGGGCGCAGCTGCGCTGCCCCAAATCTACGTTTTCTGCATAAGGGCGCAGCTACGCCGAATTTGTATTAGGAAGGGGCGCAGCTGCGCCGGGTAGCAGTTCTGCTGCACTTTCCAGCTCTGACGTCTGTTGGGAAAATGGCCATAACGTTTTCGTCCGAACTCGGATTTAGGCGTGTAAATTGGCTATGGCAAGATAAGAAGTAGCTCTACAACTTCCATAACTGGAGCTAGTCGAGATACAGAACGTAGCAATGCTCAAATTGAGTCCGAAGCAACTACTGCGTAAAATGCATGCAAAATCCGATGGTAAAATGATCATAACTCTCTCATACAAAATTCAAATTGGATTATTCCAGATGTTCTGGAAAGCTAAGATCAAAATCTACAACTTTCGTTCTTTGAGTTTTGAGAGATTCGGATTGGAACATGGGTGAAATTGAGAAACAAGCAGCTAAAATGCCAAAATCACGCCGAAAACGCATTGATCCCAAGGGCTTTTATTTCAATACCTACGAAACAAAGTAAAAACACATAAAAGCACACAAATATATATAAAAGTAATACAAAACTATATTACACAACAATAAGATGAAAACACATAAAACCAAACGAAATAGCTAAAGACTTACAAATTATTAAGGCTAAAAGTACTCAATTTGTGTATATAAAACACACTCATCAAATTGTACCAACATAAAGCTTTAGCTATTCATGCACTGTTCAAAGAGAAGCCTAAGCCACTTGTTCAGCTAGGCATGTGCATGATAATTACTTGAAAAGCTATCCAAACCCGTTGTTGGGATTAATTGTTAGACTGAGATGAACGACTCCGTGATGGGGATGTAACCTAAGTATCTGAAAGACGGTACGCGGCAGAGTTAAATGGTATGCATATTTATGGGTACAAGAGGTTGATCCCCTGAAGTACGTACTCTCTAGTTGACAACCTAATAAGGGTCAGACAATGTGGCTGATGCCTTAACGTGTGTTCATAGTCTATCTTGGACTGTTGGTAGTAAATAATCAATCTTCATTTCTTTATTTGAACTTCGATTATATTGTTCGCTTAATTCATCAATTACTTGTGGAAATTGTTAACCTATGATGATGTTATTCATATTCATTCATGATATATCCTTCTCATTTATTTAAAACTTGTTGAGCAAACTCGTTGTTCACCCTTGCTATATCATGAAACATTTCAGTTCAGCCCAAGTGCTCGAGTAGAGATAAGGGCAAGGAGAAGGTGAAGTACTAGGCTTTAGATGGGCGCGTCGTCCATTATTATATTTTGTCTAGGCTTCGGCCCTTTTGTATTTCAAGCTACGTTAGTTGTTTCTTTGTATTTTGTGTTGTAGCTATTTAAGGTTGTAGACCTTGGGACCCATATGTAAACCTTTCTAAATGATCAATATATGATTATTTATTCCGTATTTAGTTATCATATATTGCTTGAAGGTATTTGGATGTTGTTGATCGTGAGCACCAAGTTCAGAGTATTTGGTACCTGAATTTGGGGGTGTCACAGGTTGGTATCAGAGCTGTAGGTTGTAAACTTTAGGATCGCGAAACCTAGGTTATAACCTTAGTATTAAACTCGTATTGAGTACGCTAGGATTTGGATCGAGAAGATTCATTGAGTCTTATGGGATTGGAGATGAGTCGTGGAAGAACTCATCGAGCCGATGCAGTGTATGATAAAATATCTTTCATTTCATCAATGGATATATTTTATTGTTGTACTAATAGATTGATGTTGTTCTTTGCGTTGGTTGTAGAATGGCTGAGTTAGGAGAGCTGAGTCGTGCCGCTGAGGAAGAGGTATTCACAGACATCCTAGTGGACACCAAGCAGTTAGTCGGTTATGCACCCGTTGCACCTGTAGAGTCCGAACCCGAGGAGGATGAGGACTATTTAGCGGAGTCTGAAGAACCCGTCAAAGGAAGGGTGATGAGATCGGGTAGTCACGACGCCAAAGTTGAGTCCGAGGAGGACCACATTGTCGCCGAAGAAATGGAAGATGAGGGGGATTATCCTTCGCCCGAAGAGATCCCAATTGAGAACTATTTAGTAAACCAACTAGCTGATAGGAACTCGGAGCTAGAAGAGAGAATCTGAGACCTGAAAGAGCAGAACGTGATCCATCAGAGTATGGAGGATCAATATAAGGAGATAGCTTATCAGTTGGAAGATGAGATGAAAGGACTGAAGGCACAACTGGAAGGTTATATGACTTCGACCCAGCATGTAGGGCCACTACTTCATCAGCTAGCTGCCCGAAAATACTGAACTAAGGGAGAAGAAAGATCAGGCAGAATTAGAGCTAGCAAAACTGAAGGTGGTGCTCGAGGCCATGAGGGTTGATTTTAATTGGCAGATAACAGACAAGATCCGTGTTGAGGAAGCATGAGTTCGGTCTGTTAGAAGGGTAGATCTACTAGAGAGAGAAGTCCAGGTCAGGGCAGTTCGGATTGAATCTTTGAGCGTTGCATTGGATCTCGTCGTCGGGAACATGAGAGACCAGAGGTATTTCGCCGAAGAGGGTCAGCCCATCCGTTCAGTTCGGCGCCGATTGATGTGATAGATTAGGCCCAGTAGGTCCCACTTTTGTCCAAGCTAGGGCCACTTTTTGTTGTAAATTCTTGTGCGAGGTTGCATGCATGGATAGTGTTAGAACCCCGTCTGTTGTTCTAATTAGAGGGGTAGTATGTTGTGATCCCTACTTTGTTCATTTAAGGATAGGTAGTAGTTGAAAGGTTGTGCCTTTGGCATTTATAGAAGTATTCCACATGTTAGGTCTTCCTGTACCAAAACAGTGGTATATGAATATAAATGAAGTTGCTTATTTTCGAATGTGTTTGATAGATGCCTATGCTTTATTTTGCGTACGTTAATAAAGTGTTGCATAGGGACTCAAAATCGAAGTGATAATGTAAGGTTTTACTTTGTGGCAGACCATGCCGCCGAAGAGACAGCTACGAAACCAAAGGGTCGAAGAGTCAGTTAATAACACTCAGGGTCAAACCGACCCGATGAGAGCTTTTGCTAATATGTTGGCCGAGGCCATGCAGAACAGACCCCCACCAGTAGTGGAGCAGCTAACTCGACACTTGGCTAGCTTCAAGGACTTTAAATTAGTAGGACCTCCGGAGTTCCGAGGAACCTTAGACCCGATCACAACCCAGTCGTGGGTAGAAGAGATGGAAAAAGTCTTCGAGGTTGCACGAGTGGCCGAGGAGCAGAGGACCGGATTCGCTACCTTCATGATGAAGGGCGAAGCTAACTATTGGTGGAAGGCCAATAGGGGTCGTGTCGGGGAAGGAGTGATTCCGTGGGAACGCTTCAAGGAGTTGTTTTTCGAAAACTACTTCCCAGAGAGTATGAAAACAAATATGGAGGTAAAATTCCTTAAACTCAAGCAAGGGAAAATGACGGTCACCGAATATACGGCAAGGTTCAATGAGTTGGCTAGATTTGCACCTCACTAAGTCGATACTGAGTCCAGGAAAGCAAGAAGGTTTGAACAGGGACTAAAACCGTGGATCTTCAACCGAGTTGCAATACTGTAGAGTAGCATATTTTCGACTTTGCCAAAGAGGCGATCATCGCGGAAGGAGGAAGTGAGGCGTTGATCAAATACAACCAGGACAAGAAGAAGAACCAAGAGGGTAACAAAGGAGGTAGTAGTGGAGGTAGCAATCAGAACAAGAGGAAGTGGAGTGATAGCCAAACCTCTGGAAGCAACAGGGCTGGAGAGGAGGCTAGGAAGGGGAATAAGTGTAACAATTATGGGAAAAGTCACCTAAGTGAATGCATGAGGGGGAAGGGTATCTGCTATAATTGTGGATAGTTGGGACACATTGCTTCTCAGTGACCCAAACGGAAGAAGGCTGGATGTTTCTCGTGTGGATCATCGGATCATCTGAATAGGGATTGCCCGAAGAGAAAGGGCGATGCAGCTAGCGGTAACCGAAATAACAACTATAACAACAACCACAACAACAAGAAGCTAACCATCGGAGGACCCGCAAATCAAGCAAGTCGACCAACACCGCGCACATTCAACATAACCATGCAGGATGCGGTGCAGGCGAATGATGTGGTGTCAGGTATTATCCTAATCAATACTGTCAATGCCTACGTGTTATTTGATTCAGGTTCTACCTGCTCTTTTGTTTCTGAAGAGTTTGCTAAACAATTAGGCTTACCTCGTGAAAGATTAGAAAACCCTATGAACGTTGAAGTAGCCAACCAAGCGATTATTCCTGTAGACTACATTCATAGGAATTATTGCGTCGATTTGAGAGGGATTAAGCTTAACGTGAACTTGATACCAATTCATTTGGGAGAATTCGATGTGATCCTTGGGATGGATTGGTTATCGAGTCATGGAGCAGTCATTGACCGTCAGGAAAATTGCATACACCTGAAGACTCCAGAAAAGTCAAAGGTCGTATTCTATGGTAGTAAATCGCCGAGACAATCTTGTTGTCTAACGATGATGTAAGCGAGGAGATTGCTAAGGAAGGGTTGCTTGGGATATCTAGCCCATGTGATTGAGACTCGAAGAGTAGGGAGTGAGCTGGGGTCAGATATCGGTAGTAAGGGAATTTCCCGATGAAAGAGTTGATGGTTCAGTTACAGGAACTGTTAAACAAGGGTTATATCAAACTGAGCATGTCTGTTTGTCGATTTAGCAATCAATAAATACGTGCAAGTGTACACGATCAACAAGTAATAAAGTGATAAGAGAGTGTCGAACCCACAGAGAATTATTTAATAACAATTACCAAATACTAACTTATAATCAAATTAATTTTATTTAAACAATTCGAAAAAATATTTTAAATTTTGAAAATAAAGTACTAAACTAACTAATTACTAACTACCGAGAATTGAATTCAGATAAAAAGGCTTAAGATTATAATTTCCCTTAATGTTTCACTTGAATTAATACACTTCCTATTAAATTATATTAATTATTCTGGATTGTTAATCAAGAACTCATCAATATTTATAATCATCTCTCGATGTATCATAAACGAATCAACTTAAATCCACAAAAGATAGAATTAAGATGAACACCCTAGTTAACTAATTCACTATATCTCTATGTGAATTATAATTAAAAAGGATTTAAAGCACAAATTCTCTTTCAGATTACATGCGGCGTATAGGTATATCTCTATCCTAAACACAAATCATAAATTCCATTGACAACAGAATACACAATCACATGCTATTATGATTAGGTCTAAATCTATAATCCATCTCTCGAGTTCATATAGATTACCACGGTAATTGTTGATCAGACAATTAAGCAATTAATCACAAATCATAATAGACAATCTGACAATAATCAACAATAATTAACAAGGAAGCATATCTATAAAAGCTACGCAATAAGTTCCATTGTAATCTTAAAAAGAAATTAGTTCATGATTGAATTAAAATCCATAATCCACAATTGATAAAGCATTCAAGAATACAAAATAAGAGATTAGGGAAGAGAATAGAATCTGTAGACGCAATCCTTGGGTCTCTCCTTTAACTCCTTAATTGAATCCTTTGTTCTCTTGCAGTTGCTTCAAGCCTCCATATCTTTCTCCTAAACTAGGGTTAGCAAAAAGTAGCAAAATCTCCCTATTCTATGTCTCACATCATGTATTTATAGGTTAGAAGTTAAAGTCCTAAACCAATTAGAAGTTACAATCCTTGTTCCATTCAATTTAGGTCAAAAATAAGCTTTTTAAAAACCCGACCTAGCGCGGTCGCGCCCATATTTGGCCTAGGAAGCAGCGCGGCCACGTCCAAGTGCCAGAAATCATGTTTTCCACTCTGCAGACCAGCACGGCCGCGCCCAAAATACACTTGGAACCGACGCGCCCGCGCCAGACAAAATTCTGCTGCAGCATTTGTTGGTAAAATGGTCATAACTTTTTGTCCAAGAGGAGTTACGGGGCCTGCCACATATCAAATCGAAGCACTCGACGAGATCTACAACTTTCATTCTTTAAGAATTGAGAGATTTAGACTGGATCAAAGTCGAAATTGGGCTTGAAGTGAGTGCTATGCAAATGATAACTCCAAACTTTGAGGCTCAACGTCCGTTGGTAAAACGATCATTACTTTCTCATCCGAACTCCGATTGTGACAATTCAAGATGTTCCGAAAAGCTAAGAAGTAGCTCTACAATAAAATCCAAGTTCCAAACCAAGAACATGCATCAAACTTAGTGTTAAAAGCCCTGTAATCTTCCCTTTTTGCGTTTGCTTGCTTATTGTACTCCAAAAGATGTTTGGATCGCGTTTCCTTGTTTCTTCCTACAAAATAACATAAAAACTCACAAATTATCAAGCCAAACGTACTCAATTCAAAGATGTAAAACCCACTCATTAGTGTCACATTGGGGAGCGCCAGTTCTGTTCGTGAAAAAGAAAGATGGATCGATGAGGCTTTGTATCGTATATCGCGAGTTGAACAAAGTTATGATTAAGAACAAGTATCTGTTGCCCAGAATAGATGATCTATTCGACCAACTCAAGGGAGCGAAGTACTTTTCAAAGATTGATTTGAGAACGGGTTATCACTAACTGAAGGTTAAACAGGAGGATATCCTGAAGACGGCATTCAGAACTCATTATGGGCATTTCGAGTTTCTGGTGATGTCATTTGGATTAATGAATGCACCAGCAACATTCATGGATATAATGAATAGAGTGTTCAAGCAATACTTGGACAAGTTCGTAGTCGTATTCATCGTTGACATCTTGGTGTATTCGGAGTTAGAGGAGGAGCATGAAGAACACTTAAGGATTGTATTGGAGGCTCTCAGAAGAGAGAAGCTGTACGCGAAGTTTTCCAAGTGTGAGTTTTGGTTGCAGAGAGTGCAATTTCTAGGTCATGTCATTAATAAGAATTGTGTTTCTGTGGATCCAGCAAAAGTAGAAGCGGTTATTAATTAGGAACGACCGAAGACACCAACAGAGATCAGGAGTTTCTTGGGATTAGCGGGATATTATCGAAGATTCATTCAGGATTTTTCTAAGATAGCATCGCCATTGACCAATCTTACGAGAAAAGCAGTTAAGTTCGTTTGGACGGAGAGATGTGAAAAAAGTTTTATGGAGCTGAAGAAGAGACTTAGTCAAACGTCAGTGTTGGCTTTACCAGACAACACTGGAGGTTTTATAGTGTATAGTGATGCGTCACACAAAGGCCTTGGCTGTGTGCTGATATAACATGACAAGGTCATTGCATACGCGTCACGTCAGCTGAAGGATTATGAGAAGGGTTACCCGACTCATGACCTGGAGTTGGCTGCGATAGTTTTCGCCTTGAAGATTTGGAGGCACTACCTAAATGGGGAGAAGTGTGAGATATACACGGACCACAAAAGTCTGAAGTATATCTTCACGTGGAAGGAACTGAACATGAGGCAGCGCTGATGGTTGGAATTGATCAAAGATTATAATTGTGAGATTCTTTACCATCCGGGCAAAGCAAATGTTGTAGCCGACGCCTTGAGCAGAAAAGGTAGGGAGAAATTACTGATGCTGACGACTCAAGAGGAGTTGGTGAAGGAATTTGAATGACTGGAGCTAAAGGTGAGATACCCAATGGAGTCAGACAAGAGATTATGTACTGTGACAGCAAGTTCGACCTTATTAGATAAAATCAAGGAGGCTCAGGAAAAGGATAAAGATTGTGGTAGTATCAAGAAACGTATTTCCGAAGGGGAAGAGCTCAAGTATAAGATTGATAGTGCAGGGCTGCTAAGGTTTGAAGGGAGGATTTGGGTACCATTAGATCCAGGGCCAAGAGGAGAGATTCTCCAAGAAGCTCACAGTACGAGGTACTCAGTGTATCCCGGCAGCACAAAGATGTATCAGGACTTACGACCATAATTTTGGTGGTTGAGTATGAAGAGGGAGGTAGAAGAGTGCGTCAGCAGATGTCTGACATGGTAACAAGTTAAGGCAGAGCACCAGCGACCGAGCGGACTCCTTCACCCATTAGAAATTCTGGAATGGAAGTGGGAACACATCATGATGGATTTTATGGTAGGACTTCCACCGACACAAAAGGGGTTAGATGCCATATGGGTAATCGTGGGCCGTCTGACCAAGTCTGCTCATTTTCTACAGATCAGGATACGGTACAATCTTGAGCAATTAGCGATACTCTATGTGAAAGAGATCGTGTCGCGGTATGGAGTGCCAGTATCTATTGTATCGGATAGAGATCCACGTTTCACGTCAAATTTTAGGAAGAGTTTGTAGGAAAGGATGGGGACACAATTGAGGTTGAGTACTGCGTATTACCCTCAAATTGATGGTTAGAACGAACAAAAAATTCAAACCTTAGAGGACATGCTCAAAGAAGTCGTAATGGACTTGAAAGGCAGTTGGGAGGACCACCAGCCGTTAGTAGAGTTCGCTTACAACAATAGTTATCACATTAGTATCCGAATGCCATTGTATGAAGCGCTATACGGAAGAAAATGCCGAACACTGTTGTGTTAGGATGAGGTTGGAAAAGGAAGACTGCTAGGACCGAAAATGGTGCAGCAAACAGCAGATGCCGTGAAGCTGATCAGAAATTGCCTGGTAGTGGCCCAAGACCGTCAGAAGAAGTACACTGACCTGTATCGTCAACAGCGGGACTTCGACATGGGTAGTTTTGTGTTTCTGAAGGTATCTCCCTGGAAAGGGAAGATTCATTTTGGTAAGAAGGGTAAATTAAGCCCTAGGTTCATAGGACCGTTCGAGATTCTGAGACGAGTCGGTGAAGTGGCGTACGAGGTAGCATTACCTCCTGAACTTGAGCACATTCACAATGTGTTTCATACGTCAGTGTTGTGGCCATATAAACCAGACTACAAGCACGTAATACCCTATGAACCAATTCAAGTCGAGAGGGACTTATCGTACGGAGAAATTCCTGTCCAGATACTCGATAGGAAAGAACAGAAGTTGAGGAACAAAATCATTCATTCCGTTAAAGTTCTATGGAGGAATCACGCATTTGAAGAAGCTACATGGGAGCTTAAGGAAAAGATGAGGGCGGATTATCCGCATCTTTTCGAGGGACATTATGTTAAAATTTCGGGGACAAAATTCTTATAAAGGGGGGAGGATGTAAGGATGGGGTGCAACCCGACCACGTGGTTCTCTATTGAAAGCTAACTTAATAACTTGTCGTTGCGTGCAAGTTTGAGGTGTTGCACCGGGCCAATGGCCTATGCCGCCTATTGCGCCGATTAAATCCTAAACCATGATTAATGGGGATAACTGAGGAGTTCCGTTGGTGGAACTTTTCACCTAAACCGGAACAACCAACGGGTAATACTGCTATGAACTAGTCCTAACGCCTGAATAATGACCATCGCCGGGGTAATATTTTTCCTATAAATAGAGACCCTGTTCTTTTGAGAAAGCTTGCTGAGTTATTCGATACAGATCCTTGAGAGAGATAGTGCGGTAAGAGTTACTTTGAGAGGTATTTCCGCCGTTCAGAGGGACAATCAGAGTTTGAAAGCTAGAGGGTTAGCAGTCGGACAGTAGAAGAGGTAATATTTTTTCTCTTGATTCTCAGCATTTATCTCCCTTGTCCGGTCGGATTTCCTTTCATTAAGTCAGTGCTAGATATGAACAGTTTCTCATTTGTATTTGTCAGATACTTGACTTCAAACTCCAGTCTTTCCATATCCTTAATCAGTTCTTCTTGAGCTGTCAGCATCATCAACTTATCTCTGCCCTTCCTACTTAGAGCATCAGCTACTATATTGGCTTTATCGGGATGGTATAAAATCTCACAATCGTAATCCTTGATCAACTCCAACCATCGTCGCTGCCTCATGTTTAGTTCCTTTTGAGTGAAGATATACTTTAGACTTTTGTGGTCTGTGTATATCTCACACTTCTCCCCATATAGATAGTGCCTCCAAATCTTTAGAGCAAACAGCACTATCGCTAGTTCCAGGTTATGAGTCGGATATCCCTTCTCATAGTCTTTCAGTTGTCATCACACATACGCAATGACCTTCCCATGCTGCATCAATACACACCCAAGGCCTTTGTGTGATGCATCACTGTATACCACAAATCCCCCTATATCGTCTGGCAGTGATAACACAGGTGCTTCACTAAGTTTCTTCTTCAACTCTAAGAAACTCTCTTCGCACTTATCTGTCCACTGAAACTTCATAGTCTTCCTTGTCAAATTTGTTAACGGTGTCGCTATCTTCGAAAAATTTTGAATAAATCTCCGATAGTAACCTGCTAATCCCAAGAAACTTCGGATTTCTGTTGGCGTCTTTGGTTGTTCCCAGTTTATTACAGCTTCTACCTTCGCAGGATCCACTGATACACCATCCTTGTCAATCACATGCCCCAAAAACTGCACCCTTTGTAGCCAAAATTCACACTTGGAAAACTTTGCATAAAGCTTCTCCCTTCTCAGTGTTTCCAGGGATATTCTCAAATACTCGACGTGTTCTTCCTCTGTCTTCGAGTAGACTAGAATGTCATCTATGAAAACAACAATAAATTTATCTAGGTATTGCTTGAATAATCTGTTCATCATGTTCATAAATGCTACGGGCGCGTTTGTCAGCCCAAATGACATCACCAAAAACTCAAAGTGTCCATATCGAGTTCTGAATGCTATCTTCGGTATGTCCTCCTGCCTCACCTTCAGTTGGTGATACCCCGTCCTCAAGTCAATCTTCGAAAAGTACTTTGCTCCCTTTAGTTGATCGAACAAGTCATCAATTCTGGGCAACGGATACTTGTTCTTAATCGTGACTTTGTTCAACTCCCGATAGTCGATACAAAGCCTCAGTGATCCGTCTTTCTTCTTCACGAACAGTACTGGTGCTCCCCACGGAGATACACTTAGATGAATATATCCTTTATCTAGAAGCTCTTGCAGTTGAACCATCAGTTCCTTCATCTCCACCGGTGCCATCCTGTACGGTGCCTTTGAGATCGGTGCGGTTCCCGGTACCAAGTCGATCACAAATTTCACTTATCTATCCGGTGGTAAACCCGGTAACTCATCTGAAACAACATCTGGAAATTTCCTTACTATAGGTATCTGACCCAGCTCACCCTCTACTCTTCGGGTATCAACCACGTAAGCCAGATAACCTATACAACCTTTCCTTAGCAATTTCTTCGCTTGCATCATCGTAAGACAACAAGATTGTCTCGACGATTTACTACCGTAGAATACGACCCTCGACTTATCTGGAGTCTTCAGGTGTATACATTTCTTCTGACAGTCAATCACAGCCCCGTGACTGGACAACCAATCCATCCCAAGAATTATATCAAATTCTCCTAGTCGTATCGGAATCAAAATCATGTCAAACTTAAACCCTCTCAATTCGATGCAACCATTCCTATAAATGAAATCTACGGGGATAATTTCTTTATTAGCTAATTCCACATTCATAGGATTCTCTAATTTCTCACGAGGTAAATCTAATCGTTTAGCAAATTCTTCCGAAACAAATGAACAGGTAGCACCCGAATCAAATAATACATATGCAGTGATATTGTTGATCAAAATAATACCTGACACCACGTCCTTCGACTCCACCGCATCCTAAACGGTCATGTTGAAAGTGCGTGCCGTTGGTCTGTTGGTTTGGCTAGCTGGCCCTCCAATATTCAGCCTGTTGTTATTGTTGTTGTTGTTGTTCCTATTACCACTTATTGCATCCCCCTTCCTTTTGGGGCAATCCTTGATTTGATGATCTGGTGCTCCACATGAGAAGCATCCTGCTTTCTTTCCCTTTGGGCACTAAGGAGCAAAGTGCCCCTGTTGCCCACAACTGAAACAAACTCTTTCCTTTCATGCACTCTCAAGAGTGATTCTTTCCACAATTGTTGCATTTATTACCCTTCTTAACCTCTCCTCCAGACTTGTTGCCTCTAGAAGATTGGCTATCACTCCATTTCCTTTTGTTCGGGTTACTTCCCCTGATGCTTCCTCCCTTGCTTCCTTCGTGACCCTTCTTTTTGTCTTGATTGAACTTTGTTAGAGCCTCGTTGCCTCTTTCGGCGATGATGGCCCTTTCCAACAGCGTAGAAAATGTGTCAATCCTTAGAACTGCCACCCTACTATACACCCACGGTTTTAGGCCTAATTCAAATCTCCTTGCCTTTCTGGCTTTAGTGTCTACCTGGTGAGGTGCAAATCGGGCTAACTCATTAAATTTAGCTGCATACTCTTCAACTGACATGTTCCCCTGCTTGAGCTCCAGAAACTTCACCTCCATATTCTGCTGCATACTCTCCGAGAAATAGTTCTCGAAGAACAGCTCCTTGAAACGCTCCCACGGTATCACACCATCTCCAGCACGACCTTTGTTGGCCTTCCACCAATAGTTCGCTTCACCTTTCATCATAAAAGTGGCGAGCCCTGTCTTCTGCTTTTTCGCCACCCTTGCAACCTCGAACACTTTTTCTATTTCTTCGATCCAGGTTTGGGCTTCAATCGGGTCTAGTGTTCCCTTAAACTCGGGAGGTCCTACTAGCTTAAAATCCTTGAAACTAGCCAAATGTTGTGCAGGCTGCCGCTCTGGCTGTTCTCCAATAGGCGGGGGTCTATTTCGCATTATTTCTGCCAACAACTCAGCAAACGCTCTCATTGGGTCTGGATGACCCTGAGTGTTATTAACTGATTCCTCAACCCTTTGGTTATGCGGTCGTCCTCTTGGCGCCATGATCTGATAAAAGAAAACCGTCGGCTTTTACCAATAGGTTTATGCCATAAGCAAAAAGTCATTTAAGTCAACAATTAAAAGTAAAAGCATCTATCAAACACGTTTGATTTAAATAAAACAACTGCATTTATAACCATATGTCACTGTCTTAATACAACCAGACTCAACATGTGGCATACTTCTATAAATGATAAATGACATAGCCTGCCAACCATTAACTATCCCCTAACAAACAAAAATGGGGAATAATAACCTTCCACCCCTCTATCAGGAACAAAATTGGGGTTCAACTACTACCCCATGCACGCTACAAGCATAGGGATTTACAACATAAGTAAGCCCCTATTATAACAAAAGTGGGAGCTACTGCAAACATATTACTAAAAATAACACATCACCGCCTGCTGCGGCGAATTGCAATCCTGAGCTCCCGTCGAGCCAGCCTGTCGACCACTCGACGCCTAATCACGCGCCTGCTGCTCCCCTCATCCCCGGGGTACCTCCTCACCCTATCCCTCAGTCTGCCAATAGAAGTGGTCAAGCCTAAACGGAGGGAATCAATCTCTGTAGTCCGGGCTGCCAACTGCCCTATAGCCTCATTTCGCTCCAGACGAGTAGTCTCCAGCTGATCCTCTACCCGCTCTATCTGTCCTACCAGCACCACATTCCTCTCTAAGAGGTCATAAACCATCACACCAAGTTGAACAAAAGCCCCATACTGACCGTGAACCTCTGCCTCTAGCTCGGCAACCCTCTGGTCCTTTTCCTGTAGCTTCTGGGTTAACTCAGCCTTTTCCCCTAAAGTCTGATACGCTAATGACCTATACTATTCCTCTCGGTCCTGGTGATCCTGGTTCTGCTCCTCTAAGTGGGCTACTCGATTCTCGAGCTCCCCATTCCTATTTGTCAGCTCTTCGATGATGTCACTAGAAGTAGTGCCCATGCCATCTGCATACTCAGGTGGCTCATCATCCTCCATCACTGGATCCTCTTCGAGGTCCTCATCCTCCCCCTCATCGCTTACCAGCCTCAGCACTCCTCCAGTACCTGGCTCCTCCTCAGAACCATACTCGGCCTCAGACTCATCCCTAGTGTCCATCATCTCTGGCTCACTCGGCTGCACCTCCACTAAATGCCCTGCATCCACATGAATGTCTGTGAACTCTACCTCTCTACCAGGACTGTACTCTCCCATCTCAGACATCCTACAGCCACAAACAGAAACAAATAGACAATAAGATGTCAGTGCCACAATAAAATATATTCATTGATAAAATGAAGTGATATTTTATCATGCACAACTCGGCTCGATGGATTTCCATAATCCACCTCCAGACATAATTATCAAATGAATCTCCGCGATCCATCACCTAGCGTACTCAATACGAGTTTAATACTAAGGTTATAACCTAGGTTTCGCATTCCTAAAGTTTATAACCTAAAGCTCTGATACCAACCCGTGACACCCCCAAATTAAAGTACCAGTACCTCGAATCTGGTGCTCATGATAAGATACATCCATACCCCTTTAAACAACATAAATCAACTAATGCGGAATAAATAAACATATGTTGTTCATTAAAAAAGGTTTACTACGGTCCCAAGGTCTATAATCTTAAATAAATACATCATGGAATACAGAAATAATACAAAACGATTCCACGATTACATAACGGGATAGTACATATAATTATTCTTTAAGCTTTCCTTTGCCTTTGTCCGCTTTGGAACTCCCCGGCTTAACTGCAATAGGTTCATGATATAGCAAGGGTGAGCAACTACTTTGCTCAACAAGTTTAAAAAGAATAAAGAGGATATATCATGAATGAATGAGAACAATAATCACATAGTTCAACAATTTAAGAACATTGAAGAAATAGCTGACAATATAATCAAAGTTCAAATGAAATAATGAATATTGATTATTTACTGCTGAGTGGTCCAATAGACCATGAACTATTTGGCCAAAGGATCAGTCATTCAACTAACCCTTTTAAACGCCTGGCCCGTCAGTAGCACTCGAGGGGATCAGCCTCTCGTACCCTATGTATATGCATAACATTTAACTCTGACTGTATCGAATAACCGACATATTAAAATCCCCTAAACAAGGGTTGCTCTCTCAGTCTAAGAATTCATACCAACAATCGATTTGGATAGCTTTTAAAATAATAACCTGTACGTGTCTAGTCGAAACAAGTGGCGTAGACTATTCCCTTAAACAGTTCATGAATGAAGAACTTAAACATTTCGCAGTCCAACAACATATAATGAATTCAAATGCACAAGGTACGAATATCAATAATTATCTTTGATGTGGAGTAATTGACAATAATTATCCCACTCATACGGTTTGAAAGTAATAACTCCATTTGAGTCATGAAACTTGTAACAATATATAACATTTGTATTGCTCAAATAAAGATAGTTGAGTAAGGAACTTGCAATAATGTAGAATGACTGCTCTATTGATAAATAACTCGCATAATAAATAAAAGTTGTACGATTAAGAAATCCTGCCCAATATTAAATTGAGTTAGGATAAGGAAACTTGTCCAACACAAGGGTTAGACAAGGGTTCAGAAAGAACTTGCAATAATGTAGAATGATTGCTCAATCGATAAATATCTCGCACAATAAATAAAAGTTGTACGATTAAGAAATCCTGCCCAATATTAAATTGAGTTAGGATAAAGAAACTTGCCCAACACAAGGGTTAGACAAGGGTTCAGAAAGAACTTTCCTGATGCGCTGCTACAATGAACTTGTCTGATGTTCAGAAACCAAATGTGAGTTGCATCCAGGTTACTTAATTTACTCCTTAAGACAATACCAATTTGGTTGACATTTAATAAATAATTAAACAATTAAGGCTTGACAAAATATGATTAATTAACCTGTCTAATCATTTAATACAAAGAAAAATATAAGTGTTGGACCCGTTGAAAAGAATTCATTAGGTCCGACCCAACCCGATCTGGTCTGACTGACCTGACCCAGGCCGGACACGGCACTGGCGCTACAGCGCCAAGCCTTAGCACTGGACCTCACGCTGCGGCGTGAGTCCCGTGTTTTCTCCATGACAAGGCTTCACGCTGCGACGTGAGCCTTAGAGCTTGGGCCTCATGCTGCGGCGTGAGTCCCGGTCTTTTCCCATATTGCCCCTCGCCGTAGCGTGAACTGCAGGGCTTATGAGTGGCGCTGCAGCGCCATTCTGCAGTAGCCGAATTCTGGGTTTGTTCCCAGTTCGCGAATCCGACCTCCGGCCACTCCAACCTCTATAACTCATTCAATACATAAGCAAATTGGTCTATTCCGGACTCTATGGACTCTTGACTCATTGAACTAGGTTACACCAAAATTAACACCAAATCTTTGTTTTAACATCTTTTTACTCCATTCCAACTGGGTTAGCTTCATAACCCATGGAACTACAATACCATAGCAACAAATAAAATTAACAAACACGAAATCATAGCTTTACAGTCCTCTAAAATGGTCTGAATGTCCAAGTTCATGTCCAAAGTCCATTGTTCTTCCTCCATTAAGCAAAGGTAAGGATTTCTTGCGTTTTTTTTCACTTTGATGTTATTAATGGCTTACATATCCTCTTAACAGCATTTATAAACATCTAGAACAGACAAAAACATCCAGAATCGCTAGAAAATCAATCCACAAGCTAAAGAGCTCAAAAACTAAGAAAACTTGAAAAACTTAACAAGAAATCGAATGGAATGGATTTGGTTGATTGTTTACCTCTATAAATCCTTCCTAGATGATTAAGAAACTTGCTAGGCTTGAGTTCTTCTTGCTTGGATTCTTTTCTTTCTCTTCCTCTCCACCCGTGACTCCTTCTTTTTCTTCACTGGCGTTCTCCTTCGCCGGCGTTTCTTCTCTTCCTTCTTCCTGCAGCTCTCTCTCTCTCTCTTTCTATCAGCTGAAGCAACTTGGAATGGAAGAGCAAGGGAAATGGAATAGTTTCAATGATTTGGGAGAAGTGGAGTAATTTTGGGAGGAAATGGGTTTGTGGCTCAAGGAGGCGCCGGCCACTCCCCTCACTCTCTCATTTCCTAGCATTTGATTGGTTAATGGGTTTTGGTTGGTTTCCTCTTGGAGTAACAAGCCAAAATAAATACCCAAATACACAAAAATATATCCGAAAACTCCCACTTTTGTACCAAAACTGCTAAATAAGTCTACCCAAAATTAAAATGGGTACTCCCATAAAATATTGGGATGCATAAAAATAATTATTATGAGATTTGTCCAAACATTCAGAACACCCATATAACACATTTCGGATACGGATAAAATCACGTATCAGCTCAAATAAAATTTCCGACATTTGAAAAAATTATTCGTATGCATATACATATTTATGAAATTTATTACAATCGAAAAAGACACAAAAATATTATGGCGTGTATAGTACCTCGGGAAACGTGCTCCGTGAATAGTGATTTAGCGAAGCTACGCGAAATTAATTATTCACTTAAACAAAACTATAACACGTAAAATTTCATGAATTCACATAATTCAGGTTGTCACACAACCTTTAAACATGCAACACAAAAATAATATTAATAAAATATAATATATTCATTAATATTCAAAAATTCGAATTACAAGGTAAATCCAGAATTCTCGGTCGTTACATCCTTCCTAGAACCTTCGGCTACCTCGATTTTAGCTGAAAAGTTTTATTTTAAGCAAGGGTGAACAACGAATTTGCTCAACAAGTTAAAGTGTACAATAAAGGATATATCATGAATAGAAGAGTTTAACTTTCTGGAACTTCAACAATCATTCAAAGATTTTGAAGTAGCTGAACAATAAATCATTTTAAGTAACAAGAATTTTTATTTTTATTTTGAATTTCATGCTGAATAATACCTCAAGAATGAAAGAGTTAAATTCTTTCGGAATTTCAACAATATTAAGTCGAGTATGATGAATTAAAAATACAGCAATAATATTCAATAAAAAGGATATTCCTAGATTTCATGCTGAGTGATCACAATAGATCTTGAACTGCTAGAGGAATCATCAGTTAATAATACTAAATACTTCAAGAGTATAAGTTAATCGTATAGACTAAATATACTCTTCTGCAAGTACGTGAAGGGATCATCTTCATTGTACCCGTGATTATGCGTAATACTTAAACATAGCGCGTAGGTCGAATGTCCGACAATAAAGTTTCTCTTTTTATAAGGGTTGTTCATCTCAGTCTTACATCATTAGTCCGTACCACAATAATGTGATTTGGATTGCTTTCAAAGAAATGCTATGATTTCAACATATAATATCAATATTGATCTAGCCGAAATAAATGACATAGGTCTTCTAATAATAAATCAGTTCATAATTAAGAGAACGTTTCGTGATTTAACAATTTATTATTAGTTCAGCCGATACAACTAGTTGAGACATGACTCATAAACAGTTCAAATAATAAAACAGGAAATTAATTGCACTATGTGCGAATAAGGATAATCATTGTGGATGTGAATAATCAACAATAATTATCCACTAACATGCTTTGAAATTAATAACTTAAGTTGAGTTAAGAAACTTGCCTCTATCGGTGATTACCGCTATGCAATTTAATTTAATTTCTTTTAAAAAACCTGTCATTAATAATATTGATCTCTCCAATTAGCATACATATTTTAACTCATAACACTATTATTATTCATAATAAATTTCCTAATATTTAGTCACATAATCAAACATTAGATATTACCATAAATTATTGGTAATATTATCATCCTTTGATAATATTCTATCACATAACCATCATCTTAAGCTTCCATCTAATATCAAATAATATTCCATCACTTCTTAACATTATTAATCACTTAATAGTATTTTAATCGTCTTCTAATATTATTAACCACTGAATAATATTTTATTCATTCACAAATATTATTAATCATTTAATAACATCTTACTTACTCATAATATTATTAAACATTTAATAACATCTTACTCACCTCATAATATTATTAATTATTTAATAATATTTTAATCATTAATAACAATTTATTCACTTCCTAATATCATTATTCATTTAATAATATTTTAATCCCTTACTGATATTATTAATAATTTAATAATATCTTAATTACTTACTAATATTATTAATCTTTTAATAATATTTTAATCCTTTTCTAACATTATTAACCTTTTAATAAGATTTTAATCATTTATTAATGATTTAATATAATATTATTAATTATTTAATAATATTTTAATCTAATATTATTAATCACTTAATAATATTTTAATCATTTATTAAACTCATAAACAATTAAATTTAATTGTTTAACCTTTACTATATCATTTATTTAATAAACATAAAAATGCAATGCACATAATATTTTATCAAAAATAACCAAAATACCCTCCAAAAGCCTGATCATATCATTTTAAGGGTCTTTATGCAATAAAATCACATTTTCACATTTTATAATATTACATAACTTAATTTATCCATTTATTCATAACTTAAACAAAGGCATGAAAAATATCAAAACATATCATAAAATTTTTCTTTTCTGAGAAATATCAGTATATGATGTTTTAATAATCATATATTTTTCTTGCATTTTTCGAATGTTATTTACTATTTTTAAAGTGTCCTAAACAGTCTAAAATTGTTACAATTATCATAAATTATCCTTTCGTTCAAAAATTCTGAAATTTATACGGTAGACTCATACTATCATATAGTGATTCCAGTTAAATTTTTATAATTTACTAGGCTGTATACACTGAGTTATAACAGTTTACTTTTAAAATCGCTTGTTCTTGGAAAAGTCATAACTCCCTCTCAAGACATCAAAAAATTCTAAATTTTGGACAGCAGCTAGTTAATGATATACTAACATATCATAAAACACCAAAATTTTTAGAGTCTTTAAGTGGTCGAAACTTCCCTTGCAAAAACTGGCCAGGAAACTCAACTGTTTTTCTAGGTTTTTGGTTGGCAGTAAGTATTTTGCTAAAAATTACACCACGGTCAGCTTGCTTAATCTTTTTAAGTAATTCTACTTGGGTTCATCAGATAACTCATAGATCTAACATATGTATTTGGCGTATCTCAAAAATAATTTACAGATTTAAAATGGTAAAGGTCTAAAGTGAACTGAAATTAGAGCTTTTTGGACTCAAAAACTGTTTTGGTCCATCTTTGTTATTCAAGCTCGTCAACATATAAAATGACTTCATCTAACCATGAAACATCATATAACACATAAATCTATTATCATAAAGTGTAAGAGCATAAGTTCTTCATTTAATCCAAAACAACCATAACAAACACATAGATCTTCACTTAGGGTTTGAATAAGAAAACTTTTGAACCTTTGTGTTGGATGATCTCCTTCTTCTCCTACCAATTTATGATATGAAGCTTGAAAACAAAGCTCTCCTCTTCTTTCTCCCTCCTTATGTTCACGGTAGCCCCCTCTCCCTTTTCTCTCTCAAGTATTTTCTTTTCTACCTTTTAGGAAGTGGAAATGAAACAAAACTTCTTGCTAGCAATGAGAGAGGTTCTATTATAATTAGTAAAATGTATAGATATAACATATATATGTATACATGATATCCTAGCAAATCTCCCCAATTCTCCTTGTAAATCTTTCAATATCTTAGCAATTAAATTCTAGGGATTTTATAGGGAACAAATAGCTAGGTGCGTTAGTAAACTTGGTTTTAAAAAATGAGGGGAAGTAATTAAACTCCCCATGTGCTCCTTATATACCTAGCTCCTTCTCCCTTTATTTGTCCATTATTAATTTTTATTTAATGCTTTATTTACTCCTTTATTCATCTAAAAAGTCCACACAAAATTTGGGCTAAAGCTTGGGCCATCCATTAATTTACTTGGGCTTTCTAATTAAATTGTTTGGACTATGTAATTTATCATGATTCCAACACATAAATTTTATATTTCCCTAATTATTTAATTAGGGTTACTATTCCATTTATTTTGAACTTTAAATAATTACTCATATTGATTTAACTATATAACCCAATTAGACTTGCTTTAATTGGGTTAATATAAATAATTAGTTGAGATATTAAAATAAATCTCTTAAGTTAGTTTACTAGTACATGAATTAAACACTAGCATTTCTCAATAACTATAACCCTTAGGTTATTTAATTACAATTCCTAATATATAATATTAGGTTAAATGCTTGCTTATTAATTCTCTTTATATAATAAATACATATATATACATATTTATAATATCTATTTATTTAGTCACATACATTTTTCACATAAGTCATAACATATTTATCATCATTGATAAATAATTATTATATTCATTCCATCACACAATCATTTAATATATGTCACAAAGTGTTCAATACATTGATAAATAATCTCATATTCTTATTTCTTGGCTTTTCTTTTTGTTCCACTAATTCATTAATTCAATTAGCCCTAATTGGCTTAATAAATTATTATACATATTTATCCACTTTATATTAGTCATACTAATTAATCACTTAATGGTTAGTACTCTTTTTATTAACCATTGAAGGTCAATATTGAAGTTATGTTAATTCACAACATAAACTTATCTTATTTTTTCTTAATCAATTTAAAATAAATAATTAACTAACTCACTTAATTCATATCACATAATACCTATTCACCCATATGCTCAAAGTAATAATAGTAATAAAAAAAATTTATTTGTAAAAATATACATATATAATCATATAAAACTCTCGGTCCTTACAAACTTGGTCTATGTGACCCTCTGCCAAGTCTGTGTGACTTGAAGGAATCTAAGTGATTCAACATTGTAATAGATATTAGTGATCTGGTCTTAATGACCCTCAAGCATCCTTAGTGGATTTCCTACTCGTAGAGTAGAAGAGTAGATTTGGAGTCATTTATACTCTGAACCACTTAAAATTTGTTGTGTCATTTACTTTCTCGTATTTACTTTTCAGCATTTATATTTCATATATGTGTGTGACTTAATTCCACAAGCTTAGTACTAAATTCAGAGTTGAGATTTTTATTAAATCTTTGAAGGAATTTTATAAACTAATATTCCGTTGTGCATAATTAAATTAGTTTAATTAATTATCTGGTAATAATTCCTTAACAAGAAAAAGTTTTTAAAGGATACCTGACCAAATTCCATCCCAAGTCAGACGAAGAAATAGTTCTTGGATACTCTATGGAGATCAAAGCCTATAGAGTGTTCAACAAGAATTCGTTGAGTATTAAAGTCTCTATCCATGTCACCATTGATGAATCTGACTTAGGAGAACCAAGGAAAGTTGTATCGTTTGATGAAATTGTAGAGCAGGGCCTAGTGATCGCAAAGCAAAAGAACCCTGCGATCGAAGATACTAAAGCCGTAGAGCCAGACCCAACGATCGTAGTGCCAGAAAAGGAGAATGTAGAGTCCATTATTCCAGAGATGGAAACTCTACAAATTAAGGAAACTACAGAACATGAACCAAACCTTGAGGAGCTCAGTTAAGAAATATGACAACCCGAGAAATCAGATAGCCTTGTAATTAGGTTTTCGATGTAAATCTATAATAAAATAAAATTTTATAGATATTATTATGTGTAAATGTATTTGTATGTGTTTAAAGGTCGATTAATGACCTAGCTTACGTGTTACGTGATTATGTATGAGTATTGGGAGTTTTTGGAAGAAAATAAATTTTTTTAAGAAAAGACGTAAAAATACTATTCACGTCGAAAACACCTTTTTCGTTTTTTGACTTTTCGAATTACGTGATAGCGTTTATTTGGGAAAGGGAGACATAATCTCCAATAAAATGAAAGAATGAAAATTTTCGCGATTTTTGCTAAGGAACGAGTTAGGAAAACCTAACTTGAAGAAATCGAATAATCGATTAGGTTTGGGGGACGTAAACCCTAATCGAAAGTATGAAAGGGAAAATTGACTTTTGTCGGCTAATCGAACGAGTTACGAAACTTAACTTAGAAAGTTAGAAAACCTAGCTAGAAACGAAACTAAGTTTCAATGTAATCGAGCCTAGTTGAGCCTAGGGTTTGAGATGACTTGGCTAGGGTTGAGCCAAGGGTTTCCTAAGGTTGAGCCTAGGGTTAAGGTGGCTTAGCTGGGGATAAATCCAAGGGAAAGCTTAGGGTTTAACCTTAATTTCTTGGAGCCAAAGCTATAAGGGCTAGGTGTCACTTGTTAGCTAATTAACATGAGGTGCATTGAATGAAGGAAAGGATAAGGGGACAAGGAGGGAGCATAAAATCTGGACATAAGGAGAAGGGGGATAAAAGTGTGGTTAGAAACCTTCCATTTTTTAAAGTTTTGAGCAAGAGGGATTAAAGCCTTTAATGTTTGTCTCCCCTATCTAATTGTTTATAACCAAACAAGCCCTTATGCCATTATATGGTCTCTTAACCCTACATGAATTAATCTAACCCTAGAGCATGGTTTGGTTAGTTGTAGGAGGATTGAGATAGATCACCTAACACTTAGCCTTTTTCATTTCATTTTGATTACTAAGAAAGAAGAAAGAGAGAGAGAAAGGAGAGCAAAAGCTTAAGAGCTTAAGAATAGAGAGAAGGAGAGCTCTCAAAGAAGAGGAAGGAAGGAGTAAGGATATCAAACTTTTATCATCCATTATCTAGCTAAGGAAGAAGAAGAAGAAGAACTACAAGAGGTAAGCCTAGAACCCTAACTCTTCATGTCTTTGATTTTTCTTCTTTAAGATTGTTAGTTGTTGGTGGTTGTTGAGTAGTGGAAGATCATGGTAGATCTTGAAGATATAAGGTGGTTATAAAGGAGTTAATCTTGTTAAACTACCTTAAATATGTATGTCAAGTTAATGAATAGCTAAAACGTAAGCCTAAGCGTGAGGATGAAAAGACTAAAGTAGTGGATTATAAATGGACCTCTATAAACGATTGTTTGTGTGGTTATTGGATTCCAAAATGATGGAATCATAGATAAGTAAGTTGTGAAGATGTTCCAAGTGGAACGGAGGAAAAATACGCCATAACAAAGTTATGGCGAAATATTTCGTAAAAGACGTCATAAGACGAAAACCCTAACTTGGTACGACTTTCGTATTAAGTTAGCAGTTAATTAATATTTTCAGGCCCCATTTTATGGTGATTCTGTAGAACATAGTAAAAGTGAGCCATAGGTTCAAGAACGAGCTCGTTCCGACTTCAGATGAGCAAGTTACGTCAATTTGAAAGTCTGACGTTAAAAAACGTCATTTAACAAAAAACTAGTTCACGAGGGACTTCTGAGCCATTTTTTTGGGCTTGTTAGGAAGTCAAAAAAATTATTTCGTCCGGGGGTAATTGTAGAGGTTGTTACAAGGAAGAAATTGGCTCAAGAATAGACTAATTCCGATATGGGATGACGAAGTTATGAAGTGGTGTAATAGGTGTTTTAAAATCGAATAAAGTGGCTAAGTAGAGCTTTAGTTCTAATTCAGAGGTAGAGCTTTCAGAGCCGCGGCACTGCCTCTTAAGGGCCGCAACACTAAGTTGAAAGTTGCGACACTAGTCAAAAGGCTGTACAGGACATCTTCGACGTCCTTTAGTAAATTGGGCATAACGTTCTCATACAAACTCCGATTGATGATTCAAGATGATCTAGAAAGCTAAGAAGTAGACATACAACTTTCATTAAATAAAAATTGAGAGATAAGGTCAGAATCAAGGTTGAAATTGAGCCTCTTTAAGGCTGTTGTGTAATCGGGCACGAGGCATGACGATTCTTTCGGAACGTCGTGACGCCAATCCATGTTTGTCAAGTATTTTTGAATTATAAACATTGAAATTTGTAAATATAGTATAGGGGAATGTAAGCCAAGGAATGGTAGATCAATTGGACGTATCAATTGTACACAATGGCTTGTCGTTTGGGCGTTCGAGTTAGGCAAGTCGGGCGTTTGATGTACAAAAGTAGAAATGCCGAATTCTATGATAATGAAATTGGAAAGTGTTCTGAATCTAATGAAAAGGACATTTGTAAGATATGGAATTGAGTTAATGTAAACCAAGAGGGAGGAGGGTTGATATGAGTGTCGTGATGTTCCCGAACGCCGCGACACTAAGAGGTGTTTTGAAGATTGATCGTGTTAACTAAACTATAAAGCGCGAACAATATGAAATGAGAATAATTATAACATAAACCAATAAATAAAGTCTATATATGACTAATTGGTATGTTCGACCTTATGATATATATAGTTCATTTGAAGAGCGATTGGATAACGTTCTGGTAAATCGCGTAGAAGGCAAGTTTCCTAAACTTATTCAAATAATTATTCTGTGCAATTTTTTATCTATGTGCAAATGTATTATGATTTAATCCCCCTTAGAGATAGAGAAGTTATAACAGACATGATAAAATAATGATATTGCAGTTATAGCAGTTATAGAGTAATGAGAGAAGAACCCAAGACTCTTACTCCACTATTCTACTCCTCGAGTAACAAATCCACTAAGGATATCTTTACAACTTGAATCACTAAGATTCCTTCAAGGCCAGCAACCTTGGAACTCCAGTACATTGAGTAATTTACAAGACTAGCAGCCTTGGAACACTGTAGACTAAGACCCTCAGCCTTAGAGTCACTAGTACACTAAGTACTCTTCAAGTCCAGCAGACTTGGAACTCGTTAGTCACTTGTTGACCCTTCCACTTAATTGAGAGTATTTGGTTTGGTTGCTACTAAGTTGCTTTAAGTATATGATTTGATGAACCTAGTGGCTAAGCAAGATCATTTACTTTGGATCGTAGAGTGAGGCTTTAACAGATTTATTCCTTTTGTTTTGTACTTGCTCTTTTGTAATCTTCAATCTGTTTTGTAACAACCGGGAATTCTGGACTTACCTTGTAATTCGAATTTTTGAATATTAATGAATATATTATATTTTATTAATATTATTTTTCTGTTGCATGTTTAAAGGTTGTGTGACAACTTGGATTATGTGAATGCATGAATATTTTCGTGTTATAGTTTTGTTTAAGTGAATAATTGATTTCGCGTAGCGTTGCTAAATCACTATTCACGGGACACATTTCCCGAGGCACTATTCATGCCATAATATTTTTGTGTCTTTTTCGATTTTAATAAATTTCATAAATACGTGTATGCGTACGAATAATTTTTTCAAGTGTCAAAAATTTTATTTGAGCTGATACGTGATTTTATCCGTATCCGAAATGTGTTATATGGGTGTTCTGAATGTTTGGACAAATTCCATAATAATTTTTTTTATGCATACCAATATTTTATGGGAGTACCCATTTTAATTTTGGGTAGAGTTATTTACCAGTTTTGGTACAAAATGGGAGTTTTTGGATATATTTTCGTGTATTTGGGTATTTATTTTGGCTTGTTACTCCAAGAGGGAACCAACCCCCAATTTTATGAAAATAGTATGCACACAAGCCAATCATATTTGATATGATGTAGCATATACTTTGTAATCTTATTCATTTATTAATAAAAGAATTGATTTTCTTAAAAGACATTTTATATTATCTACATGGTGTTGTTATATTAAATGTGATAAACCCATAGTTTTGAGCAATGCTTTTAGAATCATGATGGCGATCATGCTAATGAGATCTAAATTCTAGAAAGCTCACAAACTAAAATCGTTCCTAATCGTTAGATTACTAAATAGGGGATTAGTGAATCCGGATAGATTAGTACATACGTTGCTTGCTCTTAAGAAGAGGATGATTGATCTCATAATCATTTGTGTAGAGACACTAAAGCAAGTATGTAGGTGTTTATTGGAGAATAAGTTCCATGAACGTGGCTCGCTAAGGAATACCTAATAGAGTTTTACTCGCCTGTCAATAGGAATTCCTCTAGTGATAGTAGTACAAGTGATCCTTGGACTTGAGATCATCATAGTATCTTGTGTATGATGAGTTATACTTTGACATGTCTCTTAAGACCTTTGGGGTATATCAAAGGGTATGATTGGGTATAATAAGTTGTGCATGGAGATAGGTGAATGATCAATAAAGAATCTACCACGTCTAGTAAAAGATGTGAATGTCCTATGTGATTCGATAAATGACAACTCAGTAGTCCTTAGCCAAGGCAGAATAAAATTAGAAAGGGTTTCTAATTTGCATTATTTAGAGTTGTGCATTTGGGAATCGAAATACATATAATTAAATAAAATAAGACTTGACAGTAAATCCATGTCTTATATTTAATTGGGACATTGTATGGTAGAAGGATTGAATTGTACGGTAACTATTCACTGAAAGGCTCTTTTGTGATTAATGTTGAAAGCTATATTATCTGGAAAGTCGTTGATCGCTAAGGGGGCTAACCCTTATTGTAGAATAAATATTATTTATTTAAATGAATTAAATAGTTTAATTTATTTATTTAAATAAAATTAGAATTGTTCTAATTGATTTATTCACAACCGGTTTAATATGGAGAACCTAAAGGGTCACACCGCAAAAGGAAAATATTTATTTAAGAAGTAAATGGCATAATTGTAATAATAAGTTAAGTGTATTTAATTTAATCTATGAGATAAAATAAATTAAATAGCTTAATATTTATTATTTAATATTTCAAAAATATTAAATATAAATTAATAAGAGGAGTCTTATTATTATTATTAGTATTACTATTATTTAATTCCTAATAGGGATTGAGAATTAATTAATAGAAGTACTCTCCCATGGATTCCTAATTGGATTAGGAGCATAATTAATTAAAGGAGTTTAATTATAATAGAAACCCTAATCCTAAATAGTTTAGGGAAGGGTTATTCCTACATCTATAAATAAGAGGAGTCTTTTCATAGATGAGGGTTACACACTCTTGCATTAGATTGTGGAGAGTACTTACAATTTCTATAGAGATAAAAACTAGGGTTTTGCCAATACCCAACTTCTTGAATACCTATTCTTCCTTGGTGGATCACCTTTAGAGGCCAAACACTTGGGTGGCTAACATTGATCAAAGGAAGGAATCTCATCCGTGAAATTCAAGGAGAACGCGAAAGAATTGGAGTTGAACTTGTACCCGAGGAAGCACAGTTCTACGAGGGTATAATTTCTTAATCTCTATCTCTTTCGTTTATATCGTTAATTGAGCACATAAATTGATCTTGGTGATGGTTTGTATAAAAATTTTAAAATTTGTTTTATCGCGCTTCCGCACTATTTATGTAATTTGATTGCATGTTAGCGCTATATACAAACCTAACATTTTAGACCAATCAAATGAGAGCATGAAGGGAGTTACCGGCAAGCATTTGAATTTATTGGCCAACCTTGAGCAACTAACCCACCACTCCTAAAATTACTCCTCCACTTCTCCTAAATCATTTATTCTTTCTTGCATCCCATTCAAACCATTCCATCAGCAGATAGAGAGAGAAAGAGAAAGAGGGAGAAAGAGCTGCAAAGAGGAAGAAGAAAGAAGGAGAAGGCCACCGGAAAAAGGAAGGAGGAAGAGGAAGAAGGCACGGGTGGAAGAAGAAGAGAATCCAAGTAAGGAGAACCCTCAAAATCAATCTTAGCCGAGCTTCTTAATCATCTAGGAAGGATTTACAGAGGTAAAAACCAATCAAATCCATTCCATTCGATTTCTTGTTAAGTTTTTCAAGTTTTCTTAGTTTTTGAGCTCTTGAGCTTGTGGATTGATTTTCTAGCGATTCTGGATGTTTTTGTTTGTTCTAGATGTTTATAAATGTTGTTAAGAGGATATGTAAGCCATTAATAACATCAAAGTGGAACAAAAACGCAAGAAATCCTTACCTTGGCTTAATGTAGTAAGAACAATGGACTTTGGACATGAACTTGGACGTTCGAACTTTTTTAGAGAACTGTAAAGCTATGATTTCATGTTTGTTAATTTTATTTGTTGCTATGGTATTGTAGTTCCATGGTTTACGAAGCTAACCCAGTTGGAATGGAGTAAAAAGATTTTAAAACAAAGATTTGGTATTGATTTTGGTGAAGAACACCAAGAACATGAAAATAGTGTAATAACTTTGTACTTTGGCTTAAGATTTGGCCATGTTAATATTAATGGGTAGCTCTGCATTTTTGATATGTTTTAGCCCCATGAGTTAGAAGTCCATAGAGTCTGGAATGGACCAATTTGCTTGTATATTGAAGGAGTTATGGAGGTTGGAGTGGCCGGAGGTCGGAGTTGCGAACTGGCAACAAACCCAGAATCCGGCTACTGCAGAATGGCGCTGCAGTGCCACTCATAAGCCCTGCAGTTCACGCTACGACAAGGGGCAATATGGGAAAAGAACGGGACTCATGCCGCAGCGTGAGGCCCAAGCTCTAAGGCTCACGCCGCAGCGTGAAGCCCTATCATGGAGAAAACACGGGATTCACGCCGCAGCGTGAGGTCCAGTGCTAAGGTTTGGCGTTGCAGCGCCAGTGCCATGTCCAGCCTGGGTCAGGTCGGTCAAACCGGATCGGGTCAGGTCGGACCTAATGAACTCTTTTCAGCGGGTCCAACACTTGTATTTCTATTCTAAATGATTAAACAAGTTAGTTATTTATGCCTTGTTAAACCTTAACCTTAATGGCTGAATTATTTATTAAATGTCAACCAAATTGGTATTGTCTTAAGGCGTAAATTGAGTAACCTGGATGCAACTCACATTTGGTTTCAATGATGCAACGTCCGTTCTGAACCTAGGCTTTATGTGACTAATTGTTATATGAATATGTATTTACATGTGTAGGATATTAAGGAGCGTGTGTTATAATATTGTAGCAGCGCATCAGGCAAATTTCTTAACTTCATTCTTTCTATATATTGAATACAAGTTCTTTCTGAACCCTTGTCTAACCCTCGTGTTAGGCAAGTTTCCTTATCCTAACTCAATTTAATATTGTGCAGGATTTCTTAATCGTACAACTTTTATTTATTGTGCGAGTTATTTATCGATTGAGCAATCATTCTACATTATTGCAAGTTCCTTACTCAACTATCTTTATTTGAGCAATACAAATGTTGTATATTGTTACAAGTTTCATGACTCAAATGGAGTTATTACTTTTAAACCGTATGAGTGGGATAATTATTGTCAATTACTCCATATCAAAGATAATTATTAATATTCGCACCTTGTGCATTTGAATTCATTATATGTTGTTGGACTGTGAAACGTTTAAGTTCTTCATTTATGAACTGTTAAAGGGAATAGTCTACGCCACTTATTTCGGCTAGACACGTATAGGTTATTATTTTAAAAGCTATCCAAAGCGATTGTTGGTATGGATTCTTGAACTGAGAGAGCAACCCTTATTTAGGGGATTTTAATGTGTCGGTTATTTGATGCAGTCAGAGTTAAATGTTATGCATATACATAGGGTACGAGAGGCTGATCCCCTCGAGTACTACTGATGGGCCAGGCGTTTAAAAGGGTTAGTTGAATGACTGATCCTTTGGCCAAATAGTTCATGGTCTATTGAACCACTCAGCAGTAAATAATCAATATTCATTATTTCATTTGAACTTTGATTATATTGTCGACTATTTCGTTAATGTTCTTAAATTGTTGAACTATGCGATTATTATTCTCATTCATTCATGATATATCTTCCTTATTCATTTTAAACTTGCTGAGCAAAGTAGTTGCTCACCCTTACTATATCATGAACCTATTGCAGTTAAGCTAGGGAGTTCCAAAGCGAACAAAGGCAAATGAAAGCTTAAGAAAAGTTATATGTACTATCCCGTTATGTAATCGTGGAATCGTTTTGTATTATTATTGTATTCTGTGATGTATTTATTTAAGGTTATAGACCTTGGAACCGTAGTAAACCTTCTGTAATGAACAACATATGTTTATTTATTCCGCACTAGTTGATTTATGTTGTTTAGAGGTGTATGGATGTATTTTATCGTGAGCACCAGATTCGAGGTATTGGTATTCGAATTTGGGGGTGTCACATGTTTGCCTTATATAAATCCCTCTAAATTCTTCCCATTGAAATGAGACTGTTGCATTTATTATTTCCGTTGAGACTTGTTCCTGAACTTAGGAATAGTTTATTCCTTGTTGACTGCAGTAGTGGGGTGAGTTAGCAACCATTAGCTTGCTCCAAGATTGTGGTAACGATAGTGCTCTGAATATCTGTATACCACAGCTATTTTTTCCCCATCAATATTTGATTCTTCATTCAGATTAATAAAGTATTCAACAACTGTCTTGGGCAGGTCACTCTCCTTGTATGAATGTTAGCAATCCATTATGGTCCCCATAGAATAATCAATTTAGTTCTGGGTTGTTTGTCTGATGAGGATCGTAGAGTGCTTAACTGACCCTATGATTGGACTCTACATTCTTGCTAGTCGTAGTGTCATTAGAGGGGTTCCTGTCTTGAACTACTCTACAATCTTTTGGTAAGACTTGGTGTTTGAAGATGATTACTGTGATCCTTCATATTGCACTTTGGTCACCTAGAGACAGTATCAATGTTTTGCCCCTTGATCTTCTTAAGTACTGCCGACTTGCTCTTGCAAATATGACTCTACGATCCTATTTGTAGTGTAGGAATCGTAGAGTTACTGACTGTATTAATTCAACGATCTGCCGAGCCACTCTATGTGTTTGCCTGGACAACTCTATGATGTCGAGAGGAAGCTTTGCGACTGGCCGAGCCTTACTCTACGTTTGCCTGGCAAACTCCGCGATGACATACTTAACTCTGCGATGTTTTGCTGACTGAACTCCAAGTTGGCTGACTGCTCTACGATAATTCTCTAGATGCTCTATGATGATTTGTACAGTACTCTATGACGAGTCTAACCTTAACATTTAGCTCATTAGATCAACCTAACAAGTTTGATCTTTTCTACCTAAGTCCTTGTACATCAAAATGTTTTTAAGAACTTTACAATTCAGCTACTGAAACACATATACATTAATATCACAACATCAAATTCAACCATGTGATTCCTAACAATCTCCCTCTATTTGATGTTGACATAAACCAGTAGTTTTGAATCATATCATCAATTCTAATGCAATTGCTTATAAAAATAAACATGTCTTATAGTACAGTGAGCAACTGTCTTTCTAGATATTTCATGAATTTATTGATGTTCAATTGAATATGACAAGGTATAGTAGTTACATCAAATAAAGAAAAAGAAAACTACAAAGAACTTTTAAATACTTAGCCTCTTCCTCTTCCTCTTAATCCCAGGGGGATTAGCTCGTTCATATGCCACTCTTTGTCTGTACCTTTCTTTTTGTTCTTTAGTCATACGTTAAAATTCTTTAATTTGCTCTTGACTAGGCCCGGAAGATGGCATATGACTTCCCCTTTCTCCATGAAGGTGAGTTCCATGTAAATGGCGGTTTAGAAGCGCAGGATCACATGACGGTATGCGTACTCCAGTGTGAGTTACATCAGGCTGCCTCCTGAAAGAGCCAAGGACTTCACTTCTTATGGGGATGGCATCAATGGGCTCTTCATCCATATTGGGAATTGATGATTGGCCACGACTTGGAGTTTGCCTCTACCTTTGCTGCTCGCTTTCATCTCCTCCTCTGTGACTTGATTCCACCTGCTCTTTGCCTCTATTCTGCCTTAAATTAACTCTTTTGTCTTTAATATTCTCCCTCTTTATGTCAGCATCCAAGGTTCGAATGTCTGAGGAGAGTGTTTTCATCTCTTGAATCAGCTCATCTGTCTGTGTTTGAGACTGATTAATGCCAGCTCTCTGTTCATGGAGCTGAGCTTCTGCCCGTTCCCTTTGATAGTGCATCAGAGCCAAGGCATTATTTGTTCTTTCCATTTGCTGTAGGAAAAGACGTTTGAAGTCATTTATAGAGGTGCTAAGTTCAAAGAATTTCTTAGTTACTAATTAGTTCTGAGCACCATCTCCTATACATAGCAATTTCCATATCAATTTGCATTATTTGGAATCAAGTGGCATCAAAGGAGGCAAGGGTTTTGAAAGTCAATATCATATAAGTAAGGTAATCTTAAATTGAATAATTTCACTTGTGGGTTCACATCATATCCGAATTTGGTGATTGAGAAGCTTGTTGCATATTTGGATTATTGGAGGTTGTTATTTTGGGTATACTGTGTGGTAGTTTTTGGAAATAGGAGTAGTATTGTTGAAGAATTGGGTGCTGCATACTATGTGTTTGATAGATTGCTTAAGCGAGTAGTATTGGCTAGTTTGTAAGCACTCTTGTTTTCAACTATAGAGCTTCCTTTATACAGACCTATCAACCACTGGATCAAACACAAACCAACTTAGGCTTGTATACAATTTTAACAGAATGAATATGATTACAAGATATAACTATGAATTTCCAGCAATAAGAATTTAAGGGCAATGTAATAATAATTTGCTAGAAAACTTTTTTGTATAAGCATTCTTATTTGATTCGTTCTACTTTCTTGAAGCTTTAGCCTAGAGGAATATATAAAGATGAAGTCCAACGGCACAAAGAGGATAATGTTGGAAAGGAAAAACAAATTGCTAAAAATTAACAATCCCAACGAAAATTAATTTCAAACTGATAAGTAAGGATTTTGAATTTTGAAGACAGACAACTTAAAATTAGGACAATCATAGATAAGATCTCAGCTGATTTGAGATAGGAAAAATCTAATCACAAAACATTATCTCAGACAACTTTTTAGGAAAGATATTGATTTTGATAAATCTTTAGAAATCATAACTGAAAAAATGCTTAACTGATTTAGTTTCCAATTTGATATAAATTCTTAATGGATTAGAATTTTTAAGCCCATATACCTTTTTAAAAGTCTTTTTCAGCAAAATAAAAATTATCTTGCAATTAAAAACTTAGACTAGAAATTCTTACAGGATTCCTAAGTGATTTCTTAGAGACCTAATCCAATGGTACCTCAATGGACTTTTTCTCCACGATGGTCTCTTGAAATCCAGTACTCATTTAGCATCCATATGTGATCAGTCCAAAGTCCAAACCTATAAAACACAAACCATCTCTATACAAAATATGTTGTTATCATTAAAACAAAGCGTATAAACCAACATTTCTACATACTATTTTATGCTTCAAAATTTGAGAGGGAAAGTAAACAAGTAAAGAAGCGAAAAAAACTGGGAGTATCATGATATTTTCCAATCTTAAAATAGAAACGTATATCTAAATTTTCAAACGAACAAAAAAAAGAAAATGTACATCTAAGTTTAGAATGGAGGGAGTATATTTTTGCCTATAAAAAGGCTTCACTATTTGAGATTTAATTTGCTACATGATCCATGTAATATTTATAAATTACTGAAATCTATAGAGAGGCCTCCTGTAACTAATATTTTGTTAATTTTGCTTAAACAATTTCAAGAAATTATAAAAACTGATATTTTGATAGATTGAAATGTTTAACATGATATGTTTATAAGTTTGTAAATTTTAAAATCATAAGAAATAAAGCGCGAAATTAACATAATTTCATTTTTCTATATATAGTTTTATGAGCAGATTAATTGATACTCTACCATGCCTGTTCAATAAACCTTCACTTGTCTTTTATAATATGAAACTATTTTAGTACTCATAAACTTCATTTTTCGGTTTTGATAACTAAATGCTACAATAGTTCTACTATAAACCATAATGGTGAATCTAAGATATCGAACCTCAATGCTGTTGTGTTATTCGTGTAATTCAGTGTATGTGCATACCTAGAGGGTGGTGATTAGGTGTAAATGCTAGAAGTGATAAACAATGATAACTTTTTGATTTTTCTACTACAGGTTTAAATTAGACAGGTATGCATGTCTGCTTTGGTGTCTGCTTTAACTTATGTTCTTCCTCAGTTACTATCAGACAGGATACCCTATCTACTTATGTGTCTGCTTTAGCTTATGTTCTTCCTTAATTACTATCAGACAATATACCCTGTCTGCTTATGTGTCTGAATTAGTATATCTTCAAGCGTGCAACAAGACAATATTATGCAATTGTGTACTAACTACTCAAATGCTGAGATGAAAACTTAAGTGATCAACCCACATAAATTACCAAACAATAAACATAAAGATGTTTACGTGGTTCAGCCCATATCCTCTAATCTAGTGGCTTAATCCACGTACAATACCAATTGGTATTGGAGACTCTTTTTATTAAATAAATTGTTCAACCAAAATACAAGTACTCCCTGTTCAAAGTAGCTTTACGCTGAGACAGACACTCTTGCCCCCTTACACCTCTGCAACCTTTGCACCTCTACAACCTTCAAAGCTTTCTTTGAACAGATCCTATCCACTACTGGATCGACCAAACCAAGCACAACTTGAATACAAGTTTTGATAATATGAAATCTTATTACAGACTCACTAGGATTTCCAGCCAAGAGAAATTAATAACAAGACAATAGATTGCTAGAAATAATAGTTGAAAAACTAAACTCTCTATGATCAGTTCTCTATTTTTGGCATTGTATCTTCTTCAGAGTCTGCACCTTTTGCCGAGAAGGAAGAGAATAAATAATCAAGGGACCAATGGCTCTCAAATTTTATCCGCATCAGATGTTCAAACATTAGTGAGATATAACAGATATTAACCAAGAGATATTACCCAACATCTATTATATGTTATCTTTCCAAAACCAGATTTCAAATATTTGATTTTCAAAATAAAGTCATTTGAATCAACTTAAATTAGGGAAGGAAAATCAGAAATCAGATTTGATAAGATTTTGGATAATTAACACCCAATTTAATCAATTGCATGACCAATATTATTTCCTTAATGACCTAGATCTAATGGTAACATCTAATGGACTTAATACCCAACTCGAACCATCATGAAAAACAGTTTACATCATTTTATTTTTAATCAACCTATATTAGCCCAAGCAAATCAAAAACAGTCCATTTGAACAAAGTCATTTTGTTATCATTAAAATTTCAAAAAAGTATAAACTAACATTCTCTCCCTTTTGATGATGATAATATATTATACCCTCTAAGAACATGCTCCCCCTAACTCTATGGCTTCCCCTAAGATTGTGCCTATAAGCGATAAAACATGATCACACAATCTTGTTAAGATACCTAATAATATGCAGACTGATATAACAAGCCATAATAGATAATGTATATAACCACAAGCAAGATATCCAGACATTATCATATATCCAATAAATTTTCTAAACCAACATCAATATATTCAAACCAATATCATAATTATACTTAAAAATAATGTCTCAACATATATCATAATAAGACACATATAATTAAAGCATTTGAATAACACAATACCCAAATATAATTAAGTCAAACATTTGCATAATCAAATCATATCACCATAGGATTATCAAATCCAAATTGAAACCCAAAAGAGCCTAATAAGGCAATATCATAAAGTAGCACTAGAGTATGTAGAAATAAAAACAAATCAGTTCATAAGATCAGTTTATTAAAGTTCCATAAAAACTCTGCCCCTTTAGCATCATCAAAAAAAATTAAAGGCAGTTATGCAACATCATCAGTAGCAGGTTCAAATAAAGCTTCTTCAAGCTTTTTGTCGAAGTCTTGTAGTTTGATATCAAGGGAGTCATGAAGAGTTACCAAAATATCCACCCTTTCTAATACTAATTGAACCGTGTATGACAGAGACTTAACTGTGTCGAGCACATCATCAAGTTTATTTCCCATAGCTTGCACCAGTTGAAGAAGATTAGACAATTGAGTATTAGAGGGAGAAGTATGGACAGAAGGTTCAGGTAAATCAGAATGATGATTAGGAGTATAAGTTAGAGATTATGGGATTGAAACAGGAAGGACATAAATTGGAGTATTAGAACCCTCAATATCCCAAGATAGACCGCCATCAGTATTTATTTTAAGTTTGGAGTTCAAAAAAAGCAGACTTATCAATAGCCTCATTTAGTTGATCCACTTCTTCATGTTCAAAAGAAATCCCAAAGTGTGTTAAAATTTTGGTTATGAAACCACCATAAGGGAAACACTTGGTTTTGTTCTTTAAACATCTCTCCATATGCTTAATCATAAGTAAGGCAAAATGAAACTTAGTACCCGAGAGAATCAAGGCGGATAGAATCAAATCTTGAAAAGTCATATAGAACCTACCCCTAGTTCTGGGAACTAAGTTTGCCCAAATGACCTTATATATGACACTGTTAATAGGAGTGGTCTCAACAACTTTTGGCAGGGCAATTCGTTCAGTGGATGGACAATCTTTAACAATCCTTAATTGCTCTATGTCAGTTAGATTTTCAAATTCTATTAAACCTTTTAATGTAAAGGGGCATAGGCCAAAGCAAGGGATAGAGAACAAGGAACCTAATAAAGCAGAATCAATGGATAGAAGTTTATCCTGAACAAACGTATCTATCTTATCAGATTTAATGGATATATTCCCAAAGAATTATTTGATAACAACTGGATAAGCTGATTTTGATGGTGATAACATAGTAGATAAACCCACACTCTCAAACAGAGTCGTGACCCCAATTTGATGAAGAATAACTGGGTCAATAGGCTTCCCATAAACTATAGTTTTGTTAAGCATGAGATTTTGAAACAGATTAGAATATTTAGGAGACCTAAAAGTTAAGGGAGTACCATGTAAGCTTGGGATTGGAGAAGTTAGTGGAACAAAGGTTATGGAATCAGGTATGATGATGGGTTCGGTAGATTCCTTCTTTGACCGAGAGGACTCTTCCTTCTTTTTCATTAATTACTTTGAAGAAACCCCCAAATTTGTAGAAGCTCGTCTAAGGAGACGGTTGTTGTGTCTAACCGGTCATAAAGAATCATTAGTGATCTCATTGGTACCTCGAATTGTTGTCCACCCAGTGTGATACACATACCCTCCACGAGTTTTAGCCATGGAAATCTCTTTGTAAATCCTAGCCTTTTGTGAGAGAGACCGAAGAGAAATGAAATAGAGAATGGTGGGAGATGAAAGGGCTCAGTGAAGGAGAGGGAATAATGATCGGGTAGAGCACAAGGCTTAAACCCTTGTCTTGATTTGTTTTCGCTAAAATTTATTAGATCAAAACCCAATAATTCCCGTTATATAAACCTTTAATACCGATCTTGTCCTTATTTAATACTGATCAAGAGGCTAAGGTAAAAATAAAAAATAATGTACTCACATATAATTGACAATAAAACAAATACATTTTGTGATGAGAATATTTTATAAAGATAAACCCAATAATTAAATTACATAATTTTTATGCATATTAGAACCTTTTAAGTACAGATAAACATGCCTAGTTCTCTTCTTAAGGTACAAAACGCTCTTCAATTAAGGATTTTATAAAAATGTCAGCCAATTGATGTTCAATAGGGACAAATACTAACTTAATTAATCCTTTAGCAACATGCATTATCTCTTAAAAAATGATGTCTCACTTCAATATGTTTAGTACGAGAATGAAGCTCATGATTTTTTGAAATATCAATTACACTAGTATTGTCACAGAAAATGGGCACATTTTCGCATAACACATTAAAATCATGCAAAGTTTGTAACATCCACAAAATTTGTGAACAACAACTACTTGCAGCTAAATATTCACCTTCCGCAGTGGACAAGGCAACTTATGTCTGTTTCTTGTTGTGCCAAGACACAAGGCTTTGACCTAAAAATTTATAAGCTCCACTTGTGCTTTTTCTATCAACTTGGCATCCAACATAATCTACATCTGAGTATCCAATGAGTTCAAAGCTTGGAGATACAGGATAAAATAATCCAAGATTAATTGTACCAACTAAGTATTTAAAAATTCTTTTTATCACTTTAAGATGAGATTCTATAGGTTAAGCATGAAATCTAGCACATATGCATACATTATACACAATATTTGGCCTTGATGCTGTTAAATAAAGTAAACAACCAATCATACCTCTATACATGGTTACCTCAACATCTTTACATGTAGCATCAATTGTTAACTTGACAGTTGTGCTCATTGGTGTTGCCTTTGGTTTGGTATTTTCAAAACCAAATCTCTTCAATAACTCTTTGACATATTTTGATTGGTGACTATAAATCCTTTCATTGGTTTGTTTAATTTGAAGCCCCAAGAAGTAGTTTAACTCACCCATTAAGCTCATATCAAATTCCTTATGCATGCATTGGGAAAACCACCCGCACAAAGAGTTAGTAGTAGCTCCAAAAATTATATCATCAACATAAATTTGAACAATTAATAAATCCTAATTTTTGGTTTTAATGAAAAGAGTAGTCAATTTTACCGCGATTAAAACCATTGGCTAATAAAAACTTACTTAGTCTTTCATATCAGGCTCTTGGAGCCTGTTTTAATCCATACAAAGCCTTCTTTAATTTAAACAGTTAATGGAGATATTTTTCATGTTCAAATCCTAGTGGTTGCTTAACATACACTTCTTCATTTAAATAACCATTTAAAAAAGCACCTTTTACATCTATTTGATATAATTTAAATTTTCTATAGCATGCATAAGCTAGCAAAATTCATATTGCCTCCAACCTTGCAATAGGAGCAAAGGTATCTTCATAATCTATACATTCTTGTTGATTATAGCCTTGAGCTACCAACCTAGCATTATTTCTTGTTATAACACCATTTTCATCTAATTTATTTTTGAAGATCCATTTTGTACCAATAATTGATGCATTTTTAGGAGGTCTAACAACATCTCGTACCTGACATCGTTCAAATTGATTTAACTCTTCCTGTATGGTAATTGTCCAATTTTCATCTTGAATTGCTTCCTTGGTGCTTTTAGGTCCAATTTGTGAAAGAAAAGCTGAGAATGCACACTAATTTCTTCTTTTCCTTCTTGTGTTCATCCATCTGTTGGGATCTCCTATGATCAGATTTGGAGGATGATTTCTCACAGTTCTAGATGATTTAGGAAGTCTGATAATGGACAATTGCTCTTCTGGTTCAGGTTCTAGTATGTCAATTTCTGTCTCTAAATGTTCGTCTGATTTTTCTTCTAAAACAGATGGGTCAAGCTGTCTGGATTTAGGTGTCTGCATATCTGAATTTTCTTCTGAAGCAGACGACTTAGGCTGTCTGATTTCATCTGTCTGCTTTCCAAGTTCATTTATTTTTCCTTCTGATACAGACGGGTTAAGTTGTCTGGATTCAGCTGTCTGATTTCCACGATTCAGATTGCATTTTCCTGCAGAATCCTCATTCTCTTCTTTTGACAAATCATGGTTAAATTCATCAAAGATTACGTGCACAAATTCTTCAACTTTTAATTTATCAAGATTATAAATCTTATATGCCTTACTATGCATTGAGTATCCAAGAAAAATAGCTTCGGTTGATTCAGCATCAAATTTACCAAGATTACCATGAGTATTTAAAATGAAACATTTAGAACCAAATACTTTAAAGTAGTTAATATTAGGGATTCTTCTATTTAGTAGCTTATATGGTGTTTTCAATAATATGGGTCTAATTAGAACTCTATTTAAAACGTAACATGTTGTACTTATAACTTCTGCCCAGAATTTTTTAGGCAGTTTACTTTCTTGAATAAGAGTTCTTGCAGTTTCTTGGAGAGTACGATTTTTTCATTCCACCACTCTATTTTGTTGTGGCATTCTTAGTGCAGAAAACTCATGTGTAATACCTTTCTCAATGCAATATGGTATAAAGTCCTTTCCAAATTCACCACTGTGGTCACTCCTTATACTGATTAGCTTGAGATTATGCTTTGTTTCGAGATTCTTTATGAGCTTTTCAAATTCTGCAAAAGCTTGATCTTTAGTTTTCAAGAATAGAACCCATGTAAACCTTGAGAAATCATCAACAATAACAAAAGCATAATGATTATTTCCTATGCTAGTATATCTCTCGGGTCTAAATAAATCAAGATGTAATCATTGAAGAGGTAAGGATGAAGATACCTGATTTTTGCTTGAAAAAGAATTTCTTACTTGTTTACCCAATTGTCATGCATTACAAACACCTTTCTTTTCATATTTTAATTTTGGTAAACCCTTGACAAGGTCCTTTGTACCTAGCTTATTTATCAACTCCATGTGAACATGTCCTAGCCTTCTATGCCATAAAATAGATTGGTCTTGAACAACAGCTAAACAAATGTCAACATTTTCATTTTCAAAATTAATTGTATAAATATTACCTTCTCTGTTAGCTACTAGAGAAACATTATGAGAAGCATGAATAATAGTACATTTATCTTTTTCAAAGATTATCTGATGACCATTATCCATAAGTTGACTCACAGTAATTAAATTATATTGTAACCCTTCAACATGTTGGACATTATCAATAAAGACCTTATCATTTCCAATTTTACCTTTACCGATGATTTGGCATGTGGTGTCGTCTCCAAAAGTAACAGTCCCACCTTTCTTTGCAATAAGTGAGATGAATTTAGTTCTATCACCTGTCATGTGTCTAGAATACCCATTGTCTAGCACCCATTTATTTGATGTCACTTTAGCCTTTAAGCACACCTATAAAACAAAGAAGTAACTCATCCTTTTGGTACCTAAATCTGTTTGGGTCCATTTTTGTTAATAGCAACTAATTCACTTTTCTTTACCCAAACTTGTTTCATTTTGTTGCAGTTTGTATCAAAATGTCCTTTTAAACCACACTTTTTGCATATAACAAAAGGTGAGCAATAAAGAGGCTTGTTCCTTGGTTTATTATTCATTACTCTAATTTTATTATTGGTGCTTTTTATGTTCTTAATAGGATTTTACCCAATTCCTTGTTTATTTAGGCTTGATCTTTGAGCACCCAACATTATATTCAAACTTTCTTCTCCTTGAACAACTTTTGCAAGATCTCTTTTTAATAAAATTATTTCTTCCTCATTGTTGTTTTGCATGTTTACTATTTTTCCATCATTAAATGCATCTATACATGCATCTCTCTTTTTTAGGCTTTCTTTTAGATTTTCATTTTCCTTTTTAAAAGTATTATTTTCTTCATGTAATTTATTTGCACGATTATACAAGAGTGGGTAGAACCAGTATCTAATATGGCATAGACTTCACAAGTGTTAATAAGTCGTTTACCCGTGATAACTTCGTTCGGGTTCCGCACTCTTTCGGATGTCACGACAAAAGCTCTACCCTGAACCACAGACTTTGACTTGTCCGTGACAGCCTTTGGTGTCATCATTATAACTGGACTTAATTTTGCTACAGGACAAAATCGAGCTATATGGCCTTCCTTTCCACAACTGTAATACATCTGGGGTGGCTGTGTACAGTTTGGACTTATGTGTCCCTCTTTTCCAAACCTGTAACAAATGACCGGTGGTCGTTCTCCTCGCATTGAAATTGGTGCTAGTGCTGATGACGGTGCCTTTCCATAGTCATTGTTGAATCTTCTCTTTTTGAAATTATTTCCACTCAACTCATTTCTTCTATTATTTGGGCCATGATTACCACCAAAGTGGTTACCATTTCTGGCATGATGATTTCCTCCTTGTTGATTCTCATTATTTCGACGGTTATTGCCACTGTTACGATAATTATCGTAATTTCACTCTCGTTGTTGGGTGTTGTCTCCTGGTTGTAGTATTTCTTTCTCTCGTTCCACTAATTGAGCCCTATCCACGATATTTGAATATAAACAAAGTTTATGAGAAATAAAATGTTGACAAATTTCAGGTTTCAAACCTCGTAAAAACATTCGCGTTATTCATTCCTCGTTGTCCACTAAATGGGACGCAAATCGAGACAGTTCGGCAAACTTGGCTTCGTACTACGATACAGTCATGTTGTTCTGCTCCAGTTTGATAAACTCTACCTCCTTCATATGGTGAATACTTTCTGAGAAATACTTTTAGTTAAATAATTCTTGGAACTCCATCCAGGACATCTCGAGTGCCGAGTGACAGGTACATTTTACGGATTCCCACCAATGATCTGCTTCTCCTCAAGGTAGTGAAAGGAACCTTTTGTTCGTCAGCGCAACGCAGTACATCAAATATCTTTGTCATTTGTTTGAGTCACGCCTCTTCCTTGAGTGGGTTTGGCTTTCTGAGAAATTCAGGTGGTCCCAACTCCTTGAACTGCTTGGCAGTGACCATTCGTGAGTTACCCGCATTTTTTCTGGTAATATTATCAGTAATTTTTCTCGCTTGGTTCTGTAAGAATTGCATGAAGTTTCAGAAAAACTCATCATTCATCATGTTGTTAGCATCATGATTTTTTGAGTTTGCAGCAGTATTATTTGTAGCTTCTTGATTCTCAGCCACAATTATCTCATAGTTTATTCTTTGATTTTTTGATACCATTCTGAAATGTGATCACAAAACAAAGATTAGTTAAAGAAATTGACATGTCACATCTTGTCCCTACGAACGAACCAACTAATTAAATAACAAAATAGCTTAGGTAGGACACATTAGCGAAGAAATTTACTCGTCTCTCCCTTCCTAGTTCTAATCTCAGATCTCTACTAGAGATCATATTCTTAAGTTCTGATACCAACTGTGATGCCCCCAAAATAGGTCCACACAACCCATTTTGAGTCGCCAAAATAAATAATACAAATCCGAATACAAATACAAATTTTCTAATTTACAATTATTAAACTGTTGTGCAAAATACGACAACACACATACTGTGTGTTTCAATACAAATATTGTACCGAAACTAGTACAACAATAATCTCACCCAACTTAAGTTCTCAATACAATTATTGACACACTATTTTATAATGTATTGAGATACTTCTACAGTTTTGCACCATCACTCCATTCCCCGGCTAGTCTCAGCTACACTCTCATTTCTTGAGAAGAACAATGGAAAAAAAGGAAAAGGGTGACCACAAATAGCCCAGTAAAGAATATCATGACTAAGATAATGAAGAATAAATTATCTTTAGCCTTCAACATTGATAGATCAGAGATTTAAAAATAATATAAGTTTTCAACAATAACTGCAGCGGAATAAGCAATCCATTAGAAGAGTTAGGTAGACTATAATGTCCACTATCTTCTACAATTTAAAAGTTCACCATCAATATTTTATCCCTGTGACACCAATCAACAATTCCTGTTTATGATCATCCAAATCAACAGTTTATCTTTGCATTACGGGCCAAAGATATTCATTTGTAACCTTAATGGTCATGATCATGCCAAACATCAGTCCATCTTTGCACTACGGGCCAAAGAGAACTTTCACCACAAGCCTTTGTCTGTAACACCAACAGTCATGATTATACCAATACATAATTCCTGGTCATAATCATGCCAATTACCGGTTCATCTTTGTACAACGGGCCAAAGAGAACTTTTCACAACAATTTAAGTTTGAGGATTATGACAATAATATAGAGCATGAATAGAAATAATAAAAACAATAAGATCAAGAATAAGAATAAATATTAGAGATTTGTAATTTTAATTTATTCAGTGTCGAAGATTATCCAAATTACCAACATGATATTCAGAAATTCAATTATAACTCAAGAATAAAATCAATAAAATTCACAATCGATTTAACTATAATGTGTAAAACGAAATAGAAAGATTCAAGTGAAAAGATATTAAATGAAACACAAGCTATTAAGGATATTCTACTAATTTCAGGAATTTTCACCATTTAATAATAAGGTTATGAAAACAAACAATAATTTCTTATCATAAATGGAGAAATATGAAAGAAAACGATATCTTTTAACGAGTACAAAAGAAATGATATTTCATACAAGTATGGAAAAAAAAATATCACTTACGAGTATGAAAGAATGTACGAAACTGTAAATGAATTTTCACCTGTCATGCGGTAATCCGCGTAGACAGATCATTTCCACAAAAGACTAATAAGGAATGAAGACGAAGGGTTATTCACCAAACATGCGGTTATTCCCATAAGTTAATACATGGAATATAATGATAACCCTTATGAGTATGAAGTAAAATAATATCACTTACGAATGTAAAAGCAAATGATATTACATACGAGTATGAAATAAATGATATCCCCTACCTTAGTAGGAGACTAGATCTGACTGGTATAAAGGAGATTATCTTGAGAAAATCTTGCACTATAGGCTACACTTAAAGTATCCTTATACTCAAAAGAAATACGCACAATTTTATAGAAGAAGAATTTTCTGATTCTGGTATGATTTTCATTTCTTAACTAAGCAACCTATTTATAAGAGAATGGCAGCGTACTGTTTAAGAAAAATCACAGACGAAACAATTGAAAGTTCACGGGCGCAGAATTTTGTCTAATTTTTCACCGTGCAATAAAATATTCTAATAAAACAAATAACTTTATATATAATATAATATATTCTAATAAAACAAATAATTTTATAAAAGTTTTATGTTTTATATAAAAAAATCTGAAAATTTCGGTCAACGGTTAACGAATTGGCAAGTGGTGGGTCCTATGAAATAATCAGTTAAACTTACAACAAACGCTTCATAACAAACTCCAAAAATTGAACAAATAACTACCACATATCACTTATCTTAATCAACACATTTTCAGTCTTTCAACAATTATTCACCATTAATATTATAGACTTACAATATTGATAACCAGATCATTCCTAGGAAAAAGGGGGTCGTTCGTATATATGGTGCGCAATTAAATAACTCATTTCCTTGACAGAACTTTTAGACATTGTTAATAATGCTAACTGGTCTAATAATATCATATCAAATAATACGAGTTATTTTGTCGTGATAAATCACCGATTTAATAATATAAAATACTATGCAGATGTTACTATAACAATTATTGAGTTAAAATGTTGTGCAATTGCTACTTTATTAATTATTGAATCAATAATATAAAATATTGTGCAATACCGTGTGCTATTGTGGAATACCATGTGTTACTGTTCTTTTATTACCAGGTATTTCAACAGTTACAGGTAATAATACCGTTGACAAAATACTGTCGTTTTTAATATCCGACAATTAGTCGGTGTGGGGCCCACCAATATTTTGTTATTTCGGTGTCGTCGTACCTTACCGAATATAATTTTTTCTAACATAAAGAATATTCTCTGACAAAAAAAATATTCCCTAACATACTATTTATCTGATAATTTGCATATATCACCCTTAACTATAACATTATAACAATTAAACACTTTACTGTTTAAAATAATAATAATAAAGAAAAATAAACTTTTATTTCATAAAAGTTAGGGTCTTACATTGTAGGGCTAAAGTCTTCTTCTTTGGTGCCTCATCTTCTTCATTATACCTTTTTAGCTTATTTTCAAATTCTTCGAGCTCTCCAAATAAGGTAAGAGTTTCCATGGTGCTAATAGTTGATGAGTCTTGACGAGTTGTGACTTTTAGTGCGAACTGTTTGGGCATAACTCTTCACAGCTTTCTATTTATTTCCCTTTGATCAATTTTTCGACCGAGCATGCTTAGTGAGTTCATTAGAGTGAGGAACCTTGCTTGAGCTTTTTTGATTGTTTCGTTCTTCTCTAACTGGAAAAACTTATACTCTTGCATCAACATGTTTAGCTTGACTTCCTTCACCTTAGTAGTTCCCTCATGGCTCACGATGATTATATCCCAATTTTTTTTATCGTATTACATGCAGAGACCTTGTCGATTTCAGTTTGAACCATACCACTTAGTAGCGTGTTCATGACTTTGGAGTCATAGGATACCATATACGATTCATTTGCATCCATTTCCATGGGAGTCTTGGGTCTTCCATCATCATGTTCGAGATAACGAGTCTATTTTTGACTACCCATCATTCTCACAGGTCTCTGTTGAGATAGATTTTCATTCTGAATTTCCAGAAGTTGAAGTTCTCACTCCCGATCAGTAGAGGCGGCCTACTTGTGGACTGCCCTTCTTGGAAGTTCAGATGTGCCATAAGATCTTGTCCTATGATCTGTAAAGACCAATGTTAGTAGAGCCAAGCTCTGATACCAAATGTAATTCAGTGTATGTGCACACCTAGAGGGGGGTGAATAGGTGTAAATGCTAGAAGTGATAAACAATAATAACTTTTTGATTTTTTAGCTACAGGTTTAAATCAAACAGGTATGCATGTCTGCTTAAGTGTCTGCTTTAACTTATGTTCTTCCTCAGTTACTATCAAACAGGATACCTTGTCTACTTATGTGTCTTAATTAGTATATCTTCAAGCGTGCAACAGGACAATATTATGTAAGTGTGTACTAACTATTCAAATGCTGAGATGAAAACTTAAATGATCAAACCACACAAATTAGCAAACAACAAACATAAAGATGTTTACGTGGTTCAACCCATATCCTCTAATCTAGTGGCTTAATCCACATACAATACCAATTGGTATTGGAGACTCTTTTTATTAAATAAATTGTTCAACCAAAATATAAGTACTCCCTGTCCAAATTAACTTTGCACTGAGATGGACACTCTTGCTCCCTTGCACCTCTACAACCTTCAAAGTTTTCTTTGAACATATCCTATCCACTACTGGATCGACCAAACCAAACACAACTTGAATACAAGTTCTGATAATATAAAATCTGATTACAAACTCACTAGGATTTTCAGCCAAGAGAAATTAATAACAAGAAAATAGATTGTTGGAAATAATAGTTAAAAAATTCTCTATGATCAATTCTCTATTTTAGGCTTTGTGTCTTCTTCAGAGTCTGCACCTTTTGTCAAGAAGGAAGAGAATAAATAATCAAGGGACCAACGGCTCTCAAATTTTATCCGCATCAGATGTTCAGACATTAGTGAGATATAACCGATATTAACCAAGAGATATTACCTAACATCTATTATATAATATTTTTCCAAAACCAGACTTCAAAGATTTGATTTTCAAAATAAAGTCATTTGAATCAGCTTAAATTAGGGAAGGAAAATCAGAAATCAAATTTGATAAGATTTTGGATAATTGACACCCGATCAAATTAGTTGCATGACCAATACTATTTTCTTAATGACCTAGATCCATTGGTAACATTTAATTGACTTAATACCTAACTCGAACCATCAGGAAAAAAAATTTACATCATTTTATTTTTAATCAACATATATCAGCCCAAGCAAATAAAAAACAATCTATTTGAACAAAGTCATATTGTCGTCATTAAAATTTCAAAAATGTATAAACTAATAATTCGGACAAAGGCCGAAAGAGATGAGGGAGACCTATTGGGTATTTCTAAGGGAAGGAGAGAGAGAAATGGAGATAAAGTTTTCCCCTAAACAATAATCTTAAGATTAAATAACATCATATATTCTTTTGGGACCTCGTAATACCAGTGCTAGTCTTTCATTGGGTGAACAATTATACCTTTACTTTTGTACCAGCATATTTAATGTAAAGGGATAACACTTTACCATACGTTGGATTGAGAAGACCAGCGTTGGAGTTATTAGCTCTTATTTTTTTTTTGTAAAAATGGAGGTAAGAGACAGTGGCATAATAAGCGACTTTATTTTATTTTATTGTATATATAAAAATATATTTCCTCTGGCATTGTATATAAAAATGATACTTGTTTTTTTTAAATAATATTATTTTAAGTGACAACTTACACACACAAAAAAACAGAGAGAGAGACGTCTCTCACCTTCCCAGCCCTCTATTCTTTAATTAATTTTTTTCTAAAACTTACAAACATCAAAAAAAAGTTTGTTTTTTCTCTCTTCTCTTTCATAAGTTTTACATTGAGTTACTGAATTTTAAAATAAATGAAAAAAAAACAAACAAAAAATTTAAAATTTTATTTTATTCTTCTGTTACCAAGTTTTTTAAATGAATGAAAAAAATAATAATATTTAGTCATTTTTCTTGTTATAACGTTTCGTGCAAAAATAAATAAATTTAAAAAAAAATTAAATAACATAAATTATTATTTAATAATCCTTAGTATACTCTCTATCTAACAAACATAATAAAATTATGTAGGAATATAAATCACACACACGCATAAGACAGTAAAGAATCAATACAGAGATTTACGTGGTTCCCCAAAACTTGGGTACATCCACGGGAGCGGCGACTGTATTATTGATTGATAAGTTTCGTGTTACATATGGTTATACAATAGAGAGTATTTATCTAACCCTAATTCACATTATAGCCTGAATACCCATAATGCCCTTATAACATCGTACCATACCCCGGGGCACTTGGCCTTTTATAGAACTTCTTAGTTATGAGCCACAAATTTCAATCTCCACATTGGCGAATAACCTCTCTCATTCAGAAAATAAGCCACTTGTTGCAACCGGTTTTGGGGAAATCATTCTTTTTAACATCTGGAGACATTAACCAAGTCCAAACAATGCTTGAACTTGTCTGCAGTCACAGTCTTTGTTAACATATCAGCTGTATTCTCAGAAGTATGCACATTTTTCAATATCACATCACCCATAACAATTAACTCTCTCACTTTGTGAAACCTTACGTCAATATTCTTGGTCCTTACATGATACACCTGATGTTTTGCCAAATAAATGGCACTCTGACTATCACAATACAGTTGCACTCTACCTTGATCTATGCCCAACTCCTGCACAAAACCCTTTAACCACAGTGCTTCTTTTCTAGCCTTAGCCAATGCCATATATTCAGATTCAGTTGTAAATAGAGCCATTAGAGGTTATACCATAGATCTCCAACAAATAGGTCCACCCGCTAGTATAAATACATACCCTGTCGTAGACCTCAAGTCATCCAACCTTCCAGCATAATCCGCATCTACATACCCCACAACTAAAATCTGATCTTGTTGCCTTGCAAACATAATCCCATGATCTGTAGTACCTTTCAAGTATCTGAATATCCACTTGACCGCTTTCCAGTGCTCTCTACCTAGATTTACCATGTACTTGCTTACTGTGCTGACTGCATGTGCCAAATCGGGTCTTGTATATACCATCGCATACATCAAGTAACTAACTGCACTTATATAAGGCACGTTTGACATATCCTGAATCTCTTCAGCTGACTCCAGACATTGTGTTGTAGACAACCTAAAATGAATTGCCAATAGAGTGCTAACCTATTTAGCATTAGCCATACTAAACCTCTCCAACACTTTCTCTATGTAATCCTTTTGGGACAACCACAACTTACCAGCTGACCTATCCCTGTGAATCTCCATCCCAAGTATTTTTCTAACAACACCCAAATCCTTCATGTCAAACTCCTTTCCCAACAAGGCCTTCAACTTGTTAACTTCAACCATATTTTCCACAGTAATAAGCATATCATCCATATAAAGTGACAGAAAAATATATGAACCATCATCAAGACTCTTAACATAACACAACAATCATACTCACAATTTGTGAATCCAATCTGAATCATGAACGAATCAAACCTCTTATACCATTGTCTCAGAGACTGCTTCAGCCCATATAACGACTTTTTCAACCTACATACCAGGTGCTCAGTCTCTGGTTGCTTGAACCCTTTAGGCTGCTCCATGAAAATAACTTCCTCCAAATTACCATGAAGAAAAGTTGTCTTCACGTCTAGCTGCTCTAACTTCATATCATAGCTAGCCACCAATGCCAAGATAATCCTGATTGAAGTGTGCCTCACCACTAAAGAAAACACCTTATCATAATTAATCCCCTTCCTCTGTGAGTATCCCTTTGCAACTAATCGAGCCTTGAACCTCTCCTTTTCCTTTTCTGACACAACCTCTTTTTTTTATACCTATTTGCAACCCACTATCTTCTTTCCCTCAAGCAATTCTTCCAACTCCCAAGTCTGATTCTTTTTCAATGATTCCATCTCATCTACCATGGCTTCCATCCATCTGTCCCTTTCAAGACTAATGATAGCATCCTGAAAAGTAGACGGATCCCCACTAATGGTTGACAGTGCATATGTAACCATATCATCAAACCTATACCTCTCCGGTGGTTTAATAATGCGCCTAGGTCTCCTTGTCGCTATACTTTCCTGCTACTGCTGATCAATCTATTCCACTGGTGGTGGGTTGCCAGTGTCATAACTTTCCAGCTCAATCTGTACATCATGTTGTTGTTCGCTGGTGACTTCCCCAGCCTTGGTTTTCTGTACTTTTTGATGTGCCTTGACCATAGAAGCTTCATCAAATACCATATCCCTACTGATCACAACTTTCTTTGACTTCGGATCCCAAAGCTTGTACCCCTTCACACCTTTCTCATACCCAAGAAAAATATATTGTTTGGACTTTGCATCAAGTTTTGACCTCTCATCACTGGGAACATGAACATAGGTTGGACAACCAAAGATTTTCATACCTGAGTAGTCTAGCTCTTTCTTTGTCCATACCTCTTGTGCTACCTTACTATCCAAAGTAGTACTCGACGACCTGTTTATGATAAAAACTGTCATACTCACTAATTCGGCCCAGAAATCATTTGGAAGCCCTGCATTCAACCTGATGCATCGTGCCCTTTCTACTATAATTCTATTCATTCTCTCTGCCACCCCATTCTGTTATGGTGTCTTCCTAGCAGTCTAGTGCCGCTGAATTCCATGCTCCTCACAAAACTTCAGAAAAGGCCCATACTTGTACTCTGTCCCATTATCTGTTCGGAGGCATTTCAGTCATTTCCCTGTTTGATTTTCCACTTCAGCTTTCCACACTCTTAATTTCTCAAAAACCTCAAACTTGTGCCGCATGAAATATACCCAAACTTTCCTCGAAAAATCATCGATAAAGGTCACGAAATACAAAGATCCCGCTTTTGAAGCTACCCTCACTGGTCCCCAAACATCAGAATGCACATAGTTAAGTATTCCCTTAGTTTTATTCACTGCACGCCTAAACTGCACCTTACACTGTTTTCCCAGTACATAGAACTTGCAGAAATTAAGTTTGCACGATTTCACCCCTTTCAACAGATTTCTTTTATGTAACTCTAGCATTCCACGTTCTCCCATATGTCCTAACCGCATATGCCATAACAAAGTATCATCAGTATCCTCAACTGTAGTGGCAGCAGCTCCACCTACAACTGTACTCCCTATCAAACGATAGATATTCCCACCAACCATAGAACCTTTCATAATCACCAAAGCACCCTTCGTTACTCGCACGGCTCCAACACCTGTTTTATACTCACAGCCATTAGAGTCTAAGGTTCCTAATGAAATCAAATTCTTTCTTAAACTTAGAATATGTCTAACCTCACCAAGAGTTCTCACAACACCGTCAAACATTCTAATCTTTATTGTGCATATTCCAATGACATTACATGAAGCATCATTACCCATTAGAACATTACCATAATTCACTGACCTATATGTGTCGAACAACTCCCTGTTACTTGTCATGTGAAAGGAACATGTTGAGTCCAGAATCCATGAGTCTGCCATAGAGTCTGTATTTGCTGAAACCGATAACATGTCACCATCGCAGTCTTCCATTGATTCCTCCACAACGTTTGCAGAGTTCGATGGTCCAGTTTTATTCCATGTTCCCTTTCCCTCATTCTTGTTCTTGTACGGACAGTCTTTCTTGAAGTGTCATGTCTCGTGACACTTGAAACACTTCAACTCCTTTGGCTTAGGAGTCTTGCCCCTTGACTTCAATTTCCTATGCGCTCCTGGTTTTCCTCTTTCCGGTTTTTTGCCACGTTGCTCTCCCTACTTTTGCCACCAGCCCTTCACCCGAAAAACCTTCGGTTTGTTGCCTGCGTTGGTTGTACATAAGTAGAGCTGAAGTGACTTCCTCCAATTTTAGAGTTTCTTTTCCCCATAGTAGGGTTATAACGAGAGTCTCTATGGAACCCGGTAAAGATCACAACAACATCAGCGCCTGATCTTCATCTTCGAATTTCACCTCAATCCTTAACAAATCGTTGATAATCTGATTGAACGTATTAATATGTTGAATAAGATCAGACCCCTCGATCATCTTTAACCCAAACAACTTTTGCTTCAGAAATAGTTTATTTTTCAATAACTTTGACATATACCTAGATTTCAGCTTAGTCCAGACACCAGATGGCGATTCATCACCAATCACGTGATACATAATTTCGTCTGCAAGACACAAACGAATTGTAGTCACCGCCTTCATCTAGAGTTCTTCCAATCATCAGCCGACATGGTTGCTTGTTTCTTTTTCAACGCCTTCACCAATCCCTGTTGCACCAACAGATCCTTTACCCTCTGTTGTCATAGTCCGAAATTCCCAGTCCCGTCGAACTTCATCACATTGAACTTTGTAACAGACGAACTTGAAGCCATCGTTCCTCGCGTGTTCAATCCAACCTGGCTTTGATACCAATTTGTACGAATACAGATCACACACACGCACACGACAGTAAAGAATCAACACAGAGATTTACGTGGTTCCCCAAAATTTGGGTACATCCACGAGAGCGACGACTGTATTACTGATTGAAAAGTTTCGTGTTATAAAGGGTTATACAATAGAGAGTATTTATCTAACCCTAATTCACATTATAGCCTGAATACCCATAATGCCCTTATAACACCGTACCATATCGTGGGGCACTTGACCTTTTTCGAGAACTTCTTAGTTATGAGCCACAAGTTCTAACAAATTAATATAACAATAAATTAATAATCTAAAAATAAAATTTTAATTCTCTTTTACTTTTCTATAGAAACATGAAAACGCACAAGTTAAATTCATTTCCCATCTACACGAATCAATGTACAATATTGTAAAACGATATGGGCATAAACAAGCGATGTAGATAGCTTTAGATCCTAATTTTTCAAAGATTCACACCGTGCCATCATCATATACTACACCCATCTTGAGCTTCGCATGTGTGATTGATGGTTTGAAACCCCAAATTTTTCTTGGATTTCTGCCTGTTCTCATTTCTTTCCTGGTTATTTGGAATCAAATATGCATGACTAAGATTTTAATTTAGTCTTGTTCCTCCAGAAAAGTTAATAAATGTTCAATCAAGAAAGATTCAGTACGTCAAGATTGGATTTAACAGGGTTACTAGATGGAAATTTGGTGTGAATGAGTATCAAATGCAGTAAAAAAAATGCTTGAAGTTTAAAAGGAAAACTACTAGTACTTAACTAATGAGAGACAAATACTTTTATTCGATAGAATTAATGAATAGTTCTGACATAGGGACAGTGCTTATGGATTTAGAGAGTCCATGTGAACCAACCCATAAAAGGTTAATTAAAAAAATCATGTGTGAAAGCTCCTCATGTGAGCAGACCAAAAGTCGAGACACAAAACGAACCTCCTGGGAAATATATATTGCCTGTATAGTTTGCATTTATTCACATTGATGATTGACCCATCTACAAATGGTGGTGTGCCTTCCATTTAATCATCAAAAGTCAACCCTTTCAGGCCCTTCTGGGTATATAGTTTTTGGTAAGAAATAGCTTGAGATTACTTTGGTGTTTGAAGTTTCAATAAATAAAATTTAGATTACCAATCCTTCAACTTGAAGGAAAATGGGTGAGGCAATTGTGGGTTTTCTTGTTGAAAGGCTTAGCGATTTGTTGGATCAACATGAAGCAGACATTTTAGATGGAGTCCGCGATCCAGTTGAAGAACTTATAGCTGCACTGAGGGCATTGCAAGGCTTATTAAAAGTTGCTCGAGTGAGGCGAAATGAAGAGCACATCCGGATTTGGGCTGCAGACGTAAGAAATCTTGCATATGATGCAACTGATATTCTTGAAACTTTTATAATAAATAATGCATCCGAACCAAGAGTTGCAAAAAAAACTCTCAATACTGTCATGAATGAACGCCTTGTCCGTCACAATATGAGATCAGAGATAAAGACTATTAAAAGAAGGATATCTCAACTCACAGCTGTCTTTCAAACATTTGGCATAACATCATTGTTAGAAGGTGAAGACTTGAGTCGTATCGCAAATATAAGGCGATTTCCAGTACATCAGAGTTATTCATACGTTGTTGCTGACCAAGAAGTTATTGGGTTGGAGGGAGACATTGAGTACTTGGTTGAACACTTGGTGAATGATAAAAACGGAGATAATTGTTATCGATTAATCTCCATATGTGGCATGGGGGGTTTGGGAAAGACCACCCTTGCCCAAAAAATATACAATCACCCAATCATTATGCCACATTTTGATTGTTCTTCTTGGGTATGTATATCGCAACAATGGCAAACAAATGATATCTTGCAAAAGATACTTCTCAAGCTTAGCCCAGAAAGAAGGAATGAAGATCTCAGTCTGAGAGATGACGACGAGCTAGTGAAGCAAATTTTTGATATTCTATTGGGTAAAAGATATTTGATAGTTCTCGATGACATTTGGTCGACTGATGTTTGGGATTGCTTAAAAGCTGCATTCCCATTTGAAAATATGTCAAGCAAAATACTGCTCACTACTCGGAATATTGAAGTGGCTAGGCATGTAGAACTTGAAAGTCTCTTCCACCAGCCAAAATTCTTGAATGAAGAACAAAGTTGGGAGCTACTTAAAAAGAAAACATGCATAACAAGATATCGCACAGGTATTTAATCTTTCATCTTCGTTCTACATTTTAATATTGCTCATTAGTTCTTCAATTTTAATGCTGCAAGTAAAATGTAATTGTTCAGTATTTCTCTAATTTAAGATAATGGAGATGAACTTTCTTGGAGCAGGGCCACCTAGAATTACATCTCCTATAGTACATACTAAGTGTTAAGACTTTTAAAGGTTACAATACAACAATAACATATAGATTAACTGATCAAGTATCTTAAAAACTTGAAATCAGAATAAGAAAAGAACAATAAAAACAGATCATAGATAATAGAAAAATTCCTTTCAGCTTTTTAGTGCGCATCTATATTCAGCCTTCCAGCTGCATATATTAATTTTTCCTTTTGTTGGTTTTTCAATTATTGTTGTTTTATAGACCCTAGAGATGCCAGGGAAATGGAGAAGTTAGGGAGGGAAATGATTAGACGATGCAGGGGTCTTCCATTAGCAATTCTAGTGCTTGGAGGAATTTTGGCAACAAAACCAACCTTAACTCAATGGGAGATGGTGCATAAAGACATGGGGACAGGCGATGGACTTGGACAATTGCATCAAGCAGAAGTAGAAGAGATACTGATTTCAAGTTACTACGACTTGCCAGATCAGTTGAAGCCTTGCTTCCTTTATTTGTGCAAGTTCCCGGAAGATTCTGAGATTGAAGCAGAGAAATTATACCAGTTGTGGATGGCTGAAGGCATGGTATTGTCCAAGGACCGGAGAGATGGTGAAACAATGATGGAGCTGGCAGAATGTTATATGAAGGAACTAAGTCACAGGTGTATGGTTCAGGTAGAGCTTGAAGAAGAGGAGGTGTTGGTTAGGAAGTTTAAATCATGCCGCCTTCATGACCTCATGAGGGACCTATGCTTAAAGAAAGCAAAAGAAGAAGATTTCTTCAAATTCTTTGATATTCAGAATGGTAATAATAACCATAAACTTGAGTTGAAGCCATCTTCTTCTTCAAGTGATTACACTCGACGACTTGTAATTTCTCCTAGCTATGATGGGAAAATAATCCATGCCAAGGAAGTTGGTCAACACTTGCGCTCACTCCTACTGACAAATTTTGTAGAGTGGCAGTGGAATCGTCCAATACCAGTGGTGGCTGGATTTCATCCCAACAAACTCAAGTACTTGAGAATTTTAGCTTTGGAAGGAATATTGCTCGACTTCAATGTCAAGGGAGAAAAGAAAATACGAAACCTAATCCACCAGAGAGAAGAAAAAATGTTGCTGATGAACCTAATCCATTTGAGATACTTAAGTTTAAGGGGTTCTTTTACAAACTTGATCTTGCTATTTACTGGCAACTTTGAACATCTTCAAACCCTTGATTTTCGGTTGAATGACCCTCCAGGTATTTCATTATCTCGTACTCTAGCACATATGTTACAGAATATGGGACGACGACTGCAGCATTTATATCTTCCGCGTCAGATTCTAGAATCAAAAGCAATCACTAACAAATTACAGCTGGCCATATTTACCAACTTGGAGACACTAGAGAACTTTGATCCAGATTGGTGTGAGGTTAAAGATCTAATCAAACTAACCAATCTTCGTAAGCTAACTATGTTTGTAGACCGCAATGTTGAGGGCGTGGAGGGGATCATCAACTACCTGTTATCACCACAAGCATCCAACAGTCTGCACTATTCATCCCTTGTAATAGCACATGCCGATTCTATTGCTGAGAGTACAAAAGGTGAAATTCTATTGAGACAACTTTGGGGTCCTTGTAATCTTCAAAAACTGGAAATAGCTGGTCCTATATGCAAGTTACTACCAGCTGCAAATGATAATGTCAGTTTGTCATCAAACCTCACTACTCTACTTCTTAGTCGCTCTTGCTTCATTGAGGACCCGATGCCAACACTAGAGAGGATTCCCAAATTACACAGGCTTGGTCTATCCTATAATGCCTTTCTAGGCAAGGAAATGGTCTGCTCTTCTACAGGTTTTTCTCAGCTCCAGCTTTTAGACATCGACGGATTGAGTGAACTAGAGGAATGGAGGGTGGATGAAGGAGCCATGCCCAATCTTTCTACAATACACATTGAATGCTGCAACAAACTGGGGGTGCTACCGGATGGATTCAGATTCCTCACTGCCCTTCAAGAATTAAAGATTGTGGACATGCCTGAAGAATTCAGAGATAGGGTTCGATCAGGTGAAGTAAAAGATGAAGGAATAGGACAAGACTTTTATAAAGTCCGTCATGTTCCTTGCATCAAGTTTAGTCGTTATTAGGTATTGATTCAATCCCTAAGAACTGCCAAATTCTGAATTGTTTGGTTTGGTAAGAATCAGCTTATTTGTTTTTATCTCAACTGACACTGCCAAGTTTATGTTTGTCAATGAAATTTTACTCAACAGTTGCAAATAAAGAAATAGCTTGATTTATTTTTACTATATATGTAGTTTTCCTCAGAAACTTGAGAGAATTTCTTTAAGGGCGCGACTGTAGAGTGAGGACTTGAGCTTGAAATACATTAAATATGTATGTTTGATTCTTTGTCGAGTTTGAACTTTGAAGTACTTGGCTCAAAACATATAATAACAAAAGATGATTTCTAATTTAAATGGCGAGATAACAAATCACTATTTTAATGTTACAAAATGAGTTGCATAAATATATAGTTCTGCCGTTTTGACACTCAACTTGACTAGCCCCGTGCCCAAGGATATGGCTTTAAATTCCAAAGATACGCTCCGCTGACATTGGGTTAGAATAGATGGATCACACACACGCACACTACAGTATAGAATTAACACAAAGATTTACGTGGTTCCCCAAAATTAGGTACGTCCACGGGCGGCTAGTTATTTTATTGATTGTCTTTCTTAGGTTACATAGGGCTTTACAATAGATAGTATTTATAATTATTAATCCTATTCCAACCCTACTTCATATTATGACTCAAATACCCATAATGTCCTTCCAATAAATGAACTAGGAAAATTGAGTTCGCCGAACGGCGCGCCCCGCGTCGTTCCTTGGCTTCCATTGGCGCGCCCCGCGCTAGTCCTCCAGAACCTTAAACCCGCATGTGGCGCGCCCCGCGCCGTTTCAAGCCTTGCCACGGCGCGCCCCGCGCTACCCATACAGAGCACCTCAAAAGTCCTAGCACGTCCCACGCCACTCTGATGCTATGTAATGGCGCGCCCCGTCTGTTCCTACAATAATCTCGTACCGTACCGCGGGGGGCGCCCCAAACCCTTCTGTTCAGTTCCAATGGGCCAATGCGTCGCGAAGCTCCGCTCCGTTCGGTCGCTTCGCTTCCCTCACTCCGCTTCGCTCCGCACTCGGCCTTTTTCGTGAACTTCTCAGTTATGAGCCACAAGTTCCAACAATCTCCACCTTGGCGAATAACCTCGCCTATTTAGAAGATAAGCCACTTGTTCCAACCGGTGGGGGGTGATTCTCTTCTCTAGCATGTAGAGACATTAACCAAGTCCAAGCAATGCTTGAACTTGTCCGCAGTGATAGTCTTTGTCAACATGTCAGCTGCATTCTCTGAAGTGTGCACCTTTTCCAATATCACATCACCCATAGCAATCAACTCTCTCACTTTGTGAAACCTTACACCGATATGCTTGGTCCTTGCATGATACACCTGATGTTTTGCCAAATAAATGGTACTTTGACTATCACAATACAGCTGCACTCCTCCTTGATTTATGCCCAACTCATTCACAAAACCCTTCAACCACAATGCTTCCTTTCCAGCCTCAGCCAATGTCATATACTCAGACTCAGTAGTAGATAGAGCTACTAGAGATTGTACCATGGATCTCCAACAAATCGGTCCACCTACTAGTGTAAACACATATCCTGTTGTAGATCTCAAATCATCCAACCTCCCAGCATAATCAGCATCTACATACCCCACAACTGAAATCTGATCTTGTGGCTTCACAAACATAATCCCATGATTTGAATGCCCACTTAACCGCTTTCCAGTGCTCTCTACCTGGATTTGCCATGTATTTGCTCACTGTGCTGACTGCATGTGCCAAATCGGGTCTTGTACATACCATCGCATACATCAAGCAACCGACTGCGCTCGCATAAGGTACGTTCGACATATCCCGAGTCTCTTCATCCGACTTCGGACACTGTGCTGTAGACAACCTGATGTGACTTGCCAATAGAGTGCTGACCTGTTTAGCATTAGTCATACTAAACCTCTCCAACACTTTCTCCATATAATTTTTCTGTGACAACCATAACTTACCAGCTGTCCTATTTCTGTGAATCTCCATTCCAAGTATTTTCTTAGCAGCACCCAAGTCCTTCATGTCAAACTCCTTTCCCAACAAGGTCTTCAACCTGTTGACTTCAACTATACTTTTCGCAGCAATAAGCATATCATCTACATACAGTAACAAGAAAATATAGGAGCCATCCTCAAGACTCTTAACATACACGCAACAATCATAATCACATCGAGTGAATCCGATCCAGATCATGAAAGAATCTAACTTCTTATACCATTATCTTGGAGACTGTTTTAGCCCATACAGTGATTTCCTCAATCTGCAAACCAAGTGCTCAGTCTCCGGCTGCTTGAACCCCTCAGGCTACTCCATGAATATAACTTCCTCCAAATCACCATGGAGAAAAGTTGTCTTCACATCAAGCTGCTCCAACTCTAGATCATAGCTAGCCAACAATGCCAATATAATCCTGATTGAAGTATGTCTCACTACCGGAGAAAACACCTCATCATAGTCAATTCCCTTCCTCTGTGAATATCCCTTTGCAACTAAACGAGCCTTGAATCTTTCCCTTTCTTTTTCTGTTACAGCTTCTTTCTTTTGTATACCCACTTGCACCCCACTGGTTTCTTTCCCTTGGGAAATTCTGTCAATTCCCAAGTCTCGTTTTTCTTCAATGACTCCATCTCCTCCACCATGGCCTCCATCCATCTGTCCTGTTCAGGACTATCAATGGCCTTCTAAAAAGTAAACGAATCCCCACTAGTGGTAGATAGAGCATATGAAACCATATCATCAAACCTGTACCTCTCTGGTGGTTTGATAGTGCGTCTGGGTCTCCTTGCGGCTATGTTTTCCTCCTGCTGCTGAATATCCTGTTCCACTAGTGGTGGATTGCCAGTGTCATAGCTTTTCAGCTTAATCTGTACTTCCTGCTGCTAGTTGCTGGTATCTTCCCCAGCCTCTATTTTTTGAACTTCCTAATGTGCTTTAACCATGGAAGCTTCACCAAAAACCACATCCCTACTAATCACTACTTTCTTCGATTTCGGATCCCAAAGCTTGTACCTTTTCACTCCTTTCTTATACCCAAGAAAGATACAATATTTGGACTTTGCGTCAAGCTTTGACCTCTCATCACCGGGAACATGAACATAGGCTGGACAACCGAATATTCTCATACCTGAATAATCTACATCTTTACCTGTCCATACCTCCTGTGCTACCTTACTGTCCAGAACAGTACTCGGTGACCTGTTTATAATGTAAATTGCTATGCTCACTGCTTCTGCCCAGAAATCCTTCGAAAGCCCTACATTCAACCTAATGCATCGTGCCCGATCTGCTATAGTTCTGTTCATTCTCTCTGTCACCCCATTCTGCTGTGGTGTCTTTCTAACAGTCCAGTGTCGTTGAATCCCATGTTCCTCACAAAACTTCGCAAATGGCTCATATTTGTACTCTGTCCCATTATCTGATTTAAGGCATTTAATTCGTCTCTCTGTTTGGTTTTCCACTTCAGCTTTCCACACCTTGAACTTCTCAAAAACCTCAGACTGTGTCGCATGAAGTACACCCAAACCTTTCTCGAAAAATCATCGATAAACGTTACGAAATACAGTGATCTCGCTTTTGAAGCTACCCTCACTGGCCCCCAAACATCAGAATGTACATAGTCAAGTATTCCCTTCGTTTTGTTCACCGCACGCTTAAACTCACCTTACACTGTTTTCCCAGAACACAGAACTTGCAGAAATCAAGCTTACACGATTTTACCCCTTTCAATAGATTTCTTCTATGTAATTCCAACATTCCATGTTCCCCCATATGCCCCAACGGAATATGCCATAACGAAGTATTATCAATATCAACAGCTATAGTGGCAGCAGCTCCACCTATAACTGTACTCCCTATCAACTGATAGATGTTCCCATTAACCTTAGAACCTTTCATAATTACTAGCGCACCCTTTGTCACTCTCATGGCTCCACCACCTGTTTTGAACTCACAACCATTAGAGTCTAGAGTTTCTAGTGAAATTAGATTCTTCCTTAAACCTGGAATATGTCTAACCTCAGCCAGAGTTCTCACAACACCATCAAACATCTTCACCTTCACTGTGCATATTCCAATGATATTGCACGAAGCATCATTACCCATTAGAATTGTACCACAATTTACAGACTTGTATGTGTCGAACCACTCTCTGTTAGGTGACATATGGAAAGAACATGCCGAATCCAAAATCCATGAGTCTGCCACGTCTGTGTTTGTTGAAACTGACAACATATCCCCATCCTCCGATGATTCTTCCACAACGTTTGCAGTTTTCGCTGGTTCTGTTTTCTTCCCTGTTCTCTCATCCTTATTCCTGTGCGGACAGTCTTTCTTGAAGTGTCCTGTCTCGTGACAGCTGAAACACTTCAACCCCTTTGACTTGGGAGTCCTGCCCCTTGACTTCGATTTCCCATGCTTTCCTGATTTTCCTCTTTCCGATTTTCTGCCACGTTGCTCTCCACCTTTTACCACCAGCCCTTCACCCGAAACACCTTCGGTCTGTTGCCTTCGCTGGTTAAACATTAGTAGAGCAGAAGTGACTTCCTCCAATTTCAGAGTCGTTTTCCCCCATAGAAGGGTTGTAACAAGATTCTCCAAGGAGCCCAGTAAAGAGCACAACAACATCAACGCCTGGTCTTCTTCTTCGAATTTCACCTCAATCCCTAGCAGATCGTTAATTATCTGATTGAACGTATGAATATGTTGAATAAGATCCGAACCCTCGATCATCTTTAACCCAAACAACTTCTACTTCAGAAATAGCTTATTTGTCAATGACTTTGACATATACCTGGATTCAAGTTTAGTCCAGACACCCGATGGCGATTCATCATCAATCACGTGATACATAATCTCGTCTACAAGACACAAATGAATTGTACTTACCGCCTTTGCCACGAGTTCGTCCCAGTCTTCAGCCGACATCGCCCTCTGGTTTCTTCTTCAACGCCTTCACCAATCCCTGCTGCACCAACAGATCCTTGACCCTCTGTTGCCATAGCCCAAAATTTCCAGTCCCATCAAACTTCATCACGTCAAACTTTGTAACTGATGATGTTGATGTCATCATTCTTCGTGTGTTCAATCCAACCTAGCTCTGATACCAATTTGTTAGAATAGATGGATCACACACACGCACACTACAGTATAGAATTAACACAGAGATTTACGTGGTTCTCCAAAATTAGGTACGTCCACGGGCGGCTAGTTGTTTTATTGATTGTCTTTCTTAGATTACATAGGGATTTACAATAGATAGTATTTATAATTACTAATCATATTCCAACCCTACTTCACATTATGACTCAAATACCCATAATGTCCTTCCAATAAACGAACTAGAAAAATTGAGTTCGCCGAACGGCGCGCCCTGTGTCGTTCCTTGGCTTCCACTGGCGCGCCCCGTGCTAGTCCTCCAGAACCTGAAACCCGCCTGTGGCGCGCCCCGCGCCGTTTCAAGCCTTGCCATGGCGCGCCTCGCGCTACCCATACAGAGCACCTCAAAAGTCTTAGCACGCCCCGCGCCACTCTGATGCTATGTAATGGCGCGCCTCGCGCCGTTCCTACAGTAATCTCGTACCGTACCACGGGGGCTCTGCCCCCCACACCCCCCAAACCCTTCTGTTCAATTCCGATAGGCCAGTGCGTCGCGAAGCTCCGCTTCGCTCCGCACTCGGCCTTTTCCGTGAACTTCTCAATTATGAGCCACAAGTTTCAACACATTTCCTTCTCCATCATCTTGGATTGAGTAGTGCTTCTAAAACTGTAATTGAATATGTTTAAACAATAGATTTCTACTATCAAATTTCACTTCTCATCCCATTAATATGTTTAAATATAAAGCAAGATAAGGAGACAAAGTATCACATAATACATAAATGATTTATTTAGTTCATAATATACACCTTTCGTATACTGCTACGTCCAGTCCCTAACTCTTTTTCAAGGCTAGAGATTCTATCATAGTCAGGGGGATTCAAGATCTGTTCCCAACAGGAGCGGATTTTTTTGAACTGTAGCGAGTTAGAGAGCGAAAGTTTGAATACATTATACACCATGTGTTTAGTTCTTTTTAGAGTAGTAGTAGTTTAAGTTTTTTTTTGCCCCTTCTAAGTTTAATTTTTTCATAAATCTGCCCACTTAAGTTTATTAAGTTTTATTTCTGCCCGTGTCCCTATACCTATAAAAAAAATTTTAAAAAATCCAGCATAGGCAACCCTATGCTGCCCTTTGAATAGATCCGCCCCTGATAATAGTATACTGTTATGTCTAGTCTCAAGCTCCTCTTCAGGACTTGAGATTCTATCACTATGATAAACCTCTCGTTACTTAGGTAGAAAAACCTTAACAAAGTTTTATAGTAACTTTATAACTTTCCTACAACTAAATGTCTTAAAAGTGATTCCCCATTACTTTCTCAAATCTTTGTATCTACAATCTTGAGATCAGTTTTATTTTTAAATTTAGTCTTGAAATTAAAGGTATTTCCCTAGCCTCATAAGTACACTAGAGACTCAACATTTTTTAACTTCTCTAAGACTTTGGTCTTAGTTTGGAATCATTCTATTTTTTTACGGACACTAAAAACAAATTATATCAAAAATACCCTTTTAAGAAAAGATTGTTTTTTTGAGAGTGATGCTTCTAAGTTATACAGATCTAATTTTAAGCACAATTTTATCTTGATTCAAATATTTAACAATTAAGATCAAGTCAAGAATATTATATTGCAAGTATACAAATATATAACAGTTAAGAGGTCAATACTTGTAATATGATCAATTTCACATATATAATGATATTGAGACAATAGTGCTTGAATACTTGAAATATGAGCTTAAGAAATCAAGTACATATGACATAGTAATTTTAAGTGCAATACTTGATATTAATAAAAGGGTCCTCTTAACATGTGTCTTTACGGCACATGCTAAGCACACGGTTCAAGAGAATATTCTCTTGAACTGTGTACATATTTTCTTGATTTCTACATTTGCACTAAGTTCAATAGAATATGCACACAGTTCAAGAGAATATTCTCTTGAACCATGTGTTTAGCATGTGCCCTAAAGGCACATGTTAAGAAATTCCTTAATTTAATAAAATAACCCATATAAAATGGTGAGTATATCTTTTGACTTTACTAATCAGTATAGAAGATAGTCAGATAAATATGTACTCACAAGATAAGTTACATATACTTTCAAGAGTCGTTTGTACTTCTTTGATTACATCAAAGACTTAAGATTATAAGTGGGTCTTCAGATATAAATCTATAAAGGTCACTTTAATTAATCCGAGAGAGTATGTATACACTTTTTGAATAACTTTTTCAAGTAATGAGCCAATCTCAATAGGTCACAAAATAACAAATACTTATATATAAGTGTGTGATATGCTTTATAAAGTGTGGATGCAACGATTATAGCAAGTATATCAAGCAATTTTGAAACACAAGTATTTGAGAGTCTTTGAGAGATGAGCTTAGCCAAATGTAGACGAGATTTTAAATGTATGGCTTGTTTTTGCAAATGAATATTAGTGGGTATTTATAGAGAATTTTGAAAATTGTTTTGACCCGAATTGATCTTGACCCGGTTAAATGAGAGGGTGACACTTGTCACTTAATACGTAATTTAGCCCTTGGATGGTGTGTAAAGAAAATGACCCAAGGTCATGCTTTTTGACCAATCATTGCTGGACGTACAAGTAACCTAAGGTTACACGTGTTAAATTGACAAGTTTGAACAGAGAAGAGTATTAACCCAGGTGGGTTAATTAATTTCTTATGGGCCTGACATTTGCTTTAACTCGGATGACAACTTTTGGGCCAGAATTTGCTTCAACTCGGATGACAACTTTTGGGCCAGAATTATATTTTAGGCCGAATAGTGGATTTTGGGTCTAGATAGGGTTTAAACCCGGATGAAAATTTATCTTAGGCCGGATAAAAACTTTTGGGCAAAGTATGAGCATTTTAAAATCATTTGGGCTGAAAATATTTTATCTAGGGGTGAGCAATTCGGTTATAACCGAACCGAATAGCTTATTCGGTTATAACCGAAAACCAAAATCTTCTTAATTTTACTATCCGAACAACTAACCGAATTTAGAAATAACCGAAAAACCGAAATTAAGTTCTATTTTATCAAACAAAAAAAAATCATTTCAAATTGGTAATGCTTGGACCATGTCGGCATACACTGTTGGAGACAATTACTACATAATCAAACAAAATGAAAGTGGCCACAACCCACAAAAATGCTTTAAAGCATGCACTCCATCTTTCTAAACTTTCTGATGATAATAAATTTCAACTTAACAGAAAATAACATTGCAAGTGTGTATTCAGTTATAAAGGAAGGGTTATGTACATCCACAAATATATAATAAATAAAATGACTAAATCAAACCCATATCCTTAACAAACCCATCAAGCAAAACAACAATCTTTTGTTTACAAAATGGGAGAAAAATTACAGTGATCAGATGCAAATATATCATACAGATATTAAAGAAGAGCAGCTCACACCGATCAACAGTGGGGAAAAAGGGATGATAAAACAGGGTTTGGGTTTGAGTTTCAGGTTCCTTCGTTTGAAGAGATTTCAAGCCCTAAGTACAGAGCTTATCCTAACAGAGATGAGAATTGAGATTTGAGAGGGGCATAGACTTGTAAGTCATAACTTCGTAAGCCGTAGACACAGAGAGGTGGGGAGTTGGAGGCGGAATCACAAAGAGGCCGGAGGTGGAGGGTTGGAGGCCGGAGTGGAGGAGAGTCGCGATTTGGAGAGGCGGAACTAGAAATTTGGGATTTTTAGGGATATAATTTAACTTTTGAGGTCAAACGGCGATATATTAGACTTCAAAATTAATATAATTCATAAAAGTTTAGAATAAAACTATCAAATTTACTTGTAAAAATATCAATTCCCAAAAAATAATATAATATTTAAAATTATTTTTATAGAACGAGTCACTCACTAAGGTAATGGAGAGAATTTCTAACTTTACTACATCTTAACTAAGATCCTAAATGAATTCAAGGAAAAAATTCCTTGATAATGTTAATTAATATTTTTTTTTTGTTATCATCAAAATTAGGAATTAAAGTTGAAAATTGTCACAACAATAGCAATTAGGGAAAACTAAAAATGGATGAATTATCTATGTAGTTCATCTTTTGGTTTCAACCTAACTTTACCATTTTCTTTCCAATAAATCTCCATCCTATTCATATGCTTTTCTCAACTCCGCTTCAAGATTAAATATTAGATTTCAAACAATTTATCTTGTTATGTTATGGTTTCACATAACATGAAAATAAATATGACGCCCTCAAATTCAGATACATGTACCTCGAATTCGATGCTTCACGATTCATCTCATACAACATATAATAACAACTAATAGCGGAAGATTAGAAATAACTACATTAATATAATATAATTATCCTTGTCCCAAGTCTCGTAACCAACCTTAATATATCACTTAACTAAACTTATAACATATAAGTCTTACTACATAAATTAAAATCATCACCCTGACTATTACAGTACAAAGTCAATCTGCAGCCTTGCCTTTGCCTTTATCCTTTCCCGAACTACCGTCTCGTTCAGTCTTAAATGTAATGTTTAGGGAAAGCAGGGGTGAGCAACAAGTTTGCTCAGCAAGTATAATAACAATAAAAGTGGGTGATCATATGAAAAGTTCCATAATCAAAAAGGTTACAATGATCATTTATTAGCTCAGGAAATGAAAAGTGAATATTGTGAACAAAGTATGTTTCAACAGTTCCATTTATATTCAATACTATTACTGATGGGTCACTATGGACTGGAAGATTATAAGAAGAATTCAACATTTCAACATTTTCAAGTGAATATTTAACATTGAGTAGTCGTTGTGGACCAAGAACTTCTACTAAAATTAATAGTATTACACTGAGAACCCACAATATAAACAAGTATAATAGGTGATCAGCCCAAAGTACCTTATGTTATGCATTACATTCAAACATATTGTTTGTGCGTTTGTCGGTCTCCCGACGTTATATAGTTTCCCCTTCTATGAGGGTTGTTCATCTCAGCAGATTATAAGAGTCCGCACCAAAGCAATTTGTTTGGATCGCTTTCTAATTCATGGGTATTGGTCTAGCCAAATCAAATGGCATAAACACACTTCTCAACACATTTAGGAACAATTAATACGTTCAATGCTCGCAATAGGATTCAAAGAATCATTCAAGAATATAATTATGATTTAAATCAAGTTTCAGAGTATAAATAATAATATTCATGAATTTAGATAATACAAGAATCGTTCTATCCAATAATTTACTTGCACGATCAATAAGAGTACAAGTTTAGGTACTTGCCTACGTAGTCAACTCTTTTCGACTTTGATCCCTTATTCTTTGAACAACCTATGTTTATCATGATCATCTAATGGTTAATCTCTATTAACCCTCAAATATAAACTTAATTGATCTAACATACTAGTCCCACACAATTAGGGTTCTCAAATATATCGACTCTTATTTTATTTAATTAATTATTTCTTTGGTCGTTGCTCCCTTTATTACATCCTTTAGTCTTCAAAATTAATACATCTTCACTCCATTTACTACAAATAAAATATTCTCTTTATTATTTTATTTGTTTATTTAATTGTTCACACTTTATTTTATTTATTCATGTCTCATTACATAAATAAAGTATTCTTCCTTTACTTGTTAATATTTAATCATCCTTTAAATAATTTTCTTAATCAATAATCTGACTTCATTGGTCCACAAATAAAATAATTTAAGTTATTACTTTATTTGTTTAATCCATAATTAGAGTTGTCTCTACATTTCATTAGTTCACAATTAAATAACCTTTAATTTTATTTAACTGTTATTATTAATCCATAATTAAAATAATTATTAACCCTTAATATTATTTTAATAATCCATAATTAAAATATTCTTTAATATTATCTTAATTGTTTACAATTTATTAATCCACAATTAAAATAATCTTTATTATTATTTTAATTGTTTACACTTTATTAATATACAATTAAAATAATCTTTATTATTATTTTAATTGTTTACACTTTATTAATCCACAATTAAAATAATTTTATTATTATTTTAATTGTTTAATCATAGTTAAAGTAATCTTTAATGTATAATTAAAATAGTATTTTAATATTATTTTAATTATTTATTATTAACAAATTTTAATTATTTTTTTATTTTTTTTTATTATTATTATTTTTAAATCTGGTCCGACTCGGTTTGACCCGACCTAGACCTATTTGACCAGACCCGGTTTGACCCGGATCCGGCCAACTGGGAAACCAGCCCAGTGCCCCAGTGCTGGGATTTATTCTTGGGCTAGCGCCTTGCGTTAGAAGGCAGGAACCCTAGTTCCTTTTTTCGACATTTTGATTCTTTACCCATTTTGATTCTTTACCCCTTTTGATTCAATCTTTCATAACTTGTTCATTTTACATTCAAAAGAGTTCAAATTAATTCCATTATCTCATAAACTCACATATTTTCAATATTCAACTTTTTAAACCACCTTCTCAATTATTTATTTAATCCAAACATTGATTCTTCAAGTTAGGGTTTTCATTTCAACATGTTTTACAAAATAATTTGCCATGAGTTCGTTATAACTCCGTTTTTAACGATTCCACTTGGGTTGTGATCTTATTTCATAGATCTTTAGCATAAGATTTTTATATCAATCAAATAGCTTACACATTTCATTTCATTTAAAACTCTAGATTTTATGCTCACATGCATTTCCTTGTTCCATTTTAAACCCAAATCATATATAGAGCATACCAATCATACATTCTCTTTCCAATACTTATCCTTATGCCTTCGGATCCTTCATGATCCCACAACCAAGCATGTATTTCTACTAAGAACAAAATATACATACTTAACTTACAAAATTTTAAGTTAGGTTATGATTTTACCTCATTGTTGCTTTCTTCCTCTTAGCTATAAACTTTAAGTAGCTCTCCACTTTCTCCTTCCTCCTTGAATTCCACTTGAACAATCAAAATATAAGAGTTCTCCTATGTTTCTTCTATTTCTCTCAATTCCTCTCTAACCCTCTATATGCTTAGAATTTCCAAGTAAACTTTGAAAATGAATTATGGCAATCCTATTTATAGGCAAATCTCATGCATAAAATACATGTATATTACTTGTATTTTATACATCCAATAGGTTAATAACCAATGGTAAAAGGTTATTTGGTGAAAAGGCTACCTAATCCCTACTTAATCTTGTCCTTCATCATGATTTACCGCACATGGGTTTCCTTGCAAGGCTAGGCAACAAAAGGAATCAACATTTAGGCTTACAAGAAGGAGGAAATCCGGCTAGAAGGAGTATATATAGCCACTAGTTGTTTTTGTTTTGTTTCTTTTGTACTTGGCTAGCTTACTAGCTCATTGTTCATACACACACACACACACATATATATATACATACACTCACACACACACACACACACACACACACACACATATATATATATATATATATATATATGTATGAATACATATCCATCTTATACCTTGGGTTGGTCCAAACAATGCCCATTAGGCTACTAATTTAAATTGGTTTGGGTCTTATATAATTATCTCCTCATATTGGGCTCAATTAAAAACTAGAAACATTAATACTTGGACCATAATCTCTAACACATTTAAACATGTCACATTGGGCCTAATTTAAGTGTCCACATTAGTCTATCATATTAATCAATCCTTCCTCAATTAATTAATTAATTAAGTAATTAATTCATCTTACTCATTATGCCACACAAAGAATATCACATAAACTTAATCAAACTTATCATCATCATTATTACCTTTCTCAATTGTCGCATACTTAATTCAATTTTAATTGAATCATTGAAGCTTATATGCACACAAATAATTTTTAAACATGCTCATTCTCATTACTAATTTTATTTACAAAATTCTCGGATATTACAATAAATGTAGTGAAATTGTACAATCCATCCCACATCAATTCATTACCAATGCAGTGCACATCCGTGTAAACTGACTCAACAAGTATGTTGGACCATCTCCTTATCTAAAAAGTTAAACAAGCATGTTCTGATATCACTTTGTTGGGAAAACTCCTCCAACTAGAACCGTCTCTGATAAATTAAATAATAAATCATGCTAAACAAGTAATATAATTCCACCAAATAAATATCAATCATAGAAAAATAATAGTACGAAAAATTAACCAAACACAAGACACCAAATTTTACGTGGAAAACCCTCTAAAACTAAGAGGTAAAAACCACAGGCCAAGCTCCGAAAATTCTACTACAATCAATTGTGAGTGTAAATAGTCCTTCCAAGTTTTATAACTAAAAACTTGAAATATCACGAAATTGAGAGAGTACAAGAATACCTTAATTTGAGTGAAAATTCAAATTACCTCACCACCCAAAATCCTCTGAATTAATTAAAATCTTCCAACTATTAATTGATCCGAATAGGTAGCGACACCCGTGAATACACCTTCATGAACAACTCTCAATTTTATTCCGTTCCAGCGGTGTAACCTCCATATACACTACTGCTACCGAAAATCACAAGCCGCACTCACTGATTTATGGATTTCTTGTATGTACCTCCGCACCACATAAATCCCATATATATATGTATAAAGACCCAAAAAATAAGTAAGCAATTGTTGAAGGACATTATACTATACTTCCGCTTTATAATATAGATAAATAAAATTTATTAAAATAAAGCACTCTATTAGCTAGTCATTAATATAAAGTTTTATTTGCAATTTTAATGAACATAAATTAAACCAATTAAAATTATAATTATAATAATATGAATTATGTTAACCAAATTTAAGAACATACTCCCTCCATTCCAAAATATAAGATTATTCGGGATTTTTTTAAAGTTAACCTAAGATATTTTTGACACTAAATTGACATAAATTAATTTAATTTTAATAAACATAATGACGAATATTGTAAACTATCTAAATTGCTTAATAGTTTTTAATACATAATATTAATTTTGAGTTTAAAAATATTTCATATTGATTTTTAAAAGTCATTACTAATCTTACTATTTAGAATGGAGGAAGTATTATTTGAGGATCCATATTATATAATATAATATTTTGCAATTATAAATATAAAATGACATTGATTTGATTTCAAAAAAAGTGTAACAATGACACATTGCAAGATGTATGTTCTATAATTTAGGTAGTGATGTGTACTAGATAGTTTTTTTTGTGAACTTAATTGATCCATCTTCTTCTGTTTTATTATTTAGAATTTTTTATATATATATTTTTTAAAAATTCTTAAGTTCCTAACCAGCCTAATATCGCGTATCATCCGAAATCGATATCGAAACTGATATCGAGTCAAAAAATGACCTTTCGAAACATAGGCCGTTACCGCGACTTTGAACCATGCCTCCTAACACACATCCATGCTTGGATAAAGGACAAAAACTAGAAAATGGACAATATGCATAGAAAGATATATGTTAAAAATTTAAAGTAAACTTTTGGTAATTATTTATTAATTTAATACTTTATTTTTGAGGGATGTAGTGAGGATTAATATTTTTGAAAGTTCAAATATTTAGAACCTTGTAGAACATGCTTGCATTTGCTATCCTTTCTCGAGCATTCCACAATTATCTAGATCCTTCACTTTTTTATTAATGCTCATCACTAACTTAGAGTTCTTGAACCTTCCAACCTCCACCTACCTTGAGCTTCTAGACCCTTCTCTAGTCACCTATAAATAGACCCCCCACCCCAAATCACCAAGCCAACACAAATCATCAACAATAATTACCATCACAAGCTTGTTCCTACTTTTTCTTTTGTAAGTTTTTTCTTTTGTAAGCTTTTGATTGTATGCTTGTAACTTAGATTCCTCCATAATAATAAATGTCTTGTTCTTCCCTCATTTTTTGGAGCTATATTCTAATTTCTTCATTCTTCTTTAATTTCGGTTGTGAGTCTTGAGCTAGTGAAAATTTATTTTTCACTATTCTAAGGAAGCAATTTCTGGAATTTGAAATTTGTCTTTCTTCACATGGTATTAGAGTTATAAAAGTGTTAACTTCGAATCTTGTCAAGTCACTGTTGGTGAAGAAGTTCATTGGCGTTCCTAAAATAGATTTAAGTGGAAGGGTTGTAGGCCTTGGGATTGAGGCACTCAATTAATCAATCTAACTACAAAGTATAAATGCCATGCATGGAGTCTTATCTTCTTGGTGAGACTTGTAGGAAGTTGTTGGTGGAGATAATTGGTGGCTCCTACACCCACGAATAATGTCGGTGCCGTAAAGAAATGGGGGACTTCTAATGCAAAGGTGGAGTTCGTGTTAAAGAGATCTATCTCTCATGATTTGTTCGATCATATAGTTGGGTGTAAGTCGATGTCCGAGATATAGAATACCCTTAATGGGTTGTTCAACAAGAAGAATGTTGCCCGACTACAATATTTAGAGAGTGAGTTGGCGAATACTACTCAAGGTGATCTTTCTATTTCTCAATTTTTTTAGAAAATTAAAAATCTTTGTTTGAAAATTTCTTATCTTGCTTCGGAGGAACCTATCTCAAAAACTCGGATGAAGCAGAATATTATTCGTGGATTGAAAAAGGAGTACATTCCTTTTGTCACTTTTATTCAATGGTGGGCTTAAAAGCCATCCCTCATTGAGTTTGAGAATCTTCTCAAGAGTCTCTAGCACAACAAATGGCGGGGGTTTCTTTATCTTCTCAAGATGATGCCATGTTCTTCAGAAAGAAGAAATTTTACAAAAAGGAGAAGGAGAAGGAGAAAAGAAAATATGGAGATGAAAAGTCATCAAGGAGTGAGAATGGCAACAAAAGCAGTATCAAATGCTACCGGTGTCATAAGATTGGGCACATCAGGAAAAAATGTCGAATGTAGCTGAAGGGTGACAATGTAGTTGATAAAAATGGCGAGGCTGAAGAAAATTGGGGTAGTTATTTCTCAGGGAAAACTACCTCAGTTAATGCTTGTGCTACCATCAACTTTAAGGAAGATTAGATCGTGGACTCCGGTTGCGGTCATCATCTTATCGGCAACGACACCAAGTTCTCTTATCTTCAAAATTATGAAGGTAATGAGGCTATTATCACCGCAGATAATACAGTTCATCAGGCAATGAAGGAAGGTACCGTCACCTTCAACAACAATGGTGATCCTATCACTCTAAAGAGTGTGTATCATGTACCGAGGATGAAAAAGAATCTCTTTTCGGTGGCTAATGGGTGGATTCTGGTCACTATGTTTTGTTAGGGGCTAACGAGGTAACATCTTTCCGGAATGTGTCCAAGGTAGAAGGGGATGACGTACAACACCGATAAGGGAGTTAAAGATTTATTTGTTTTATCAGCCTCAACTTCTTATGTTGATAAAATGCGTACAAATGACATTACAATAAAAATAGCTTTTTTCGACAGAATTTTTCGTCGGAATAAGCTTATATTTAGTCAAAAATTCGGTCGGAAACAACCGTTTCAGAAATAAATTCTGCCGAAAGTTTCGTCGGAATTAATAATTTTCGACAAAATTAATTCCGACAGAATTTTCGTCGAAAATAGTATAATTCCGACGTAATTAATGTTGAAAGAATTTTTCGTTGGGATTAATAAGGCCATGTGACAGCCTCTACAAAATTTTGCTGAACTTATTTCTGACGAAAATTTCGTCGAAAATAGCTTATTTCGTTGGAAATAACGAGTTTTTTAATATTTTTTTTGTTTTTTCATTATCCAGGTTTTTAAACCACAAAATTGTACCTGTTTTCATTTCCAGCATAACAAATATGTCAAAACATCATGTTTTCATTCCCAACACCACAAATATATATATATATATATATATATATATATATATATGAAAACATTGATCTTGTTTTCATTCCCAACACAACAAACAATAGTAAACACAACTAATTTACAAAGAAAATCCACAGGTACGTGTTCAACTCCAAATCCTTTGCATTCTCCTTGAAGTTCACCGATTAAATTCCTTCCTTTGATCAACGTTAGTCACCCAAGTGTTTGACCTCTAGAGGTGATCCACCAAAAAATAATACGTATTCAAGAAGATGGGTGTTTGGCACAACCCTAGTTTCTATCTCTATAGAAATTGTAAGTACTCTCTCTCCAATTCTTATGGAAGAATGTGTAACCCTAAATTATGATAAGACTCCTCTTATTTATAGATCTAGGGAACTCTCCTAAGCTATTTAAGATTAGGGTTTTATTTTAATTAAACTCTTTTAATTAATTAAACTCCTAATCTAATTAAGAATTTATGAGAGTACTTTTATTAATTAATTCCCCAACCCTTTTAGGAATTAAATAATAATAATAATAGTAACAATAATGATAAGACTCCTCTTATTAATTTATATCTAATATTTTTAAAATATTAAATAATAAATATTAAGCTATTTAATTCATTCTATCTCCATAGATTAAATTAAATATACTTAACTTATTATTACGATTATGCCATTTACTTCTTAAATAAATATTTTCTTTTACGGTGTGACCTTTTAGGTTCTCCATATTAAACTGGTTGTGAATAAATCAATTAGAACAATTCTAATCTTATTTAAATAAATAAATAAAACAATTTAATTCATTTAAATAAATAATATTTATTCTACAATAAGGGTAAGCCTCTTTAGCGATCAACGACTTTCCAGATAATATAGATTTTAACATTAATAACAAAAGAACCTTTCAGTGAATAGTTACCATACAATTCAATCATTTTACCATACAATGTCCCAATCAAATATAAGACATGGAATTACTGTCAAGTTTTATTTTATTTGATTATATGCATTTCGATTCTCAAATGCACAACTCTGATTAATTCAAATTAGAAACACCTTTCTAATTTCATTCTGCTTTGGCCAAAGGCTTCTGAGTTGTCATTTATTGAATTACATAGGACATTCTCTCTTTTTACTAGAAGTAGTAGATACTTTGTTGACCATTCACCTATCTCTATGTATAACTTATTATACCCAATGATACCATTTGATATACCCTAAAGGTCTTAAGGGACATGTCAAAGTATAACTCATCATACACAAGATACTATGATGATCTCAAGTTTAAAGATCACTTGTACTACTATCACTTAAGGAATTTCTATTGACAGACAAGTAAAACTCCATTAGGTATTCCTTTAGCGAGCCACGTTCAGTGAACTTATTCTCTAATAAGCACCTATATATTTGCTTTAGCGTCTCCACACAAATGATTATGAGATCAATCATTCTCTTCCTAAGAGCAAACAAAGTATGTACTAATCTATCCGGATTCACTAATCCCCTTTTAGTAATCCAACGATTAGGAACGATTTTAGTTTGTGAGCTATCTAGAATTTAGATCTCATTAGCATGATCATCATCATGATTCTAAAAGCATTGCTCAAAACTATGGGTTTATCACACTAATATAACAACATCATATAGATAATGAAAATGCCTTTAATAAATTAATTCTTTTTATTAATAACCGAATAAGATTACAAAGTATATGCTACATCATATCAACTATGATTGGCTTGTGTGCATACTATCAATAATATCTTAAAAAAGGCAGATGTCGTGTCATTTGGCTCTTGGTGAGCATTACTTGACGAATGCTCGTTTGTACTCCAATCAATATTATTAGGGTCATAAGCATCGATTAACATTTCTACAATATTATAGTTATCGCCATCTGATTCCTCACGAACTGGTAGGTTTACATTGTCGATCATTTCCCTCACCTCAGCTGATCCCCCGTGATAAATCTATATGAAATACCTATCTACAAATCCATATGAAAACAAGTCAAATTTGATGTCATCGAATTTCTTTCACATTAGGTTTTTACATTTGACAAACGGGTATCTCATTTTTTCATTCGAATCATCAGCATGTTCATTTGCAAACTTCAAAAACTTGCACACCGGCCCCATCACGGTACTCATCAACTAATCCCCTGCCATCAGGTGGTATCCTACAATATATCCAACTTCGATTGTCTGATATTTTTAATTGAAACAAGTGCACAATCAAACCAGGGTTAGCGTATGTACTCCATGCATGAATCCTACACATCTTCATCTCTGGTCTAAAGAGGTTAGGTTTCTATCCTGTTCCTGGATTCGTTTCCTCACTACTGCCAACACATTGAGCACGTTTCTTATGCTTTAAGAAAATTTTGGCAGCACCTCCCCATGGTCTCTAAGAATACAAAATAGACCAAAATAACTTAGTCAAAGTATGCACTCAGAGAACATGCAAAGATATATACCAGCCGAAAAGTCCTTAAAACAAAAAAAAACGTACTCGTACTGTTAACACCGACTTAAATGAGAAACATAACATCTAGGAACAGTCCCTGCGTGACACCCCCAAATTCGGGTACTTCAATCCCACAGATTTGATGTTCATTATTCCATACATTCATGTCTAATTACCCATGATAAGAGATAATATAATTAAACTGAATAAAACATCTCCCATAAAAGAGGTTACAACTTAAAACTCTTAAGTAGGAAATTCCCAAGTTATCTAACCTTTATTACATCAATACGGAATTAAAACATAAAATTATGTCTTATTATAATAAAACATCAAATGAATAACAGGTCTTTAGCTATTTCTGCATCTTGCCCTTGCCCTTACTCGTGGACGGCTCGTCTGACTTTTCTGTCTTAGCTGCAATGTTTAATGCAAGAGTGAGCAAACAATTGCCCACAAGTATGATGACGATAACATTTAAAAGAAATAGATTTCAACTGAAGTATAATAATTTTCTGAATTCAGTCAACAAATAATCAAGGTCTGAAAGCTCGTTAGAATGCTTGATTCAAGAAAAATAGATTTCAAGATTTAAAGTTATACCTGAGGGTCATAAGACCTCGAACTATGTCCTAGGTTAACAAGTAATTCTACCGTAACCTTTAACAGTCTTATAGACTATGGACCATCCATCTCGTACTCAGGGGGATCAGCCTTTTGTACAATGTATTGTGCACAAACATTTTAACGCTGGCGCGTAATTAATCCCCTATATTAGGGTTGTTCATCTCAGTTTAGCATCAGAATCCGTACCAAAAGGAACTTGGTTTGGAACAATTTTAAAATATTCTAAGTCTTTAGAACGCTCATCAACTAAGGACTAGCTGAATCAATAAGGGTTTACTAGTCACTAAAGCATTTGATTCATCAATAAAGTCGTACAATAAAATTTATATTCGGAATTTGAATAACAATCAATGATCGAATAATAAATAACTGGAATAAAGCTTAAGCACCTAACATGGTAACAACCTTGCTTGAATAACGATAAGCTAAGGTTAACAAACTTGCTCAATGAAAGTAAACTTGCTTTAAATAAAAATAACAAGTTTAAGGGAGGAAAAACTTACCTCGTACGTAGATTACAGATTTAAATTCACGTTCCTTAATCAACCTATACATTTTGATTATAAAATGGAACAATAATTAGTTACAGGATTATATGGATTTTAGGATTTGTTCTTATCCAATTTCATTTAACATATCAAATATCATTTGCTATTCTTTAAATATTTGCTTACCACTCATTGTAGTATCTTATTTATTATTAAATACTTTAATCTAAGTTTTAAACATGTACACGGCAACATAGCAAGATTAAAAAAAAAATTCCCAGTTACGGTTCCACCGTCGGGGCAGGGGATTTCTATACAAAAACGTCGCCGGGGCGAGGCTACCGCCGGGGCGAGAAAACTAGTTCAACTATACCACCGGGGCGACAGGACCGCCGGGGCGATATTTCCAGTTCATTTCTACCGCCGGGGCGGTAGACTCGACTGACACCTTCTACAATTCGCGAACCAGTGCAATTTCAGACCAAATTTTCCAAATTCTATCATCCGATACATAACATAAACATACCCAGAAGACAAACTTGATGTAAAACAATTACCCAACATGTTTCTAACAATTCTAACCATTATAAACACATAATCAACCAATTAAAGACCCAAAAATCCACTGTTCATGCTCTTTTTCTATACTTTGACACACTTAGTGAAATCAAACACTGTAATCTTGCTTCTAAACCATTTTAATCCGTTTAGGTTGCATTATTCTCGTTTCTTATCATATTAACACAATCAACAATCAATTTACAGATTAATATCCGAATTGAACATCAAATTTTATACATTTAAGCCATGCATGAAAGTGAAACTCTGTAAAACCAAAAACTCTAATCTAAAGCATGTTTTCATGGATTAATTCCTTCAAATTGGCTTATAAACATTATATAATGGCCAATACATGCTTACTATCAATTACAATCAAGCAATTCATGCATTGAACAAATAAATTCATATATAGTAAAGTAAAGTAATAAGAATACAGTGAAGTACTTTTAAAAAGGATTATACCTTTATGCTAAACAAGATGATTTCCTTAGTTTCCTCTCCTTCTTCTTGATTCTCTCAATTCCACTCACCAATTTTAACAGAGAAATTCTTCTCTGTTTTTACACTCTTCTCTCTAATATCTTTGCTAAACTTTGTTTTTTTTAACAACCTGATGAACCTTCAAGGCTCTACTTTAACGTATTTTAATATTAATTTGTCAGTTAAAAGAAACAAAGAGTTAGGCCATGTTTGGCAAACTCAAAATAAGAAAAATGGAATTTCAAAGGCTACAAGGCATTGTTTGGTTGAACCACAATAAAATAATCTATTTTTACCAACCAATGGTCACAAGGCCTTATTTGGTTTAACTAAAATTAATCATTTTCCATTTATTTTAATAACTCATTATACTATATAGTTTTAATTGTCACACTTCTACTTTAATTAAACATAAATAAATTATCTTATTCAAATAAATCCTTTATTCAATTATTTAATCATCTAATTTAATTATTAAATTAAATTAGAATAATCACATCAAATCACATTCAAATAACATTTAACATATTTACACTTAACATGAACTATTCCACAATAACTTTATAAATTATTTATTTTACTCAATAAATAAATTAACAAAATATTTATATAACTCAATAAATATTTTTATTCATTCACAAAATCGCATTCATTATATCCTCCCCTCTTTAAAAGGATTTTGTCCCCAGAATCACAACGCAATTAATTCCACAATAACTTTATAAATTATTTATTTTACTCAATAAATAAATTAACAAAATATTTATATAACTCAATAAATATTTTTATTCATTCACAAAAATCGCATTCGTTACATCCTTCTCTCCTTAAAAGGATTCTGTCCCCAGAATCACAGCGCAATTAATTCGTCCGTTACATTCTCCCCTCGTTACAAAGATTCTGTCCGCAAAATCATGATACAAATATTAAACAAATAATTGAGGATAACTTTGCATCATTTTCTCTTCGAGTTCCCACGTAGCTTCTTCAGCGTTGTGGTTCCTCCAGATTACCTTAACAGAAGGTATCACTTTATTTCTAAGAACTTGCTCTTTCCTGTCAATTATTTGCACAGGAACCTCTTCATAAGACAAATCTTTCTCAAATTGTATCAGTTCATATTCTATAACATGTTTATAATCGGGTTTATATGGTCGTAGCATCGATATATGAAAGACATTGTGAATGTGGGCTAACTCGGGAGGTAAAGCCACTTCATAAGCCACCTTTCCTACTCTTTGCAACACCTCAAAGGGTCCAATCAATCTCGGGCTCAGCTTTTTTTGCCAAATCTAATCTTCCCCTTCTAGGGAGATATTTTGAGAAATACAAAACTACCGACATCAAATTCTCTATTCTGTCGGTGCTTATCTGCGTATTTCTTCTGTCTGTCTTGAGCAGCTAACAATCTGGCTCTTATCACCTTGACGATTTCAGCAGTTTGTTGTACCAGCTCGGGTCCCAATAGTCGACGTTCACCAACCTCATCCCAACATAACGGAGTTCTGCACTTCCTTCTGTATAACGCTTCGTAGGGCGGCATGTCGATACTTGCGTGATGACTATTGTTATAAGCAAACTAGACCAGAGGTAAATGATCATCCCAGTTGCCTTTAAAATCCATGACGCACGCCCTTAACATATCCTCTAACGTTTGAATTGTTCTTTCACTCTGACCATCGGTTTGAGGATGATACGCAATACTCATTCTCAACTGCGTCCCCAAACAAACTTACAGACTCCTCCAAACTTTTGATGTGAAACGTGGATCTCTGTCTGACACTATTGATACTGAAACTCCATGCCTTGAGATAATCTCCTTGACATATAACTTCGCCAGCTGATCCAAAGTGAATCTGATTTTGATTGGCAAGAAATGCGCTGATTTCGTTAGTCGGTCCACTATAACCCATATTGCGTCATAACCCTTCTGAGTAGTTAGAAGCCCTACCACGAAGTCCATCGTGATATGCTCCCACTTCTATTCTGGTATCTCCAAGGGCTGTAACAAACCACTTGGTCGTTGATGCTCTGCTTTGACTTTCTGACAAGTTAAGCACTTCGCAACACACTCAGCAACTTCCCTTTTCATCTTTGGCCACCAGAAATGTTGGCGAAGATCCTGGTACATCTTTGTACTTCCCAGGTGAATCAAAAATTTTGAACTATGAGTTTCGTTCAAAATCTCCTCTCTGATCTCCAGCACTGACGGAACCCAGATTCTACCTTCAAATCTAAGCAACCCTTTAGTATCAATTTTATATTTAAGCTTCTCACCTTCAAGCACTCTTTTCTGTATACTAATACACTCCTCATCCTGGAGTTGCGCTTCCTTCACTTTATCCATCAGAGTTGATTGGGTTTCCATCTGGAATAATTTTTCATTCGGCTCCGCCTGACACTTCACTTCCAACTCCAACTTTGTCATTTTCTCTATGAACTTCTCCTGAGCAGTTAACAAAAATAACTTTTCCCGACCCTTCCTGCTCAAAGCGTCGGCAACCACGTTAGCTTTACCCGGATGATAAAGAATCTCACAGTCATAATCCTTGATAAGCTCCAACCACCTCCTCTGACGCATATTCAAATCCTTCTGTGTGAAAATATATTTTAGACTTTTATGGTCTGTGTATATCTCACACTTCTCCCCATAGAGATAGTGCCTCAAAATTTTCAAAGCAAATACCATGGCTGCTAACTCCAAATCATGGGTCGGATACCCTTTTTCATAGTCTTTTAATTGTCGCGATACATATGCAATAACCTTACCGTTTTGCATAAGCACACAACCAAGTCCTTTATGTGATGCGTCACTATACACCACAAAATTCCTTGTGTCATCTGGCAAAGACAACACATGTGTCGTACTTAATCTCTTCTTTAATTCTTAGAAACTCTCTTCACACTTCTCTATCCAAACGAACTTCACTGATTTTCTTATCAAATTCGTCAACGAAGTGGCAATCCTGGAGAAATCTTGAATAAAACGCCTATAATAACCTGCCAAACATAGGAAACTCCTCACTTCTGACGGTGTCTTCGGCTGATCCCAGTTCACCACAGCTTCAACTTTTGATGGATCTACCGATATTCCGTCCTTATCAATCACATGCCTAAGAAATTGCACACGCTCCAACCAAAATTCGCACTTTAAAAATTTTGCATACAATTTCTCTTTCCTTAACACCTCTAATGTCACTCTCAAGTGTTCCACGTGTTCTTCCTGAGTTTTGGAATATACCAAAATATCGTCTATGAATACCACTACGAATTTATCCAAAAATGGTTTAAACACTCTATTCATTAAATCCATAAATGTTGTAGGTGCGTTTGTTAAACCAAATGACATAACCAAAAGCTCATAGTGACCATATCTAGTTCGAAATGCCGTCTTTGGTATGTCTTCCTTCCTTACCTTTAACTGATGGTACCCACTTTGCAGATCTATCTTTGAAAAATATCTCGCTCCCTACAATTGGTCAAACAGGTCATCGATCCTGAGCAACGGATACTTATTTTTAATCGTGACCTTGTTCAACTCTCTATAATCTATGCAAAGACGCATTGATCCGTCCTTCTTCTTGACGAATAACACCGGCGTTCCCCACAACAAAACGCTCGGTTGAATATACTTTTTATCCAGCAGCTCTTGTAATTGCACCATCAACTCTTTCATTTCTACCGGAGCCATTCGGTACGGGGCTTTTGATATAGGGGTTGTACCCGGTGCTAGATCAATTACAAATTCAATTTCCCTATCTGGCGGTAATCCCGGCAAATCATCAGGAAACACGTCCGCAAAATCCCTAACTACCGGTATCTCCTCTAGCTTTGCACTCATCTTTCGTGTATCGACTATGTAGGCTAGATAACCTACACACCCTTGTCTCAACATCTTCCTAGTCGGCATCACCGTCAAATAACTCGTTTGTCTAGGTGACTTGCTGCCATAAAACACTACCTTCGACGGGGTCTTAAAATTCACACACTTCTTTTGACAGTCAATAACTGCCCCATGATTGAATAACCAATTCATTCCCAAAATAACATCAAACTCCCCAAGACGAATTGGGATTAAATTTACTGTCATCACATGACCCTTAATATCTATCTGGTAGTTCTTGTGAACAAACTTAACAGGAATCACTTCCCTATTCGCAATTTCTATATTCATAGGGTAATCTAACTCTTCCTGAGATAACTCTAATTTCCTAGCAAAATCATCGGATATAAATGAGCAAGTAGCACCCGAATCAAATAATACGTAAGCATTTACACTATTGACTGGAATGATACCCGACACTACACCATTTGACTGCACAGCATCCTGCACCGTCATGTTGAATATTCGAGCGGTAGGTCGATTGGACGGCGTCGGTCCAGTGATAGTCAATTTGCCTCCACCACCGCTTCCCTTTCCTCCACTTGCACTTCCTATAGCTTTCTTAGGGCAATCTCGAGCAAAGTGATCCTTCGACCCGCAAATAAAACATGCGCCCTTCTTCGGACTAGGACAATTTGGTGCAATATGACCCTCTTGTCCGCAGTTAAAGTATACTCTCTTACCCTTCAAACAAACACCCACATGATTCTTTCCACAGCTATTGTATGCCTCCACCTTCTTTTTCTGATTTCCTAGCTGACTGCCACCAGAGTTACTATCACTCCACTTTCTCTTTTGATTACTGCCACTATGGCTACCACTCGCCTTATTATCATTCTCACTCTTCTTTTTCTTCTGCTCTTGATTGTATTTAGACAGAGCATCACTCCCCCCTTCAGCGATAATCGCCTTTTCTAACACTGCTGCAAATGAATTCAGTTGAAACATCGAAACTCGGCTATACAACTAGGGCTTCAATCCCTGATCAAACCTTCTAGCCTTTCGTGCATCCGTATTAACCTGATATGACGCAAACCTCGCCAACTCGTTAAATCTTACAGCATACTCAGGCACCGTCATGGTACCTTGCTTCAACTCCAGAAATTGCACCTCCATCTGATTCTGTGCGCTTGACGAAAAATAAGTCTCGAAAAACATCTCCTTAAATCGTTCCCACGGTATTATCCCCTGACCACCTCGAGTTTTGTTAGCTTGCCACCAATAACTTGCTTCTGATTTGAGCATAAATGTTGCAAATGCAGTCTTCTGGTCCTCGTTGACCCTAGCGACATCAAACACTTTCTCCATCTCCATGACCCAAGTTTGTGCTTCGATCGAATTCATAGACCCTTGAAATTCTAGGGGTCCAACAGCCTTGAAGTCTTTGAAAGTCGTGGTCTGAGCTTGGGGTTGATTCGCAAATGCTCCTGTTAGCAAATTTACCAGCTGCTGCATTAGATTAGCGTTGGCTTCATCGTTGTTATTTGTGGATCCCTCAGGGGTCTGTTGACTGGTTTGTCTTCTTTTTGGCGGCATCTTACTGTCAAGAATTCGCGTTATTAAATTATTGCTCAATTACTTAAACATTTAAGTCTTAACTTAAACATTTATAAACAACACTTAACACATAACACATCTGATAACTTTTCGCATTTTATTCATTTACTGCTTCAAAACTTAACATAGATAACATCATAGTTATTTACATCATCTATCCTGAAATCATAAAATTCCAGGATTACATCATTATTCTATCCCATTATACAAAACTAGGATTTATAACTTATTAAATTCATAGATTTTCATACTAGCACATCTAAACATAATCTACGATGACATTCCACGGTGCACAGCTTCCTCGCGTTCTTGCTCCATAATACGAGTCACCATCCTTCGATCCATCATATACCGGGGTTAATCATCGAACTGCACTAGATGACGATGAACTCGATCCTGGGCTCTATCGATTGTGGTGTGAAAAATATACTTCATCTCATCAATCTTGGCCTTCTTTGACCGCACCTCACATTCAACACGATCTGCGCGATTAGCCTCCCTCAACCAAGCGTTTTCAGCTCTAGCCCGCTTAGCTGTCTCCTCTTTCAATTCATCTCGTACAATTTCATTTCTAGCCAATAACCGACCTCGTCGGTACTCAGACTGAGCTAGTCTCTGCTCGACCTCTATAAGACGTGATGAAAGGTCTTGGATCTCGACATCCTTCTGCTCTAGAGCGGCTTGACATTCCACAACTTGATCTTCTAGCCCCTTCTTTTGGCTCTCTACCTGAACCAGCTTCCACTCCACGTCTCCAAGACGTATATCAAGCTCCTCAATCTCACCGTTCTTCTGCTCCAGAACAGTCTGTCACTTAGCCATCTGCTCCTCTAACTCCTCCACTCTATCCTGCAACTCTATGTTACGGTCATATACCTGCTCATACATCTGAACACCTAAGGAAGATAATGGTATCTCCTCAGGGTCTTCTTCCTCCTCCTCAATCTCTTCCGGATCCTCCTCAGGATCAGTCCCAGGCTCGTACTCGGGACCTACAACTGTGATCAATGGGGATGGCTCCCTCTGCACTAGCTGCTCCCGGACTACATGAACATCTCGGGGCTCCTCCTCCCTAGCCTGACTGGATCCTCCTATATCAGACATCCTGCCATCAAAATTTTAAGTTTTAATTACTACTCGATACTACTCGCGAGCACATAAGTTTGTTATCAAGTAAGCACATAACACGTAATCATTTTATTGTCTTTTATGAATTTCCGTAATCGATTCCTTAGAACTCGATAAGAGTTTATCACCACTATATTCTCTATTTTTTAAAAGGCTACTACCCTAAGGTTTTCCCCACCTAGAGGTTCATAACCTACAGCTCTGATACTAAACTGTGACACTCCCAAATCCGGGTACTTCAATCCCACAGATTTGGTGTTCACTATTCCATACATTCATGTCTAATTACCCGTGATAAGAAATAATATAATTAAACTAAATAAAACATCTCCCATAAAAGAGGTTACAACTTAAAACTCTTAAGTAGGAAATTCCCAGGTTATCTAACCTTTATTACATCAATACGGAATTAAAACATAAAATTAAATAAGTCTTATTACAATAAAACATCAAATGAATAACAGGTCTTTAGCTATTTCTGCATCTTGTCATTGCCCTTACTCGTGGACGGCTCGTCTGACTTTTCTGTCTTAGCTGCAATGTTTAATGCAAGAGTGAGCAAACAATTGCCCACAAGTATGATGACGATAACATTTAAAAGAAATAGATTTCAACTGAAGTATAATAATTTTCTGAATTCAGTCAACAAATAATCAAGGTCTGAAAGCTCGTTAGAATGCTTGATTCAAGAAAAATAGATTTCAAGATTTAAAGTTATACCTGAGGGTCATAAGACCTCGAACTATGTCCTAGGTTAACAAGTATTTCTACCGTAACCTTTAACAGTCTTATAGACTATGGACCATCCATCTCGTACTCAGGGGGATCAGCCTTTTGTACAATGTATTGTGCACAAACATTTTAACGTTGGCGCGTAATTAATCCCCTATATTAGGGTTGTTCATCTCAGTTTAGCATCAGAATCCGTACCAAAAGGAACTTGGTTTGGAACAATTTTAAAATATTCTAAGTCTTTAGAACGCTCATCAACTAAGGACTAGCTGAATCAATAAGGGTTTACTAGTCACTAAAGCATTTGATTCATCAATAAAGTCGTACAATAAAATTTATATTCGGAATTTGAATAACAATCAATGATCGAATAACAAATGACTGGAATAAAGCTTAAGCACCTAACATGGTAACAACCTTGCTTGAATAACGATAAGCTAAGGTTAACAAACTTACTTAATGAAAGTAAACTTGCTTTAAATAAAAATAACAAGTTTAAGGGAGGAAAAACTTGCCTCATACGTAGATTACAGATTTAAATTCACGTTCCTTAATCAACTTATACATTTTGATTATAAAATGGTAACAATAATTAGTTACAGGATTATATGCATTTTAGGATTTGTTCTTATCCTATTTCATTTAACATATCAAATATCATTTGCTATTCATTAAATATTTGCTTACCACTCATTGTAGTATCTTATTTATTATTAAATACTTTAATCTAAGTTTTAAACATGTACACGGCAATATATCAAGATTAAAAAAAAAATTCCAGTTACTGTTCCACCGCCGGGGCGGTGGATTTCTATACAAAAACGTCACCGGGGCGAGGCTACCGCTGGGGCGAGGAAACTAGTTCAACTATACCGCCGGGGCGACAGGACCACCGGGGCGAGATTTTCAGTTCATTTCTACCACCGGGGCGGTAGACTCGACTGACACCTTCTACAATTCGCGAACCAGTGCAATTTCAGACCAAATTTTCCAAATTCTATCATCCGATACATAACATAAACATACCCAGACGACAAACTTGATGTAAAATAATTACCCAACATGTTTTTAACAATTCTAACCATCATAAACATATAATCAACCAATTAAAGACCCAAAAATCTATTGTTCATGCTCTTTTTCTATACTTTGACACACTTAGTGAAATCAAACACTGTAATCTTGCTTCTAAACCATTTTAATCCGTTTAGGTTGCATTATTCTCGTTTCTTATCATATTAACATAATCAACAATCAATTTACAAATTAATATCCGAATTGAACATTAAATTTTATACATTTAAGCCATACATGAAAGTGATGTTAGGTTTGTACATAGCGCGAACATGTAATCAAATTACATAAATAGTGCGGAAGCGCAATAAAACGGATTTTAAAATTTTTCATACAAACCATCACCATGATCATCCATGTGCTCAATTATCAATTAAACGAAAGAGATAAAGTATGAGAATCATACCCTTGTAGAACCATGCTTCCACAGGTACGAGTTCACCTCCAAATCCTTCGCGTTCTCCTTGAATTTCACCGATTAAATTCTTTCCTTTGATCAACATTAGCCACCCAAGTGTTTGGCCTCTAAAGGTGATCCACCAAGGAATAATAGTTGTTCAAGAAGATGGGTGTTGGCAAAACCCTAGTTTCTATCTCTATAGAAATTGCAAGTACTCTCTCTCTCTCCAATTCTTATAGAAGAGTGTGTAACTGTCTAACCCTAAATCATGATAAGACTCCTCTTATTTATAGATATAGGGAACCCTCCTAAACTATTTAGGATTAGGGTTTTTATTTTAATTAAACTCCTTTAATTAATTGAACTCCTAATTCAATTAGGAATTCATGGGGGAGTACTTCTATTAATTAATTCTCAATCCCTATTAGGAATTAAATAATAGTAATAGTAATAATAATAATAAGACTCCTCTTATTAATTTATATTTAATATTTCCAAAATATTAAATAATAAATATTAAGCTATTTAATTTATTCTATCTCCATAGATTAAATTAAATACACTTAACTTATTATTACGATTATGTCATTTACTTCTTAAATAAATATTTTCCTTTTGCAGTGTGACCCTTTAGGTTCTCCATATTAAATCGGTTGTTAATAAATCAATTAGAACAATTCTAATTTTATTTAAATAAATAAATTAAACTATTTAATTCATTTAAATAAATAATATTTATTCTACAATAAGGGTAAGCCCCCTTAGCGATCAACGACTTTCCAGATAATATAGATTTCAACATTAATCACAAAAGAACATTTCAGTGAATAGTTACCGTACAATTCAATCCTTCTACCATACAATGTTCCAATTAAATATAAAACATGGAATTACTGTCAAGTCTTATTTTATTTAATTATATGTATTTCGATTCTCAAATGCACAACTCTGATAATGCAAATTAGAAACTCCTTTCTAATTTCATTCTGCTTTAGCCAAAAACTTCTGAGTCGTCATTAACGAATCACATAGGACATTCACTCATTTACTAGAAGTGGTAGATTCTTTGTTGATCATTCACCTATCTCCATGTATAACTTATTATACTCAATCATACCCTTTGATATACCATCAGGGTCTTAAGGGACATGTTAAAGTATAACTCATCATACCAGTGGCGAAGGCAGGAATTTTTGTCAGTGGGGTCAAAATTATTACTAAGCTATAAATAATTTGGTGGGGGTTCGGGGGCAGCACCCCCGAGCCAATTTTTTTTAATACTTTTATATTTTCGGGTCACACACACACACACACATATATATATATATATATATACACACACATACTATATGACAATGACAATATAATAAGTAATAATATATGGTATATATATACTATATTGACTTATAATAGACTTTTTTTTTAATCACAACTGTTCATAAGTAATTAATTCATTAATTATTTTTAAAAATAATATAAATTAGATTATTATTTAGTTTAAAATATTATAGAGAGATATACATATATTGAGAGGATATGAGTCATATGTGGTTAAAATTTGATTGACAAAGTTATAAATTTTCAATTTGACCCCGTATAGTAGAAAATTTATAAAATTTTAGTGGGGTCAATTTATATATAATATTTTAAAATTTTAAAATTTACCTTACATTATAAAACAATTTTTTTTTTCAGTGGGGTCAAAATGACCCCACAATAGTCTACCTAGCTTCGCCACTGCATCATACACAAAATACTATGATGATCTCAAGTCCAAGGATCACTTGTACTACTATCACTAGAGGAATTCCTATTGACAGGCGAGTAAAACTCCATTAGGTATTCCTTAGCGAGCCACGTTCAGTGAACTTATTCTCTAATAAGCACCTACATACTTGCTTTAGTGTCTCCACACAAATGATTATGAGATCAATCATCCTCTTCTTAAGAGCAAGCAACGTATGTAATAATCTATCCGGATTCACTAATTCCCTTTTTAGTAATCCATCGATTAGGAACGATTTTAATTTGTGAGCTATCTAGAATTTAGATCTCATTAGCATGATCACCATCATGATTCTAAAAGCATTGCTCAAAACTATGGGTTTATCACATTTAATATAACAGCACTATGTAGATAAAGTAAAATGCCTTTAATAATCGAATAAGATTACAAAGTATATGCAACATCATATCAAATATGATTGGCTTGCGTGCATACTACTTTCAATCTCCCACTTGCACTAAAGCCAATCGTCATGGTATCTAATACCCTTCTTCTCTAAATGACGATCATTCTGTTGTTTGGATAAAGCTTCAGTAAATGGATATGCAATGTTGTTCTTGAGAGTCTACTATCTCTATAGTGACTTATCCTCTTTCAATGATTCCACTAATCAAATGAAAGTGCCGCAACATATGTTTGAATCCAAGATGAGACTTGGGAACTATTCCTAGTTCTGTAATGAACTTTTCATCCAAACAATCAACTTGCAGCTTCATTTATAGCTATATACTTTGTCTTTGTCACTAAACCAGCAACTCTTTACTGTTTGGAACCTTTCCAATTCACTGCACCACTTTTCAAGGTAACAATTTACTTTAAAGTGGATTTGTTATTGTCTTGGTCAGTCTGAAAAACTTGAGTCTGTTAAGCCCTCTAGTTTTTTTATTCAGACCTACCGTGAATCATGATCACATCTTTAGTACCGGTTAAGTACCTAAAGATATTTATCACTGTCTTACAGTGATCTTACAGTGATCATCTCCAGAATATGACTGATGAACATCAAGCCTAGTATATTCATTGCATACATGATAGTAACTCATACGATCTCTCTTTCAATTGGGGACAATTTTAGAGAGATACACTCTATGGCTCATCATCATGAGACCTCTCTTGGAGTTTGCCATGCTAAACTCCTTTAGCATCGAATGAATATACTTTCATTGGGTCAAGCCAAACATCCTTTTAAATCTATCTATATAGATTTATATCCCCAATTTATAGGATGCTCCTCCCAAGTCATTCATGGAGGAATGTTTAGACAATTTTATCTTTACTGATTGTAGCATTGGTGTGTTATTCCTTATCAGTAGTATATCAACATATAATACTAGGAATGTCACAGTGCTCCCACTGACCCTTTTGTACACACTAGGTTCATTCTCGTTTTTGATAAAATCAAACTCTTTTGATTGTCTCATCAAAACGAATGTTCTATCTTTGAGAAGCTTGCTTCAATCCATAAATGGATCATTGTAGCTTAAAACACGATTTGCTTCAACCTTTGAAACAAATTTCTCTGGCTGTATCATACATACATTCTCCTCAAGTCTTCATTGAGGAAGGACGTCTCCACATCCATTTTGCCAGATTTCGTAATAAGCTGTAATCACAAGCAAAATTCAAATGGACTTGAGCATTACCCGGTAATAAGGTTTTATTACAGTCAACTCCTTGACTTGAAAAACCTTTTAAACAGGTCTGGTCTTATAGGTCTCTACCTTGCCAATTGCCCCAGTCTTTCTCCTAAAAACCCATATTCACCAGAGTCTATACTTGGTTCTCTTATATGGAGTCCATTTTAGATTTCCTGGCCATCTGTCATTTTTCTGAGTGTCTACTACTCATAGCCTCATCGTATATAACTGGATCATCATCCTCTATGATGCGTACCTCATCATCATCCTCTATGATGAATCCATACCTCCCAGGTATCTTCGGTACTCTTCCAGATTTACGATTTGGTTGTGGTACAATAGGTCTATCTACAGGTTCCTCGGTTCGACTTGAAGTGCTTTGTGGTTCTTGAACTCCTTCAAGATTTATTATCCCTCCCACTAGCTCCTTCAATGATAAACACCTTTATCTAAGAAGGCAGTGTGTAGGATTATAGTAATAATACCCTAAACTTTCTTTAGGATATTCCACAAATCTGCAGTTGTCAGATTTTGTCCCAAACTTATCTTTGAAACCTTTTCACATAAGCTGGACAACCCCTTATCTTAACATACTTAAGACTAGGAATCCTCCCTATCCATAACCTTTATGGAGTCTTGGGGCCGGATTTTTGAGGTTACCTTATTTAGTAGATATGCAGCCGTTTCTAGGGCATAACCCTAGATGGATACTAGAATGTCGGTAAAATCATTATGGACTGCACCATGTCCAACAAGGTACAATTTCTCCTTTTAGATACACCAATCAATTATTGCGTATCAGGAGGTGTCCATTATGAGAAAATACCATTTTGAGATGATCTAGAAACTCATTGCACAAGTATTCCTTCCTCGATCTGATCAAAGAATCTTAATACTTTGTCAATATGTTTCACTTCCGAATTCTTTGAACATTTTAAATGATTCAGACTTGTATTTTATCAAATACACACATTCAACTCTTTGAATGACCATCTCCTTTTCTTTTATTAGTTTGTTCAATTTGCAAAATTATTTATCATGTAAGTCAAGTTTACAAAGTCTATCAAGTGTTCTTCCATTTTCAAACAAAACATAATTATAAATAGAACAACAATTGTTCTTAAATATAATACCAGAATCTTCCTTGTCCAACAATGAAAATTCTAATGTTTCTAATGAGAACTGGAACATAATAACAACTTATTAACTTAATAGACTTGCCCGTAGGCAACGCTAAACTATAAGTTCCTACGGCTACTGTAGCAACTATTGCTCCATTCTCCACACGTAAGATTACTTACTCTTTGTTTAGCTTTCTATTTCTGCTTAGTCTCTATATTGGATTGCATACGTGAGAACTACAACCAGTAACCAATACCCAAGTAGAACTTTGACTTACAGAAAAATTTATTTTAATCATGAACAAACCTATATCTGTAACCGAAGCTTCACTAAGCTTCTTCTGGTTAGCCTCTGTAAGATTCTCCTTACAGTTTCCTTTCTAGTATCCAGGCTTATTGCAGTGGAAGCAAACTCCTTTGCTATCTGCATCAGTCTTGTTCTTATTGTCCTCTATTTTTGCCTTTCCATTTACCTTCTTTGAATTGTTCTTATTTTAAGAAGATCCTTTGGCCCTCTTCCGCTTCCTGGAAGAATCATCTACCAGTAAGACTTGGTCTTTCTTGGTTGGAAAGTGACTCTTTACAGTTTTTCAACATGTTTAAGCAACTCAGGCAGGCTGACATATAGCTTGTTCATGTAGAAATTCACAACAATTTGTGAGAAAGAGTCCGAAAGTGATTGCAAGATCAAATCTTGGATCAACTCTCCATCCATTAAAACCTAGTTGTCCCAATTGTTCAATCATATTGATCATTTTAGGACATTTGTCTATACTATAGTGTCATCGGTCATTCTAGATCGGAATAACTCCTTAGATATCTGATATCTAATAGTCCTACTTTCCTCACCCTTCAACTTCTTGAAGGTGCAGGAGTATAGTAGGAGCATCCATAGTTTCATGCTGACGCTGAAGCTCGTTACTCATGGATGTGAGCATGATGCATTGAGCCAACTGTGCATCATCTTGCCACTTTCTAAAAGTAGCAATCTCTTCCTCAGAGGCATTGTCTACAACCATTGCAGGGATAAGCGTATTAAGGACATAAGATAGCTTTTCAGCCTTGAGAACTATTCTCAAATTTCTTAACCAGTCCGTTTAATTTGGTCCGGTTAATTAGCATCTAATATGCTATGCAGTGATAGTGAATTAGACATCGTAAAATTTTATAAATGAATTTGTAATTTAACAACATTTTAGCATACATTCATTTCTTCATTAATTACCAAAATAAATTAAGTCTTTATTTTAAATTGGTATCTCACTATTTTCATCAAACTATATTACCCTCATTATATAGTTCGGCAATTCTAATTAAAGATTTGCTAGTGAGAATAAGTATCCCATTTCAAATGTATATAGCCTTGTGGTGACACAACAAACGATATATAAATAAATAGGTAGACAACTATTATCAATTACATCACTATGTAACTCCTTTTAATTTGCCTCTTAGATTATTTTGATCAAGTGGTGACACATCCGAATCAAAATTATCCAAGTTAAGTCCAACCTAGCACTTCCATATATTCGAAAGAAAAACACTGTCCTTGTGGTGACACAACAAAATAGCATCGTTCAGTCTATGTATAAGCATCAAATGTAATAAAGCAACATCTTAAATATTTAATACTTGTCTTGTGGTGACACAACAAACTCATATTAAACATTTAATACTCTATTGCTTTACCATGCTAGAAAGCGACGTTCGATATTTCAAATATCTTTGAACGCTTAGGACTTAATATGATTCCTTTGAGGGGTTTGTTATTATTTGTCTCATCTTGTTTAGCGCGCATGCACACATATATATATATATATATATATAATACGCGTCATATTATTTAACATGCGAAGCATGTTGTATAATATATAATATATACATAGTAAGCATGCACATATAAAATACTATATTCTACCCGGATTGATTATGGACTTTTATTCTAGTTTGGTTCACTAGAGCCACCAAGTGAACCAAAAGGTCAAACCTAGGGTGCAAGAATTAAATTTAAATATAACTACTACATTTAAACCCGGGCTCCATTACAAACGGGTCTTCAAGCGCTCCTTGCTCCTTTGTCTCCAATTCTTCAAGTAATTCTAACTAAACCTATTACATAAACTATTTACAATAAATAGAAACCTTGATCAGCAGTCAAGGGGAGGTACATAGGAGGAAGATAGAATTTACATCAAGAAAAACTAGAGAAGACGAGGTACGCAGACCCCATTTATAAAAACCCATTCATTCAAGCATCCACTAAAATAAATCCAATCACACATTGGTTAGTAGTCCATAATCAATCCCTATTTATTATCATACATATCTCTATATGTATCAATAAATAATATCCATCTCATGAATAATAAAACCATTCCATATATGTATTGATATCATTTAATGGGTAATTAAAAGTTTACTAGAAATCCAATTTTGAAACAAAAATAAACTCCTTTATTTTAATCAAAATTTAAATCATAATAAACTTATTTATTTTATTTTATCCAATTTTGAATAAAAATAAACTCCTTTATTTTTAATCAAATTCCAAATCAAAATAAACTCTTTTATTTCAATTAACATGGAATCCAATTTCAAGTTCAAAACAAACTCTTTTATTTTAACTTAAAATTATTGAAAAATAAAATATGTTGAATCCTATTCCTTATCAAAATAAACATCTTTATTTTTAAGGAAACATGAAATCCTATTCCATATGTGAATAAACTCCTTTATTCTAGGAAACATGGAATCTTATTCCATATGTGAATAAACTCCTTTATTCTAGTTAACTTAGAATTCAATTCCAAGTTCAAATAAAACTTTTAATTTTAATTATATTCCAATTCAAAATAAACCTTTTATCTTAATTGAAAATAAATAAAATCAAAATAAAAAAATTTTCAAAATCTGGAGACCGGCGCGGCCGCGCTCCAAAATGAACTAGGAGCGGCGCGGCCGCACTGCACCCCAGAAACGTTTTCTGGGTTCAGGCGCGGCCGCGCTCCAGAATGAACTGGAAGCGGCGCGGCCACGTCGCGTAGCAGAGTTCGAAAATTGTTTTCTTTGCCCAGAAAATCGATCCAATCGCATACCCATACATACATGGAATTATAATAATCGATAATTAGCACAAGGTTAGACTCTGATACCACTGTTAGGTTTGTACATAGCGCGAACATGTAATCAAATTACATAAATAGTGCGGAAGCGCAATAAAACGGATTTTAAAATTTTTCATATAAACCATCACCATGATCATCCATGTGCTCAATTATCAATTAAACGAAAGAGATAAAGTATGAGAATCATACCCTTGTAGAACCATACTTCCACAGGTACGAGTTCGCCTCCAAATCCTTCGCGTTCTCCTTGAATTTCACCGATTAAATTCCTTCCTTTGATCAACGTTAGCCACCCAAATGTTTGGCCTCTAGAGGTGATCCACCAAGGAATAATAGTTGTTCAAGAAGATGGGTGTTGGCAAAACCCTAGTTTCTATCTCTATAGAAATTGCAAGTGCTCTCTCTCTCCAATTCTTATGGAAGAGTGTGTAACTGTCTAACCCTAAATCATGATAAGACTCCTCTTATTTATAGATATAGGGAACCCTCCTAAACTATTTAGGATTAGGGTTTTTATTTTAATTAAACTCCTTTAATTAATTGAACTCCTAATCCAATTAGAAATTAATGGGAGAGTACTTCTATTAATTAATTCTCAATCCCTATTAGGAATTAAATAATAGTAATAATAATAATAATAAGACTCCTCTTATTAATTTATATTTAATATTTCTAAAATATTAAATAATAAATATTAAGCTATTTAATTTATTCTATCTCCATAGATTAAATTAAATACACTTAACTTATTATTACGATTATGCCATTTACTTCTTAAATAAATATTTTTCTTTTGCGGTGTGACCCTTTAGGTTCTCCATATTAAACCGGTTGTGAATAAATCAATTAGAACAATTCTAATTTTATTTAAATAAATAAATTAAACTATTTAATTCATTTAAATAAATAATATTTATTCTACAATAAGGGTAAGCCCCCTTAGCGATCAACGACTTTCCAGATAATATAGATTTCAACATTAATCACAAAAGAACCTTTCAGTGAATAGTTACCGTACAATTCAATCCTTCTACCATACAATGTCTCAATTAAATATAAGACATGGAATTGCTGTCAAGTTTTATTTTATTTAATTATATGTATTTCGATTCTCAAATGCACAACTCTGATAATGCAAATTAGAAACTCCTTTCTAATTTCATTCTGCTTTGGCCAAAGACTTCTGAGTCGTCATTTATCGAATCACATAGGATATTCACTCCTTTTACTAGAAGTGGTAGATTCGTTGTTGATCATTCACCTATCTCCATGTATAACTTATTATACCCAATCATACCCTTTGATATACCTTCAGGGTCTTAAGAGACATGTCAAAGTATAACTCATCATACACAAAATATTATGATGATCTCAAGTCCAAGGATCACTTGTACCACTATCACTAGAGGAATTCCTATTGACAGGCGAGTAAAACTCCATTAGGTATTCCTTAGCGAACCACGTTCAGTGAACTTATTCTCTAATAAGCACCTACATACTTGCTTTAGTGTCTCCACACAAATGATTATGAAATCAATCATCCTCTTCTTAAGAGCAAGCAACGTATGTACTAATCTATCCGGATTCACTAATCCCCTTTTTAGTAATCCATCGATTATGAACGATTTTAGTTTGTGAGCTATCTAGAATTTAGATCTCATTAGCATGATCACCATCATGATTCTAAAAGCATTGCTCAAAACTATGGGTTTATCACATTTAATATAACAGCACTATGTATATAAAGTAAAATGCCTTTAATAATCGAATAAGATTACAAAGTATATGCAACATCATATCAAATATGATTGGCTTGCGTGCATACTACTTTCAAGTGAAACTCTGTAAAACCAAAAACTCTAATCTAAAGCATGCTTTCATGGATTAATTCCTTCAAATTGGCTTATAAATATTATATAATGGCCAATACATGCTTATTATCAATTACAATCAAGCAATTCATGCATTGAACAAATAAATTCATATACATTAAAGTAAAGTAATAAGAATACAGTAAAGTACTTTTAAAAAGGATTATACCTTTATGCTAAACAAGATGATTTCCTTAGCTTCCTCTCCTTCTTCTTGATTCTCTCAATTCCACTCACTAATTTTAACAGAGAAATTCTTCTTTGTTTTTACACTCTTCTCTCTAATCTCTTTGCTAAACTCTGTTTTTTTAACAACCTGATGAACCTTCAAGGCTCTACTTTAACGTATTTTAATATTAATTTGTCAGTTAAAAGAAACAAAGAGTTAGGCCATGTTTGGCAAACTCAAAATAAGAAAAATGGAATTTCAAAGGCTACAAGGCATCGTTTGGTTGAACCACAATAAAATAATCCATTTTTACCAACCAAGAGTCAGAAGACCTTGTTTGGTTTAACTAAAATTAATCTTTTTTTATTTATTTTAATAACTCATTATACTATATAGTTTTAATTGTCACACTTCTACTTTAATTAAACTTAAATAAATTATCTTATTCAAATAAATCATTTATTCAATTATTTAATCATCTAATTTAATTATTAAATTAAATTAGAATAATCACATCAAATCACATTTAAATAACATTTAACATATTTACACTTAACATGAACTATTCCATCCATATAACTCAATAAATATTTTTATTCATTCACAAAAATCGCATTCGTTACACCCTGACTAGGGACCATTCGGTATTCACTCCTAATGAGTGAATATCGAACGAGTTTCTAAACTCCTAAAACTACATGCACATGCATTCAGTTCATTTTAACATTGAAAAACTAAGCAAATTCTACTTAGTTTGTTATTTTAATTTATTTATTTTATTATATTATTCAACAATTTATTTAATACTCCTTCTGTCCCGTATTAAACGTCTTAATTTTCTTTTTAGGATGTCCCAAAATAAATATCCTATTTCTATATTAGTAACTATTTTTATCTTATTTTTTCACTTATACCCTCATAATTTTTTTAGTCAACTTTTGTTGAAAACTTAAAAAATGATAAAAGGTTTACATTGGGAATTGATGCATTGTTATACCACTATCTCTCTCATATTATCAATATAACATCTCTTCTATTCATGTGAGAACTAACAAAGAATAATTAATGTTTGGGTCCTAGAAAAGTGAATGGATACTATAATTAAAGGTAATTTAGAAGGGCAATTTAGGTAAAAAAATATGATTAATTAGCTTGTTAAAACTAATTAGGACGTTTAATACGGGACAGAGGGAGTATTATTTTATTTTCTTTTAATCAAATAATTTTACTATATTTTATTTTATTTTAAATTATTTTATTATAATAGTTTTACTTTTATTTTATCAATTTTTTTTTGTATTTTAAATTATTTAATTTAATTTTATTCATTTTAAATTATATTATATTATTTTATTTATTTTGAATTATTATATTATATTTTAAATTATTTATTTTATTTTAAATTACTTTATTTTATTTCATTTTATTATAATGTATTATACTATATTTTATTATTATATTATATTATATTTGTTTATTTATTACCGAAAAACTATTTAATTAAAAGCTACTTAGTTGATTTTAGTACTTAAAAACTAAGTAAATGCTACTTAGTATATTATATTATATTATATTATATTATATTATATTATATTATATTATATTATATTATATTATATTATATTATATTATATTATATTATATCACATTGCATTATATTTATTTACTAGTTATAAACTAAGTAAATGCTACTTAGTATGTTATATTATATTTATTTTATTTATTTTTTAGTTAGGCAAAGTACTAAGTTTACAGAATGCTGAAACCGACCTTTAAGTAATGATCTGCAGGAAATTTCCAATGATCTTTTGTTTTTGAAGAGAGAATCATTTCTTAATTCTTGGTAAGCATTTCAACCATTGTGCTTTTTGTTTGTCTTCAAATCAATTATGGTTCCAAATAATATATTTCTCTCTAATGTTCAATTACTGCGAGCTTTTTGAATATAGGTTGAAGCCAACAATTTATGACTATTTAATTTCGACCAAAATTCTATCGGGAATCCCGTCGAAAATAGCAACACCCATTTTTCTTAGAGTTCAGCGAACCACTACAAGAAAAAGCTCTAATTCCGACGGAAAATATTCGGTCGAAATTAGATTAATTTTGACGAAATATTACGTCGAGCATAGTTCCATCGCAAATAACGTATTTGCAACGGAATTTCGTCGAAATTGGTCCTAGCCAGTGGCGCCAATAGTTCTCGCTAACGCGCTCTATAAAATTATGGAAATCAATTTAGTTCTAACAGAATTTCCGTCGTAAATAGATTATCTTCGGCGAATGAATTTTTGATGGAATTCCATCGAAAATAAACAATTAAATTAGGTTTCTATTCGTGCTCCACTGTCATTTTCTTCCTTCCCCATTTCACTTTTAGTAGTGGCGGCGGAAGAGAAATTCTCACTCTCACTCTCAATTCTCACTCTCAGTCTCACTCTCAGTCTCACTCTTAAATTTTAAACCCATCTCCCTCTCAAATCTCACTTCTTAATCTCATATCTCAGTCAACAGTGGTTACCATCTAAGTCACCATCTCAAACCCATCTCAGTCACCATCTCAAACCCATCTCACTTATTATCTCATTCCCAGCACGCAGAAGCGTTGTTGTGGCATTAGCAGCTGAAGCTTAGACGGCTGATTGTGGAGGCAGCTTGGACGGCGTGCGTGGCGGCAGGTTTAGCAGCGTGATTGGCCTAAGATAAATTTAAGGTTATGTTTTATTATGGTTTAATTTGGAAATGTTGATTGTTTTGTGCAAATTGGCTTCAATAAATTCATTTTGATGGGAATTAATATTGGAAAACATAATGTCCACACTGGCTACTGATTTTGGGTACTGATTATTTGATTTGGGTATCTGTGAATTTGATTTTGAGTAGTGATTTGGGTATTGGAAAACATAATGTCAATTTTGGGCACTAATTTTTTGCTTTGGGTTTGTGAATCTGATTTTAGGTACTGATTTGGGTATTGTGCAAGAAATAGTATTCTAATTTCATTTTGAGTACTTATTTTGGTATTGGAATACATAATCTGATTTGGGAACATTGTGACGCCCCCAAAATCTGGGTTCTCTAATACCGGATATGGTGCTCACGATACCACACATCCATCACATATGTCTATATTCTTAATGCGGAATAACATAAATAATTGTATGGTCTACTATTATATAACTGAATAACATCCCAGGTTCTTCTAATCTTTATTGATACAACACATAACTTTTAGTAATTAATACATTAACAGTTAAATAACCTCATGTGTTCGATATTATATAGTAATCGATCTTTCCTTTATCCTTATCTTTTCTCTACCCTGCGGAACCTTCGACCTTAGCTGACACCGTTTTAAAATAGCAAGGGTGAACAACTAATTTGCTCCGCAAGTATTAAGCGTACGATGAACAGTAATCATGAACAAGGTATAATCTTTATGAAATCTTCAACAATCATACAAAAATCGTGAAGAATCTTGAATAAATAGGACTGAACCATTTCCTTTAATTTAAAAATTCATTTTTCTTTCATACCGAGTGGTCACTATGGACCGTGAACTTTTCTAATTTAACAATTGTACATACTGCAAAATTATGTGTGTGTTCCTTAGTCATTCAGACCGGAACTTTTTCAACGAGTATCAATAGATGATTAATGCATTAACACTCTATGTTATGCATAACACGAAAACTGACACCCACCTGTGTCTTGTCGGCCACCTCCGACTTAAATATCCCCCATATTGGGGTTGTTCATCTCAGCCTTATCGTAGGGGTTTATATCAACACATCTTAGTTTGGATTATATTTCAAGGAATTATATCTATTCAATAAATCTTTTCAACATTTGTCCACCCAAATCAAATGGCACGACATATTTCTTAAAACAGTTCATAAAATAATAGAACTTTAAAGGCACAAACGGTTCAATAATTGAACATATCCTTTCCAAGCACATAAGTGTGAATATGACATTTAAATGCAATTTTAAAGAATTTCAAGAATAAGTTCGAATAGAATATGTACTTGCATAATATTATATTTGAGTAAGTTCAGGAAACTTGTAATATCAACAATTTAAAATCTGATTAAAACTTTTAGAAGCATGTGAATGCGAGCAATTATATTCCAGTTCAATACGAAACATCTTTCAATTATTGCATTTAACATATTTGTACAGAATAATAAAAGTGTACAAGTGAAGGAAACTTTTACAGGATAATAGATTTGCACAAGTTAGGGAACTTGCCTGATTCACCATCTAAAACTAACTTAAATTTACCGCTTCTCGTACAACCTACATATTTAATAGATCGATCTACCAATTAGTTACTCAGAGACCTCACATAATGATCTAAACATTCATCCTTTGCACAAATTTATTTTTTAAAATCTTTAACGTTTACACGTCATAATCGGAACCCACAATTTAATTGTTTATTTATTACTTATCATTTATTATTATTATTATTTATTTTATTTATTATTTTAGTTATTTTAGTTTTCTAAAAATCCGACCTGACCCGATTTTACCCGGATCCGGTCCAACAAATTTCCCAGAGCAGCGCCCCGGCGCTGGCCTCCAGAATGTCCAACTTGAGATTTTTTTCCAGTTTTTTTTTTCAATTTTTATCGGTTTTGATTCTTCTTGATTTAAAGGTTTATAACTTGATCATATTACATCCACATGGGTTCAATTTTGGACCACAACTAGTTGAGTACATATACTTTACAACAAAAAGCCTTTATTATTTTCAAAGACATTTGTTGGTCAAAATATTGACCCATTATTCTTAGGGTTTACAGCAAGACATGTTTCACTATGAAAATCATAATTTCATTTTAACTCATTTTTCTTCCGTTCCACTCAGATTATCTTCGTATTTCATAGATCTAAATCCTACAAGTCATAGATTTTTAAAATAACATGCACATCTTAGGCTCTATGGCTTAGAGAATCATTTTCACTTAAGGTTTTCAAAAATCATGCTTTTCACTTTTATCAACTTAACTTTTCATGCTCTAATACACATAATAAACACATTCCTCCATCAATAACCACCATTATATCTTTGGAACCCACTATGGTTCCTCCACACACAATACTCCCACAACCAAGCATGCATTTTTTTACTATAAACAAATATATACTACCTTAACTTAGAGAACTTAGGGTTAGGGGAGGTTATACTTTCTTGTAGCTTTCTTCCTTCTTGCTAGGAAATGATATAGGCTATCCACCTTCTAAGATCCTCCACTTCAAAGCCTTCTCCTTTCTTTGAAACTCAAGAGAGTAAGAGCTTCCTTAGTTGTTTTCTCTCAACTCTCATTTTTCCCTCTAGCTCACTCCCTATATAATTCTCTACACTCTCAAAATGACAAACTTCTTCCAAATAGCTTAGGGCCTCCTATTTATAGGAGAATTCTCTATACATATACATGTATAATTATACTACCAAGTAGATATTAACCAATGGATTATTAGGGTTAGGTTAAAAGTATTTACCAACTCTCCATTAATTAAGGAAAAATAAATTTGGTTTGGTAAAAATCATGATAACCTTCACATGGCTCCTACACATTTATTTATTTATTTATTATATATCCAAGCCTTCTAGAACTTGGGTCCCCTCATTAGGTCATCTCACTTGGGCTTAATTTAATTAATCAATGGGCTTGAGCTTGGACTTAAATAAATTCCCTACAACTTAAAACATGGCTACCAATGTTGGGCCAATCAATCACAAATATATGTATATGCATTGGACTAGTTTTACTAGCTTCCCACAACGCTTATAAGCATTCTATTTGGGCTCACATTAATTTTCCTTTGGACCTTGGGTTGCTAGCATTTTCATAATACATTGGGCCACAATACAATTAATCTCATTATATCCAAATATTCCTATTAGGAATATTGTAATTATCCTCTTTGGCTAGTCACATAATTAATTACTTACACTTCTCATAAGGATTAATTTATAATTTAACTTGACCTCTCACATTGTCACACAAGGCCAACATTCAAGCTTGGTTAATTCATAACACAAGTTATTAACATCTTGATTAGTTAATTGGTTAATCCTTTACTTCATTTCTCATGTGTGTGTGTGTGTGTGTGTGTATATATATATATTACACACATAATTGAGTAAGTCATTTACACAAAGAACATTTAAATTCATATAATCTCGTTGATAATTATATTACATGTTTTTCTTGGTTATTACAAACATATTGTTAATATGATCATTTGAGAATATATTGTGAATCTAATCATTTGGGTGACATATTGTGACTCTGATTTTGGTATAACTTATCTATGTTGGGTACTGCATTGCTTAATTTAACATGTTACTATCTATTTTGTTCAGATCATATATTTATGTTCTTTGAAGTTTGGGATATGATGTAATCCCAAGATGTTGCTTGTTAAGCAATAAGATAGATGTAAATAGCGTATGTGCTATATGTATGTACTAAAGGCAAAATATATATATATATATATATATATATATATATATATATATATATACCTATGCTTGTTAAACATGTTGTGTGTTATATGTTAGTGCTTAAGATAGTGATTTAACGTTTTCACTAAGTGGACGATGAACTAATAACGCAAATGTTGAACAGTAAGATGCCACCAAGAAGAAGAAGACAGCAAGCTTAAGCGATGCTTGAGGGATCGGCAAGAAGATTCAAACAAGGACTGTAGCCTTGGCTTTACAGTCAAGTTTCGATGTTTCAGCTGAACCCGTTTACAGGAGTTCTAGAGATGGCGATAATAGCAGAAGGTGAGAGTGGCGCATTAACCCAATTTAATCAAGAAAAGAAGAATAAGACGAAAGAAGGGGAAAACAAAGCTAAAGGTAGCAGCAATAACAGTGGAGGCCAGAAGAGGAAGTGGAAATCTTCTGGGAATGCTAGAAATAAGCGAGGTAACGCAAAGAAGAAGATCAAACAGTGCAAGAAGTGCGGGAAGAATCACGTATGTGTGTGTCTGAAGGGACATACAATGTGTTATGGCTGCGGGCAAGAGGGACATATCTCTCCTAACTGTTCCAACCCAAAGAAAGTAGAGGGCTTTAATTATAGAGCACGGGACCATATGGCGAGGAATTGTCCTAAGAAAGTGATGGGAAAAGGAAGCGGAGCTAAAGGAGCTGACAATAGTGGAAAGTTATCCATCACAGCGTCAGTTCAATGGTTCGACCATCGGCCAGAACATTCAACATGACGGTGCAGGATGCTATGGAATCAAAAGACGTGGTGTTAGGTATCATTCCGATCAACGATATAAATGCCTATGTATTGTTCAATTCGGGTGCTACTTGCTCGTTTATATCTGATAAATTTGCTAGGAAGTTAAATTTGCGTAATGAAACATTAGAATATCACCTAAATATAAAGGTTGCGAATAAGGAAGTAATTCTTGTCGAGTTCGTATGCAAGAATTATCGTGTAAATATCGGGGGACATGAAATGTCTGTGGATTTAATTCTAATTCATCTTAGAGAGTTCAACGTCATTCTAGGAATGGAATGGTTAGTTAACCGGGCAATAATTGATTACCAGAGGAAGCGTATAAACCTTATGACTCCGAAGAAGTCAAAGGTAGTATTTCACGGTAGCAAGTCGCCTAGACAATCGAGTTGTTTGACGATGTTGTAGGCCAAGAAGTTGTTGAGTAAGGGATGTACGGGATACTTAGAATACATAATAGATACTCAGAAGAAGGGAGTTATGTTAGATGATATACCCGTAGTTAATAAGGTTGCGGATGTGTTCCCGGAAGAATTACCAGGACTTCCACCAGACAGAGAGATCAACTTTGTTATCGATCTAGTGCCAAGTACGGCTCCAATATCGAAGGCCCCGTACCGGATGGCTCCAGTTGAGATGAAGGAGTTGATGGTCCAATTGTAGGAGTTGTTGAATAAGGGGTATATTCAACCGAGTGTCTTGCCATGGGGAGCACCGGTGTTATTTTTGAAGAAGAAGGATGGGTCGTTGCGACTTTGTATCAACTATAAAGAGTTGAATAAAGTCACCATTAAGAACAAGTATCCATTACTAAGGGTTGACGATCTGTTTGATCAATTGAAGGGAGCAAAATAATTTTCAAAGATAGATTTGAGAAATGGATATCATCAGTTGAAGGTGAGAAAGGATGATGTGCCAAAGACAACGTTCAGAACTTGCTATGGGCACTATGAATTTTTGGTGATGTCGTTTGGATTAACGAATGCACCAATAGCGTTTATGAATTTAATGAATAGAGTGTTTAAACTGCATCTTGACAAATTTGTGGTCGTGTTTATTGATGATATTTTGGTTTATTCCAAAACCCAAGAAGAGCATGCGGAACATTTGCGAATAATATTGGAATCATTGAGGAGAGAAAAGTTGTACGCGAAATTATCAAAATGTGAATTTTGGTTAGAGCGTGTGCACTTTTTAGGGCATGTAATTGATAAAGATAGGATCTCGGTAGACCCTGCAAAAGTGGAAGCCGTGATAAATTGGGAACAACCGAAGACGCCGACGGAAGTAAGAAGTTTCTTAGGACTAGCAGGTTACTATCGACGATTTATTCAAGATTTCTCTAAGATAGCAACTCCGTTGACTTATCTGACGAGAAAAGCAGTGAAGTTTGTATGGACGGAGACGTGTGAAGAAAGTTTTTGGGAATTAAAGAAGAGGTTAAGTGAAGCACCTGTGTTATCCCTACCGGATGACACGGGAAATTTTGTGATGTATAGTAATGCATCACTAAAAGGGTTAGGTTGCGTGCTTATGCAGAATGGCAAGGTCATTGCGTATGCATCACGACAATTGAAGGATTATAAGAAGGGATAGCCAACCCATGATTTGGAGTTAGCAGCGGTAGTGTTTGCTCTAAAGATATGGAGGCATTACCTGTACGGAGAGAAATGTGAGATATATACGGACCATAAGAGCCTAAAATATATCTTCACACCAAAGGAGTTGAATATGCGGCAGAGACGATGGTTAGAATTAATCAAAGATTATAATTATGAAATTCTATACCATCCACAGAAAGCGAATATGGTGGCTGATGCCTTAAGCAGAAAGGGTCGGGAGAAGTTATCGATGCTAACGGCTCAAGAAAAGCTAATAGCGGAAATGGAAAAGATGGAATTATAAGTGAAGTATCCGAAGGAGTTGGTGGAGATGTTATTTACGATGGAGACTCGCCCAACTTTGTTGGATAGAATGAAAGAAGTGCAGCTCCAGGATGAGGAGTGCGAAAAGATAAGGAAAAGAATTTCCGAAGGGGAAGGAGTTAAGTTTAAACTCGATAGCGAAGGACTGTTGAGATTTGAAGGAAGAATTTGGGTACCATCAATACAAGAAGTGAGAGAGGAAATTTTGCAAGAGGCTCACAGTTCGAGATTTTTAATTCACCTGGGAAGCACAAAAATGTATCAAGATCTTCAACTACATTTTTGGTGGCCTAATATGAAACGAGAAGTCGCTGAGTACGTTGTAAAGTGCCTAACTTGTCAAAAGATTAAAGCAGAACATCAAAGACCCAGTGGTCTGTTACAACCCTTGAAGATAGTAGAATGGAAGTGGGAGCATATTACGATGGATTTCGTGTAGGACTTCCAACTACTCAAAAAGGTTATGACGCGATATAGGTTATTGTGGATCGATTGTCAAAGTCAGCACATTTTCTGCCGATCAAGATTAGGTTTAATCTGGATCAATTGGCGAAGCTATATGTCAAAGAAATTGTATCAAGGCATGGAGTACCAGTATCGATCATGTCAGATCGAGACCCACGTTTCACATCAAATTTCTGGAAAAGCTTACAAGAATGTATGGGAATGCAGTTAAGATTGAGCACGACATATCACCCTCAAACAGATGGGAAAGTGAAAGGACGAGTCAAACGTTAAAAGATATGTTGAGAGCTTGTGTCATGGATTTCAAAGGAAATTGGGATGATCACTTATCATTGGTAGAGTTTGCATACAACAACAGTTACCATCCAAGTATAGGCATGCCGCCTTACGAAGCGTTGTACAGAAGAAAGTGCAGGACACCATTGTGCTGGGATAAAGTAGGAGAACATCAACTGTTGGGATCAGAATTGGTACAACAGACAACGAAAATTGTTAAAGTGATAAGAGCAAGATTAGTTGCAACCTAAGACCGACAAAAGAAGTATGCAGATCAGCATCGCCAGACGAGAGACTTCGATGTCGGCAGTCACGTGTTTTTAAAAGTGTCTCCCTGAAAGGGGAAGATACGATTTGGGAAGAAGGAAAAGTTGAGTCTGAGGTTCATTGGACCTTTTGAGGTGTTAAGACGTGTAGGAGAAGTGGCTTACGAGGTAGCCTTACCTCCTGAGATGGAGCACATTCATAACGTGTTTCACGTATCCATTTTACGACCGTACAAATCGGACTATAAATATGTAATAGAGTACGAACCCTTGCAAGTTAAAAACGACTTATCATATGAAGAAGTTCCAGTCCAAATAGTGGACAGGAAAGAGCAAGTTTTAAGAAACAAAGTTATACCTTCTGTAAAGGTAATATGGAGGAACCACAATACCGAAGAAGCTACATGGGAACTCGAAGATAGAATGAAAGAGAATTACCCTTAACTTTTTGTTTAACCTTGTACTGTGATTCTAAGGACAAAATCTTTATAAGGAGGGGAGGATGTAACGATCGCGAATCGTGTGTACCCTTATAATTTGGGTTTATTAATATTATAGAATATATTAATTTTTTATTTTTTTATATAATGTGTTTAAAGGTTATATTATAACCTAGATTATATGAATGTATGAATTTTATGTATAGCAAGTTTTGCGTAAGCGAATAAAGTGATTTCGCGTTATGTCGCAAAATCACTATTCATGAGTTACTATTCCCGAGCAGTATTCACACCCGAATATTTTTACGTCTTTTTCGATTTCTATTAATTTCGTTAAAACATGTATGCGAAGTGATAATTTTTCCAAGCGTTGAATTTATTTTTGGAGTTTAATATTGATTTTATTAAAAGCTCAAATGTTTATTATGGGTGACCCGAATTAATGGTCTAACTTAGGATTTATTATTTTTACCCAACCCATAACCCATGTGGGATTTATTGGAGGAAGAATATTAGCATTTTGGCTATTAAAGAGGGAGTATCCGGGTATTATAGAGAGAGAGGGAACCAAAGGATGTATTAAATTCCTTGCATGTTGCTAATATGGGCAGCCACCTAACACCATGCACCAATTAGAATTTAGGAATGGAGGAAGTGTCGGGCATGTTAAGCTAATACCAAATATTATTCCTCAATTTCATTTCCGAGGAGCTCAGGTATTACCGCTTCATGTCCTCCGAAGCCATTATTCCATCTCCTCCCGATAGCTTTCTCATGCCATTCCATTCTTTCCAAGTTCAGTAGATTGAGAGAGAGAAGAAAGAGTTGCAGAAGAAGTAAGAGAGAAGAGAGCAGTGAAGGAGAAAAGAAGAGAGAAGAGCTCGATTGTAGCTAACCATTTCACACACCTAAAATCCATTCCTTCCATTCTTTCCAAGCAAACATCAGTTCATGTGATAGAGAGGGAAGGAAGAAAGTCTGCAAAAGAAAGAAGAAGTAGTAAGAGAGAAACTAGAAAGAAGTTAGAGAGCGAAAGAAGCGGGCGAGACTAAAATTTAAAGGAAGAGTTCGGGAGAAGTAAGTAAGAAGAAAGGAGAAGCCATCAAGACTAGACAAGATTTATAACACCCAACGAAGAGAATCCAAGAGGTAAACAACAACTATAACTCTTTTTCATCATGTCAAGTTTTCTTGGTTTTTAAAGCTTTTGCTTTTGGGTTAATTTTTGGTTGTGATTCTTGTTGTTGTTGTTGGTTGTGAATGGTTAATAATATTGTTAAGAGGTTATGTAAGCCATTAATAGCATTAAAGTGGAACAAAATGGAAAGAAATCTGAACCCCATGCTAAAAGGATGAAGAACTTGGACGAAAATGGATTTTAGACTTTTGGACAATTTTTAGAGGATTTTCTGTAGCTGATTTACTGACTGATAATTTTGTTGATTGCTAAAATATGGTAGTTCCATGGGTTATGAGAATATCCAGTTGGAATGGAGTAAAAAGGTGTTAAAACGGATTTATAGCAAGAGTTTTGGTAAAACATGTTTAAAAAATGAAGAATGGATGAACATTGACCTTAGAATCAATTCTGGTATTGATATGTTACATGAAAAATTATGAAATTCTGGAGTAGTATAGTACTCTGAGTTATAAAGTCATAGGCTTTGGAATCACCTTATTTCGACCCCGGATGAGGGAGTTATGGCATTTGGAAGAAAGGGTGTCAAATCTGTCCATTATTGCAGAAACTGGTTCGATTAAGCTCTTTGAAGCCATTTATTCGACCTGTTAGAGAGCCTGAAAAATTATGTTTTCAAGGTGGGTTTGTAGTTCATGTTATAAGCTTTCCATAGCCTCTGAAATGGCCCAATTTCGACTTAAAACGAAGGAGTTATAAAGGTTTGAAGTAGGTGCAATAAAACTGCAGAACCAAGTCGGGGATGCAGGGGGTGTTAGCCATGGGTGCGCGGGCGCATGGGCGGGACAGTTTCAACTTTGACCTCATTTAGTAAAATATGCGTAACTTTCTCATACGGACTCCAATTAGGGCGATTCAAGATGATCCGGAAAGCTTAGAGATAGACCTATAACTTCCACTATTACGAATTAAGATTTGTTGCCTAGTTCAAATTCAAAATTGGGCATTTTGATGACGTTGTGCATGTCGCTTGGGCATTTAAGTAGGCAAGTTTGGCATACCTTTGGGTGAGGGTCGTCGCGCCATAACAAGTATGTATAACCTTGTTTATTATTATATTCCTAATAAAAATATAACATTATGGGGGTATTATAACCCAATGATTGGCGTTCATTATGTGACTAATTGTAGTATCTATGTGCACTTAAATGTGTAGGATATTTGAAGGACGTGTATTATAATTTTGCAACAGACGCTCGAGGCAAGTTTCTAACTTTACCAAGTTATTTTATGTAAGTTCCTGACTTAACTCATTTATTTATTGAGCAAGTCTTCTAACTTATTTCAAGTTACCTTTAAGCAAGTTACTTAATTTAATTCAAGTTATATTTGAGAAAGTTTATTCGATCTTACAACTCTTATATAATTTGTGATTATCCAATGTTATGCGAATTTGGTGACTTCATTTAAGTTATTCATTGAGCTAGTATTTATTGTGTAAGTATTCATACTTTTATTCAAAGTATTACATTGAAAGTCCATTTCATGCAATGTTATATATTGTGTGAATTCCAAGTTTATGAATTGTTAATCATTCGAGATATTTAATGATGCTATTATGCATATTGTTGATATTTTTAAGAGTTCTATATGCCATGAACTATTGATATTTCGTCTAAGCCAATTGTTCGGCTAGACTTGCGTTGAGATACTTTCTTGATATACCATCGAAATATTATTGAATGTAGCTATCCAACCCTATTAATTTGGTTTGGATTTCTAAAGACTGAGAAAAATAACCCTACTATTAGGGGAATTATTTTTGGTCGGTAATACCGATCATCCCCCACAAGGGACAAATAGACGTTTACGTGTTGTAGGGTACAGATAGGCTAATCACCCAGAAGTGCCCAAAAGAAAAATATCAGTTTTTAGTTTACCAACTACTAAACCTATTTTGAGAAGCAAGAGTTCAAAGGTCATCGGACCACTCAGTATGTCTTTCAAAAGTATTGTTAATAAATGGAATACTATATCATATTCCTAATTATTTGAGATATCGTTCACAACTATTGTTCATTTCTTGAACTGGGAGCATGATTCTTGATGTTGTTGCTTTATCAACCGTAATACTTGTTGAGCAATAGAATGCTCATTCTTGCTATGAACTTCATGCTTTCAGCAAAGCCAGAACAGGCAGAGACCTCACGCAAGGACAAAGGCAAGGGAAAAGCTACGGAATATAGGGTATTATATCATATCCGCTTTTGTAATAGTTTATGTAGATGATGTTGATGTTTAAGGATTATGTTATTAATCTATGATGTTATGTGTTATGTATTAGTAAAGGTCTTAGAACCTGAGATTTGTAGTGTAAGACGGTTTGTAATAATTAGTAATTACATTTTTGTCCTTAAGATTGTATATATAGGTAGAATAGATAATGGATGTGTAGTATCGTGAGCACCGAGTCCGTGGGTAAAGAGACCCCAGATTTTGGGGCGTCACAGTGGCAACATGTAAGCATACTAAGCTCTCACTAAATAAACTAAGCATGAGCTGTTAACTAAACATTAAATTGATAATGAGAGAGAAACTAAGTGATAAAAAAATAAAAATAAATAAAAAGCACCATATGTAGCCTCATTCTTCTTCATCCGTTCCATTCTTCCTTTCCTCCCTACATGTTAAGCTCATGGAACACAAAAGTCACCAAGAAACTCTCCTAATCTCGGCTAGAGCCCAACGGTTCGACAAGAAATTGAAGTTGTGAACTGAAATTAAAATGAAATGGGAGCAAGGCGCAGCCTAAAGGAGAGATTAAATTCGTTCAATTACAAGCTTGAATCCCCAATTCAGTAATTTCATCAAGCAAGAAAGGTAAGCTATACATTTACACCATGTTTATAAAAGTGAGTAAATACATATATGTATGATGATATAACTGTTACGATGGGCTGGATTTGGCTATGAATAAGTATAAAGGAGGTATTATACAGGTTGTATGGAGTAATAAGGCTAAAATTTCTGGGCTAGACTCCATCTAAATAGCTATGAAACCTGTTTTTAAAAGATACGCACAGAGTATTTTTGATAAAATGCCTCTTAGAGACTGACAAGTATAAATAAGAAGATTTGCTCAAGTTTGTGATTAAGAAACTCTTTGTACATGTTTTATAAAGTAAGTCAAATTATTTGGGTGAGCCGAAACAAGTTTAAGAGTGAATTTATAAGAATTGAATGAGTTAGGCTCATTTATGAAACTGCTCCAACAGGGAAATTTTGAGGCCTTGTAAAACCTACCTAAGATGCTTGCTTTAGCTGGTTTATATTTTTTTAAATAGTATGTCATGCCTTCTATAACATATTTAAATTTGGTTCTAATCGAATGTATGGATGTGGAGTTAAAAAATCGCAAAAGTGGCTGGTTGGGATGATAGACTACAGCCATCTGCAGCAGCAGCAGCAGCGAGTAACAGCCAGCGCGCGCTGGCTGCCAACAGCGTTGCGCTGTGCTACGGCTCGTCGATGTTTGAAGTTTCGTTTTGATATGAATGTTGACGCAATGCAAAGAATTATTAAAAATTTGTAAAAATTAAAACATTACATATAAATTAACCATTTTGAGATACTAAATCCAACTTGGTTAATAACCAAAGATTTGGAATATTAAGTTAGAAATGTTCAAAGTTTTGAACATAGTGTGTAAACGCATAAGTATATGTTCGTATAGCATTAGTTAATCTACAATATGATGAAATCTTAAGAACTTAAGATTATGGAAGTGTGAAGTTGAAATATGGGATTTCGAGTATGACGCATAGTACGAATTAAAATTATACATCAATCTAGTTATGTATTAAGTCTCGAATGAGATTATTGAATATGTTATAACTCAATGTGTTATATATAGATTATACAAGGATGGTTGGAGTTTGGATGAGGTAAACCGACAAATGAGGTTATATGAAAAATGTTCGATGGGTGTATAACGTATAAACACAAACCAGGCAAGTTCTTTTAGTTCTATGTGAATTAAGTGTGATATTGTTGATATACATGAAAGGATTCCTCAAATATGTGCAAAGTTGTTAGTATTATGTCAATTGCTTGTGAGCATTATTAAAGTATGCACTTTGTGCACTACGTGTTATAAGTTGTGATGATTAGTTAATAAATTTGGATAACTATCGATGTTTGGTTGGCATGATACATGTATACAAAATGCATTACATGAGAGGTATGTTGTATTATAAAATGCTCAGCATGAATATATAATGCATGAATAAAATGCAAGTATATATGCGACGTGAAGCATGAAATGTGTTAACTGTCAGACTTGTTAGGTCGTCATGCTCATTTCTGCAAATAACTTATTTGCAGATTAAAGATGTAAATCTATCGTGACCATGGCGATAAAGATTTAAGGCATGTTAAGAAAAAGATTTTTATTGTTGGACTTATATCAAGTCAAGATGATTCTCATAATGTACATGAGTTAAATTGTGTAAACATTTGAGTTATGAAATAAAGGATGTTTGTTGTGAAAGTTGAAATGTAGCTTTGCAATTACTTTGTAAAGTAAATTGACACGATGTCCGTATAGCATGAGAGATGGTTTATAGTTGATGGATAAGTTATGAAGAATAACATATACCGCGATTGTAGTTATTGAATGAGGATCCAGGTTGCTATATAATACATTTAGTTGCTGGATTTTAAATATGAAGGTATAGAAGAATGATTTAATCATTGAAGGTTGAGTTTTTATATATTCACACTTAACGTTTTAAGATGAATCATAATATATATGATTTGAGATACAAGAATAAATTGTAAAGATTGTGATTCTAGAATTGAGAAAAGTTTTTAATAACTAAAATGTTAATATCTTTAATGATATTGAATATTAAAAAGAAAATTTTATACGAGTTTTATCAATTATATTATTGATTAATAACGTGGAGTTAGAATATAGATATATCGTGACGCACCAGACCCAAGGTTCAAGGGACCCAGATTTGAGGGTGTGACAGAAGTTGGGATGCGATGGGAGGGGCAACGAGAATTGGGGATGGGGAGGAGAAACAGGGAGAGTGGGTGTCTTTTTTCTTTCTTTGTTTTTTTTTTAATATTTAATATTGGTGAATACTCTTTTTGTTCTAAAAAGATTACATTTTTTATGAATTCATTTGTGAAATTTTTGAATTTAAATTGTAATATAAAGTTATTTATAATTTTAACATAAAAATTTTATACTTGATAGTATTTTGTAATTTGTTTATAATATTAATTTTATATTAAGTAAAATCTATATTATGTTATATTATTTTAAATTTATTTTGAAGTACCGCGACAAATTCGATATCGAAAATTGGTTATATGTCGTCTAAACAATAGTAATTCTAATTATCCAAATCATGATTTTGTAGATATACAATTATATATATTAAGTTGTTGGCTAATAAATTCATATTTTCATCAACTATTTCATATGCTTGTCCGTGCCTTGCAGGGGTATCGTGCTTGTGTTTATAGTTTCTCCACCTATATTTACAAGAAAATAATATAAATTTTGATTACAAAATAGTCAATTTGACTAAAAAAGTCAAACTAAGCTATTTTTTACGGGACGGAGGGAGTATATGACAAATTTACGTAAATAAATAAATCTGCTCGATTTGTAATTTTTCAACACCAATTAATATACTTTGATCCAAATTGAAACCAAAATAGAGATGGAATACCAATATTTTGAGGAATGACGAGGCTCAAAAAAAATAACACCAAGACAAAGTGTTTTAACAAATGAATCAAAAAAATAAAAAATACTTAATAAATGCAAGAATTTCAAAGAGTTTGATGAGAATGGAAATGCATGGGAAACATTCTCCTATTCCTCATGTGTTAGTTGCTCAAAATATTAGTAAGCCATCAAATTTCTTAGAAGCAAAAAAATTGTTATCCCATGCCTCTATGAGTACTCCTCTGATTGAGAAATGGATAAAGGCCCTTGATGATGTTTATAAAATTAATTCCGTCAGTTAAAAGGAATGGGTTCATTAAGGTTGGTTTTGTAATTTGAAACTACTGCGGCAAGGTGTTTGGTGCTGGAGTTGACAAAAAAATGGGTAATATGGATGTGAATTGTGCAGTGGCATTAGCTATAAGGTCGGGAATGAAGTTTGCTCCTACGTGTGGTAGCTCTAAAATTATTGTTAAAAATGTTCGTAATATTGTAATTAAACAGTTTTTTAGTCCAGATTTGGAGAGCTCTTATTAAAATACTTTGGTGGATGATTGTCTATTGTTAAGAGATCAGTTTGAGGTCTGTAGTTTTTCCCTTACTCGTCGAATCAATAATTTAGTTGCTCATGGTTTCGCTGCTCTTTCTAATAAAATTCTTCTGCCGTGTTATCAAAAAAAAAAAGAAAAAAGAAAAATTCTCAATCAAATTACCAATGTCAGTTAAGTAATTGGGTGTTATGAATCGATATATATCACTAGTATAAGAATAACAGTAGTCAGAAATAGAGTACTCAAAAAGAAAGAACACAATCAATTAAAAAATGAAAATTTTGAAGACAAGGTAATATATACAAGAATTGAAATTCAGTGTAACAATTTTAGGTATGAAAAAAAGACAACTGCAAAATTATCAAAACTAGTGAAAATAAGTAGATTATATAAGATTTTCAAAAGGTGAAGAATCATAAAATCCATACGAATAAATCATGAATGTTTCAATAGGATTGAAAGTTGATTAATAATTACTTCGCAAGATGAGACTTTAGATTTAAGATTTAATATAAGACACAATTACACATAAATTATATGAATAATAAAAATAAAGAACACGTAATATATTCAGGTTCACCAAATTAAGACTTGTCTTGCATGTTTAATTTATTTATCAATGTATCTCACACACTTTATAAAGATTCACATACCAAACATCGATTTATATACTAAACAAAAAATTATAGTGGAGAGGGAACGAGACCCCCGACTACTATGTCGTAGCAGCTATTGTTCCAAACTGTTGAAATATGTGTCAATCTCAACACAGACTAACAACTTACTTTCATAAATGAACATTAAGTTTGATTGCAATTCAGCCTAGAGAATTTTTAAGAAACTTCTCAAGACTTTCCTATTTACAAAGTACATCAATTATTTTTATTTGCAAATCATTTCATATCCAGTTTTTTGTAGCCATTTTTCTCACCATAGTATTACTCATGTCTCACATACTCTACAATGAATTACACACCAAACATCGATTTATATACTAATAAAAAAAATCCTTGTGGAGAGGGAGCAATCGAGACCCCCGACGTCAACTACCCTGTTATAGCGACTATTGTTCGAAACTGCTAAAATATAAGCAAATCCCAACAATGATTAACAACTTGCATTGATATAAATGAACACTAAGTTTGATTCCAATTCAGCCTAGATAATTTTTAAGAAACTTCTCATGACTTTCCTAAAAGTACATAAATTATTTTCATATGCAATGACAAAGTTATGAATTTTGGATTAAGAAATCTTCTCTTCCTAAAAGTTGAAACTACTTTTAATGCACGAGATGAAAGATTCAACAATATATAAATAGTGTCATTGACCCGATAGAGCTTTCAAAATGTATGGAATAAAGATTTATAGCATAAAGCAACAAAGTTGTGAAAATCTATCAAACTAAGGGATCAATAATTATAATTTAACTATCAAGGAAAAGCAAATGTTTTTTGTTTTTTCAAAGTAAGAAATTATGAATTCAATTTCAACAAAAGTAAACAAGTGATCATTTCAAATGAAATATAAACTGATAGAAAGGCCAAACGGTTCAATTAACAAATTATATGAATAAAAAGACTCCGTTAACAAGTTATGCAGAGTTTATGATGACCTCACATAAGAAGTACAAACAAATAAAAAAAAAATTACTGTAATGAACAGCCCTATCTAGTTGGCAAAAACCGCTGGCTTCGATGGTAAAAATAAACTGTGATACATCGGTTAAAGGTAATGGGTTTGTAGGTGTTGGGTTAAAGGTGATGGGTTTGTAATCAGAGATAGTGTGGGGAAAGTTTTATGAGCTGGTGTAGACAGATTTCAAGGCGATCTTGGTGTTCATTGTGCTGAGGCGTTGACTATTCGTAGTGCGTTATGCTTCTTAAAGGAATGTATGTTTACGAGTATGATCGTTGAAAGTGATAACAAGCATGTCATTGATCATATCAAGGGTGTTAGTAATGAGATCTCTTAACGATATTGTACAAGATTATTGCTTCATTAGCCGCACGTTTACAGATATTATGTTTGATCATATTGGGAGGGAAGGCAATCACGTAGCTCATGGTTTAGCAGTACTTGCACAATCGTTAGATTTTCATGTACTCACTTTCTGGATGGAAGAAGTTCGTTTTAACATTATTCCTTTACGTGTAGCGGATGATTTAAATTAATAAAATTCTTTAGTGTGTTGATTGTTCTTCAAAAAACAAATATGAATAAATCATGAATGTTACAATAGAATTTAAAGTAGATTAATAATTATTCTCAAGATGATACTATTAAATTTAAAAGATCTAATATATGACACAATCACATATAAATTATATGAATAACAAAAACTAAAGAGCACACTATATACTCAGGTTCACTAAATTGTAACTAGTTCTAAATATCTAATATTTTTATTATTGTGTCTCATACACTCTCCAATTGTGGTAGATCTATGTGGAGAGCAGAATAGGCAGTGTTTATGTTGATTTTTTTTTTTATAAGTATAGGAACAGGAGTAAAAATAAAACTTAATAAACTTAAGGGGCAGATTTATTAAAAAAGTTAAATTTAGAGGGATAAAAAAAACTTAAACTACTACTACTATAAAAAAAATAAACACTAAACACACAGTGTATGTATAATGTATTCAAATTCTCGTTCTCTAACTCGCTAAACTTCAACCTTCAGTATTTAACCCAAAAAAATCGTTCCTGCTAGGAACAGATCCTAGATTTGCCCCTGCTCTCCAATGAGTCGCATACCAAATATCGATTTATATACCAATTAAAAAACCTAATGGAAAGCGAGCGAGACCCCGACTACCATCGTAGAGGCTATTGTTGGAGCCGCTAAAGTATGAATTAATCTCATCAGAGATTGACAACTTTCACATAAATGAACATTTAGTTTGATTCCAATTCAGTCTAGATAATTTTTACGAAACTTCTCAAGACTTTCTTATTGACAAAGTACATAAATTATTTTCATATGTAATGATATAGACATAAAGTTATGAATTTTGGAATAAGAATTTTAGTGGAGAGGGAGTGCGACCTCGACTATTTTATTGTAACGGCTATTGTTCACGGTAAGTACGAGTCAATTCACTGACAACTTACTTTACATAAATAAATATTAAGTTTGATTTCAATTCAGCCTAAATAATTTTTAGGAAATTTCTCAAGACTTTCCTATTTGCAAAGTACATAAATTATTTTCATATGCAATGATAAAGACAAAGTTATGAATTTTGGAGTAAGAAATCTTCACTTCCTAAAAAATGAAAGAAATAAAGATTTATAGCACAAAGCAACAAAGATGTGAAAATCTATCAAAACAAGGGATCAATAATGATAATTTAACTATCAAGGAAAAGCTTATGTTTTTTTTTCAAAGTAAGAAATTATGAATTTAATCTCAACAAAAGTAAACAAGTGATCATTTTAAATGAAATATAAACTGACAGAAAGGCCAAACGAGTTCAATTAACAAATTATATGAATAAAAATACTCCGTTAACAAATTATGTAGAATTTATGAATCACCTCACATGAGAATTACAAATATAAAATAAAATATAAAAAAAAAACAAATTATATTATGTTATGTTACTAAGAATTTTTGACTCGCCAAAAATGTACAAATAGCAAATAGCTATTTCTCATCAAATTTTAACTCAAAATAAACTCCCAACATCTAATTATAATTCTTTAGAGTTATTAGATTTAAAAAATTCATAATTGATTGTGTTAACTACAAAATGTCCCTTAAAATTTACTTTATGAATTGGACCCAAAAAATTCACCCCGTCCCTTTCACCATATAGTTCAAGATATAGGGGATAATTTATTTCGACGGACTAACTAGTTCAATTTTAATAAATAAATCAAAAATGTTACCATAACATTAAAATTAATACTAAGATACACATTATGGGGTATCCCTTCTCGCATTGTCTTCTTCAAAAGTTTTCATAGCAAAAGTAGGAATATAAAAAAAATAACAAAAGTCCTCTAATTAATTACAAGCAATTTTTGTTAAATTAGAGGATATAAGAATTGAGAGACATATCATGTTATCTCGTGTTATCTTTAAAATAACGTTGTTTTAAAAAATTATAAAATATTATTTTTTACACTATATAAAAAAAAATTATATAATATAATATTATTTTTACGTGATAACTAACTCAATTATATCTTATGTCCTTAATTTTCTTTTGTTTTCTTATGTTTTAGGTTAAACTAATGGGCTAATAACAAAACTGTACCTCCAAGTTTGGACGAAAATCAATTTGATACTCAAAGTTTGGGAATCTTCATTCAATACCTCTAAGTATTTTAAAACAACAAAAGTGTCCCTTTTGGCCTGATCGACCAATTTTTCGCCGAAAAATGCCACGTGTCAGGGAAAGACGAGAGAGGAGAGAGAAAATAATTTAAAAAAATTATTTTTTCTTTTTTCTTATTTTTTTTCTTTATAAAATTTATATATCTTCCTTCTCTTTCTCTCTCCTTTTTTCTCTCTCCTCTCTCCTCCGCACCTTCTCTCTTTCTCTCCTCCTTTTCTTTCTCTCTCCTCTCTCCTCTTTATCTTTCTCTTCCTTTCTTCCTCCATTTACTTAATTAATTGGTATTTTAATATTTTATTTTAAATTGTAATAATTTTTTGAAGTGTATATACTTGTATAAAATCATAATACATGTATGCATACATTTAAAATGTATAATACATAAAAAAAACATCAATGGTAAGAAGACAATTAAAAACAAGATCATAACTTACTTATAAAAATAAAGCAATTACAAAATAATAATAAAATCAAAAAATTAAATAGATTCTTTTTCTTTTTTCTTTTTTTTATCAAATAGAATCTATTTAATTTTTTGATTTTATTATTATTTTGTAATTGTTTTTTTTATAAGTAAGTTTGATCTTGTTTTTAATTTTGTCTTCTTATCATTGATGTTTTTTTATGTATTATACATTTTAATTGTATGCATACATGTATTATGATTTTATACAAGTATATACACTCTAAAAAATTATTACAATTTAAAATAAAATATTAAAATACCAATTAATTAAGTAAATGGAAGAAGAAGGAAAGAGAGAGAGAAATAGGAGAGAGGAGAGAGAAAGAAAAGGAGGAGAGAAAGAGACAAGACGGGGAGGAGAGGAGAGAGAAAAAAGAGAAGGAGATAGGAGCGAGAAATTTGATAAAGAAAAAAAATAAGAAATAAAAAAAATAATCTTTTTTATTATTATTTTCCCTCTCCTCTATTCCCTAACACGCGATATTTTTTGGCGAAAAACTGGTCGATTCGGTCAAAAGAGATACTTTTGTTGTTTTAAAATACTTAAAAATATTGATTGAAAATTCTCAAACTTTGATTATCAAATTAATTTTCGTGAGAATTAGCCCTAAACTAATTTAGTCCAATCCAATTCCGCAAACAAAAGTGACCTAAAAAAATCATAAATAAGGACAAAAAAACTCACGAGCATGATAATTATTCCCTTCGTCCCAAATTAATTGTATTTCTAGGACTTTTTAAAGTCAAATTGACTATTTTTAAAACTAATTTTTTTACTATTTTTGCTAACATATAGGTGAAGATATTATAACCAAAAGAAAGTATATACAATTTATTACTAATTTTAATTTTTATAATTTTAGAAATATATTTATATATGCTTAATTATTAATTTTAAAAATAGTCAATTTGACTTAAAAAAATCCTAAAAATACAATTAATTTGGGACGGAGGGAGTAGTTAATTACAAACTACAAAGAAGTAAACTTCCCTCAAGTTCAAGTGTGAAATGTAGGGGCACATTTAACAAGGAGATAGGGCTGCGTCGCCTTGTCGTGACTTGATGACGGTGCCCTTCGATTCCATAATTCAACCGTCCAATTATGTAGTTTTCCCGTATATATATATATATATATCAACTCTCAAAAAGCACTCAAAAAGCAGAGGGGAATTCTGGAATAATCAAATTGAAACTCAATTTTATCCATCTCCTTCACAGGTAAAGCTTCTAATCTTATTATTATTATTCTCTCTCAACATCTCATTGCATCAAATTCAGAATTTTAGGTATGTTACAATATCCTGTTGAACTGTTTGCTTAGATTTTAGAATCTCAAGAGAGATATGTTAGTTGAGCTCTATGCTATTTACCAACAATTGATTTAAATAATTTGATTATTATGAAATTGAGCAGACCCCAGAAAATATTCATTGATTTAATATCATCTGATGTTGTTTTAAATTAATTTTACTTGTTTTTAGCTAACAAGAAGTTTTCAAATCTTGGGTGTGACGGATTTTAGTTAGTGTAGAATTTTTGGGATTAAGGATTTTCTAAATCCATGCTACTATATTCACTGTTGCTACCCAATTGTTTCAGTAAGGCTGTGTATCAGTGTTTGGCAACTAAATTTCAAGCTTTGGGAATGGAATTGGAAGCACATTTGGGATTCCATAGAATTGAATTTAGTTGATATGTTTGGCATCTCAATTTGAAGACTTTGAATTGGAACCGAACACCAAATTTTAACTAAATTTCAAGTCCATGATAATGCATATGTGCTTTCAATTCCAATTCTGATGTTTGATATTAAGTTGCCAAACATAGAATAACTTTGGCGTTCAATTCGCATAGCTTTATAGGATGCTGCCTGTAGAATGTGGGATCTTTGGAATAGTTTGCATTCTCGGTTGCTGAACATTTGGCTAAAAATTTGTGTTTATTTTAATTTTTGACATGGTTTTTACAAAACCTTAAACCAAGTGTATGACTGGTGGCTCGCAACAATTAAAGCCTGGTAATAGTTTATTACTAGGGACAGTGCAGAATTGTTCCCTCACATTTAAGTATTCTTAGTGAATTAGGGAATTTTTTAATTTTTTTTATCATAGCTAAACTAGTAGTCTAATACTCTTCACTCTTCCCTTTTAAAAGAGAACTAATGATTATACTCTATTCTCTAAGTAATTCTTGCCTATGTTGGAAGTAGCACTTTTGGATGTTTTTCGGTAGAGCTCTCATTCTAACTTCTCCCAGATAACTTCATTTTGTTACTTAAACCAAACACATTTACCTTTATGTGAGACCCCATCCCCCATATACCTCAATCAGTCAAACCTATAATCATTCATGATCAACTGTTACAACTTACAACTTTTTCCATAGGATGTTTTAATTTGGGGTTTCTAGTGATTTTGGTCAAGATGAGTTAGCAACAAAATAGGTTGTGGCATGGTTACTAGGATCGCTTATCAACAGGGTGCACAAAACAGGAAAGGGTTCGCGGAACATTACCTTGGGTGGAATGCACAAGGTTTCCAGTTCCTGTACCATGATTTAGAACGATAATACCCGGTCTGTGGAACGCAGGGCAATTAGAGTTCCATGTAATCTTGGGTTGCTGTGCTTGAAGAGAGAAATGAGCAAAATCTGTCGTATTTTAGGATTAGAAAGTTGTACTTTGTATCATTTCTCTAATGTATTCCAATTGGTTATACTAGTTAAACCAATCAACTGGAAGCTCAAAACTTGGTTAATAATCTAATAGAAAATCAACGTGCAAAGCATCAATAAAGTTAAACATTCTTACTCTTTAGAAGTTTCTGTTTTCTACAATTGTAGTTGCCAGATAATATTTTTTCTCTCATGTATTCTAATAACACCGAGGCACAATTGTAGTTGCCGGAGAATATATGGCTTCGTTAGCAACTGCTGAGGCTTGTGATACAAACGCAGCACTTTTGGCAAGTGGCGATCTGCGTGTCCTGCAACCGATCTTCCAGATTTATGGACAATGTCGAGCATTCTCAGGCCCCATCGTGACTCTTAAGGTATTCGAGGACAATGTGCTGGTTAGGGAGCTTCTTGAAACCCGAGGCGAAGGCAAGGTTCTAGTTATAGATGGTGGAGGCAGCATGAGATGTGCCCTGGTGGGTGGGAATTTGGGACAGTTGGCCCAAAATATGGGGTGGTCTGGTATTGTGGTCAATGGCTGCATCCGAGACGTGGATGAGATCAACAGCTGTGATATTGGGGTTAGAGCATTGGCGTCTCATCCCCAGAAATCGAACAAAAGAGGCATTGGGGAGAAGCATGGTCCGATTCATATTGCAGGAACCTTCATTCGTGATGGGGAATGGTTGTATGCAGATAGTGATGGTATTCTCATCTGTACAACTGAGCTCTCCGTCTGAAGCATTATAAGAGTTTGTTATGAGTAATAACAATTCATCACTTCCTCTTCTCCATTAAGAGTATTGTTATGAATAATGTATGTAACATATTCGCTTACTAAAGATGAAATAATTTTAGCAATTTGCTTTTTCAGTCATTTATTAAGCTCTGAGCTAGGTAGTGATATGGTGAAGACATTCATATAAAATTAAATTAAGGGTAATGTTAGGCGGCTCAATTTTTATTTTAATTTATTATTATTTTTTTTGTCTCAAAGAGTGTTATCATTACATTTAGGGTAAAATGTAATTTACTACCTGTAGTTTAGAGGTTTTGGATGTCAGCACTTGTGGTTTTAAAACCACCAAATTGAACTAAATAGGAATAAATTGAAACTAAATCCCTTAATTGAAAATAGTAGAAGAAATAAGTTTAAAATAATTTTAGTTTATTTTTCTCAAGTTATATGAGCTAAAGAGGGTAATTTAGACATTTGGATATGGAATATAACACTTGGATAACATAATCACTCTATCTTGGGCGACTGTAACACGCTCACCGTCATCTTGGATGGGAAAGAGGCAATGTGCAAATTTTTGTATACCATAAATGGTAATTTAATAATTTTTAAACAACAAGTGGTGACATGCGGAAACCCTTAAAGCAGTTGTGCTAAATTACATTTTACCCTTACATTTATCGAATATATTTTTTTTAACTGACTATGTCATAAAAGTATTATTAAAATATCAAATACCATATTATTTGAAATCAAAAATTTGATACCCTTAAAATTACCTTAAAATCAATACCACTACATAGAAGTTTTTTTCCAAAAGTTTGAGGAGCCACAGTTTTACTAAAGAGAAGTAAAAGAGAGATGTTTTGCAAGAAAAAAGTTAAAATATAATCCACATTCATTCGTGTGAGTAAGATCTTATAAAATATAAAATTTCTCTGGTGCAAATAATCATTCCTACCATCGAAAATATTGGGGTGGGGATCAAATTCCTACCCCAAATGTTGTAATGAATCTTAATGGTACAAAAACAATGGTGATGATGATAATAATAATATAAGTAAAATAATAGTAATAGTAACAGTAGGAGTACTAGCAGTAATAGTAAATTAGTAATAACTCCCCTTCATTACATATTTGTTTTAATTTTATTCAATATATCAATTATTTGATCTTAATAATTTTATTAATAATAATCAAAATATATAATAGACAATTGATAACATTAAAATCGATCTTATAAAAAATTAGAATCATAAAAAATATTTTTACCGTTAAAAATCTAAAAAAATATTCATCCATTAAAATTTTGATGAAAAATCTACATATTCATAAAATGATAAAAAAAAATGTCAAATTACTTTTATTTTAAAACAATTATGCTATTCAATATAATAAATTACTTGATCGATATAGATTTCAATTATACTATTTACAACTACAAAAATATTATGTATTAGATAAAATTGGAGAAAATGTGTAATGAAAGATATCCAAATCCAATAATAGTAGTAATACTAATAGTAGTAATAATAATAATAATTTCTTACAAATTAGGGATGTAAATGAAATCGTATGAAAATATCAAATTTCCCTTGTACAAATAACAATCCCTTACAAATTCCAGAAATGATCTTCAGACTCGATCACCAGCTCCAACAGACTCCATAGAGAAATAATATGAAATAAAGTAAATATGACAATAGCGAATGCATTTGGTAAGCCTCAAATTTCAGTTTAACAAGCTCACAATCAAAAATTCTTAATACTCCCAGGACTTTAGTTAGCACTTAATGTTTGAAAACAGCATAAGAACAAATAGTTGGCATGTTTTGCACAGGTTAAATATTTGTTCGTCCAATAAAACTGGTAAAGTGAGTATCCTATAACATAGTTATCAGTTAATTCATCATACATGCCCAGCCAAAACATGTCAGTCCAGCCTCAAAAAGACTGAAAGATGAAATACAGAATAGGGGAGAGCATCCCAAACAGGATGGGGAAAGAATAAACAAAAGAACTACTATGAACTTATACTTTCTCCCGACTTATCTTAAGGTCCATTGCAATAAACTCTCTAATAATATGCACGGTAAGACGCTGCAAAAAAGAGTAGCATTAAGTGGTGGGACTCGACTCCTATGCAGCTTTCAAATAAAGGCAGTTCTTCCTCCCCTCCGACTATGCCGGTCATAGGCAGTGTTAAATTTGTCAACCAACTCATTCATAGTACTGCAAAAGAAAATTGATAATTGTAAAAATAAAAATAAAAATTGGTTATAAGTCAAAACCCAAATCATGATACAAAACAAAATTTTAGTCAACAAAAGATAGAGGGAGTGAGGGAAGGAGGGGAGGGAAGAGAGTGTTCAATCAAATTCCATCAATCCGCTACCCGATTGTAATATTTTAATTGCACGTGCCTAATAAGTAGAATTTCTGATTCTCTCATCAAGTACTGTACCAGTGCCCAGCCTGCATGAAATAAATAACCCAGAAATTCTGTACCAAGCAAATTTTTCACTTCCCACAAATAATATTGAACCCAAATTACTCTTAACCTAACCAAAATAAGTTGAAAGAGGGTAGCAAACTCATACCAAACTTGCAATTTGGCTGAGTTGGGGCAGCAACACATTTAAATTTGCGTGAAACCCAGATTTTCGATTTGGAAAACATGTGGAGGCACATTTAATTAATGTGTTTGTGAAACACTAAATCATACTCGAACAGCCAAATAAACGGTGATGGAGCACAAAATGCTATCAAGAGTTAACTTCGCCCACACAACTCCATCATAAGTTTGTTTTGTACTACGACATATAATAAAATAATACTTCCTCCGTTCTAAATTATAAGATTATTATTGACTTTTGAAAGTCAATTTAAAATATTTTCAAACTCAAAACTAAGATGATTTATTATAAATTATGAAACAATAAATCTTACAATGAATAATACTTTTTAGATCGTTTACAATATTAATATTGTAGTGACTAAAATTAAAGAAATTCGTGTCAATTTTGAATTTAAAAATATCTTAAGTTGACTTCAAAAGGTCAAATAATGATCTTATATTTTGGAAAGGAGAAAGGAGGGAGTATAACCTTATATACAAAAGAAAGCTACCAGTACAGATAGTTATATATCAAAATGGGTGGGTGAACAATAGCAGGTACCCATTTCCGGTGTAGCAGTTGGATGGCAAAAGAAGTTATACATACACATGGACTTGTAACACTCCCACATGCTACTACTTTTCAAAAAGACACTAGAACTGCACAGATTGGTGACTTAGGTTGTGACCATTTACAGTACATCATCACGTAGAGAATTTTCAGGTTATTATGTGCTGGCTCCACCCTGATAAGAAACTTTTTATTTAACACGATCAAATGTTCTGATTTATAAATGGAAGAAAAAATCAGTAATAAACATGATAAAGGATATAATTGGCCTACTGAATTATATGAACCTGAACAACAAACTCAGGTATGGAACTATATCGATTCATCATGTAGCCCTAAAACAAAGAGTGTTAAACATGAGCAATCCACTCATTTGGGGAAGGAAAAAAATAGATGCAGCATTAAAACCCCATTAATATAGTTTATTAAAGTTGTAAAAGAACTCAACAAGTTGGCTAGATGCACATTGATAATGGATTGCCCAGATGGCGAATGTTCGTAATGGAAGCTATAGGCATTTAGAAGAGTCCATTTTTGCCCAACTTGCACACAATAAGAGCCTTTTCCTGTTATAATCGAAGTTTTTGTTCCCATAAGTTTGCCCTACCATGTTCATGCAGGACTTCAACTAGTAGTGCCGTAAATCTAAAAGCACCATAATGTCTAGCACTCTAGCCAAATGGACTTGGGGTAAATTTTCACCAGTGCTTAGTTTCGTGCCTTCCTAACTCATATTTGTCCCAATCATTTACCATCCAAAAATCTGTAAGTCTATACCATCTCTTTAAAGCATCACCAACCTTCGTCAAGTTTTTTCTTCTTTTGCTTTCTTTATTCTTTATTTCATTTTCTCTTTAGTGGGTTGTCAGGATTAAAGAGTTTGTAATTAAAATAAATAAAAAATAATACTCTCAATGAAGAGGATGGTATGCCATACCTTGAGCAGTTGGTGAACATGGCCAGGTAACTAACCAATAGTGTGTCATTGTACTCCTACAAAAGAGAATCGGAGGTAGATAATCAAACATACATCAGATATGGGAATTTATTTCACTCAGATATAAGGTTTCCTGTAATAGTTAGGGAAAAATCCTCTAGTAACACAAATGAAACCCAAAAGGAGAGTTATCTAGACACACATTTTGTTGGTCAAAAAAAAATAAAAGGGCACATGCACATGCAAGCTTATAACCACCCTTTTTCACTACCATCACTTGTTTACTTCAGCAGGTTTTTCCCCAACCAATTCGAGAAAAGTAATTTAGTTAAACCAATAAAATAAGCATTGGTCTTCTTAAACACTGGAGAGTTTGGACACTGAAATACTCACCATCAAAAAATCATCTTGAAATTTCACCGACTCAATAGCTGGTAATCTCCTTAAAAGACTGGAAACTTGTCTTAGCAACGAATTCTCACAAGGAATATCACCTGCATTTTTAAGGCATAAATGCCGTTAATACTCTTTAATAGATAATAATTTAATGCATAGATGAACCCAAAACTGAAGCATATGCCCAGCCAAAAAGGAGCTCCCAGTCATTTAGATATTATGTTTCTAACTCTTCAAGAAGCGGTGCACTCTCAAACTCCTTTAATACAAAACTGCTATATAATACAACATAAGCATACCTTTTTGCATAGCAAGAAGATAGTGATGAAGAACTCTGATTCTGCTATTCAGCATCTTGATGGCACTATGTATGCCCGTAAGATGGGCGGCCACTACACAAAACACAGACTGATCAGACCTTCACAATGTATTTTCTCAACAGGAAAAAGTTAATTCAGAAGAAGTGAACTTCCACAAGAGTGGTCTTTTTCCAGAATCGGTTAGAAGAAGCCAATAGAAGTTCAAGAATATTGAGAACTGGAGGAGATGCGGAGAGCTCACATTGAGTTGCAGCAGAACCTCCATCGGATGGTTTAAGATGTGCTACGTGGTCAACTGAAATACGTTCTGCTTCAACTGTCTTCAAATCAGGAGGACAAAGATATTCAGTCACCCACTCTCAAATACTTGCTTGAAACATGACATAAAAATAATAACATGCCAAACCTCTATACTGTAGCTTGAACGAACAAAAATAAGCTGGGGGATCCCATCTATGATGTGCAACTCTAAGTCGTAGAGAGTAGTCCACGTAAGCAAATAACTTCATATTAGTAAATGGAGAGGAAATACAATGAAATAAACTCAAGCAACAGAGTGAATAACCACGAGATACATGATAGGCAAAAAAGGGTCAGAAAATAGTCTCCATGGCATGGCTTGTTAACACGAACTACCACTGGATAAGTTTAATCATTTGCAAAGATATATCATATATCCAAGTCAACAACTAATTAATGCTGAAACCGGTACTTATTTGTCAGGATGTCTACAGAAAGACCATAACTTTAAGAACTCATATTACCCAGAATGCCTCGTATTACTTCTAAAGCTATACTAACCGATGATAGCTTTTGGGAAAAAAAAAAATTTAGTCATGACATTGACATTTAGCAGTAGAGTTATACCTGAAATTTTATACACCAGACTTTAAGATATGGAGATATGGAGAGCCTAAATAGAGTTACTAAAACAGGAACAATTAACATCTTATATGCCATTAACCCACTAAAAGTTCATCTAGCAAACACCATAAATACAAATTTCCATTGAAATTCACTTTGACTGGTATAATGTGACACTAAAATGAATTATAAGAAATTCACATGGTTATCACAAAATTGGGCAATTAGAAAACACAACTCACAGAGGTATTATACAGAACAAAATATCAGATAAAAACAGAAGTTATATACCGCTTTCAAAGATAGTCACAGGGAGATCCTTCTGTGCATGGTTGATTGAAGGATTTAGAAGAACATATACTGGGCTCTCATTAATATCCATCAACTGTAAAAGAAAGCCATTCATTATGATAATTCTACAAATATGAAAGTGCACTTATCGCAGTTTCATATTCCACAAAATGTAGGGATCATGTATCAAACAGTACGTTAGAAAGAGAGTCAATCAACAATGTGAAAACATGAATCTGAACAAGGGAAAGGTTTTATTAAACAGAAGGGTCATGTGACATCTTAATGTACTTCCATTAAAAAAAATTCCTGAGCTTCTTGTCACAAAAAAAAAATTTTAAATAATTATCACATTGTTTTTTCCTTTTTCTTCTTCTTGTTTTTTTTTCTATTTTACCAACTGGTGTAACAAGAATGTAAAGCAGAGGCAAAGCCCTATTCATATCAGAAATGTGAAGCTGGTATAATTAAAGCATTGGCAAGTGACTCAATCCACATACAAATGCACATATTTGGGTACATTTACAAATACGTTCAAAATCTATGACATGAAGTGACCAAAGTATAGAACTGACAATAATTCCTTACTTCACTTATATCTACAAGTGAGACGAAACAAATAATAGTATCATAAGCTCTTCCATGATAAAATTTGCTTAGATGGGGATCTTTAGCAACTCCCACCTAGAATGAGGGTATCCCTTCTCAAACTATTTCACCCAAAGTATAAAACTCTTTTTTGTGATGCTTTACATATTTTATAACTGGAATTCTGTTTGGTAGGAATTCACACTGGGACATAAAGGGAAGGGGATTCTAGGAATTGGGGAGCGAGGTAAAGATTTCCTCGTCTGGTAGAAGATCAGAAGATTGATGTTCTTTCCCTCCACCCACCATTACACGGAAAGGGGCACGCTAGATTTTGCTTTTTAACAATCTAAAAAGTTTCCACTTGCATAGAGGGAGACATGCCACAAGTAACAGTTCCAGCATAACCTCAACCTGGGAAGCACGTTCTTTTGCCCCCCCCCCCCCCGCCTCCCCAAAAAAAATAAAATAAAATATATAAATAAATAACTCTAAATTAGATAATCTGAAAACATTCAGAAGGAGCAGACACTGCATTATAATTTTAAAAACATAGCCTCTTTAGTTACCCTGCTCACAGGAGATAATTAAATTGACAGGTGCAACTACATTATGTTTTATAACAAATGACAAATTGCAAATACATCATAAATATATTATAGAAATTAGAAAGCCTGTCAAGTTATATAACCTAATTCCATTAAGAAGATTTTGTTGTATCTGTCATAAACCATGTCAATAATTCTTACCCACTCATAGAAAATATCAACTATCAGGCATCAAAACATAAGAAACTTGCGAAAATCATACTTAGTCTGCTACGCCTAGAAAACTTACTGCTTTGTGAATAACCATATCTGATTCCTGTGCATCACTCCCCGTGGAATACCATCCAAGTATATAGAAGTTAGGGAATACTTTCTTATCTGCGCCATTTACATTAAAACATTTTTTACAGCGTATCAGCAAACCCTAAAATCAAGTAAGATGGTATCCATATACAAGTGTACAATAACATAATATGTGTGTGTGTGTGTGAGCGCATATAAATATTAAAGATAGATAACTGACATAGCTCTTGCTTCTTCTCGAGGAAGGCACGGTCTAGAGAGTGAGTAGACTGATCATAGAGAAGCTCGAAGCTGTTGAAGATCTCAACGGTTCGGCCCCTCTGCACGCCGATCACGCAACCGAAAACCCTAGGCGGCGGAGGAGGAGGTGCGGCGGAGTCGCCACCGCCGTTGGCCGGAAAAGGACCTTGTGACTGAGACTTGACCCGAGTGTAGTGATCCGATATGTTTACCATAACCAACGGGTGGAGCTTGAATGTCAGCCCACTACTAGACGATGACGCCATTCTCAATGTCTCTATCTTTTACAGGCTGAAACCCTAGTTCTCCGACCGGGTGGATTGCCGGAGCTCCAACGGAAATTGGAAATTGGAAATTGAAGGGAGGGTTTTAGAGCTTTCTGTCTCCCCTGCTCTTGGAAAATAAATACTACCCAATGCTTTTGCTTTATTTTATAATGACTTCGCTTTCCCATGTGCTCCCTCTTTTTTCTGTCTACTATTTGTTATTTTAACATATTAATTATTTTTAAAAATTGAAAATTTTAACTATCATGTGTATTATTTAAAATTAATTAAAATTTTAAAATATCAAAATCCTATATTTTTATATACTTTAGAAATTTAGAGAATCAGTATATGTACCTTTTTCACAATCTCTTCATTCTATAATATAAAATTATTATTGACCATTTAAAAGTTAATTCAAAATATTTTTAAATAAAAATTAATATGATTTATTTAATTTTAAAATATTATATTTATTCATATTTTTAAATAATTTATAATATTTATTATTTATTAACTAAAATTAAAAGATTCTATATCAGTTTTGAGATAAAAAGAAATATTTCAATGACTTTTAAAGAGTCAACAATAATTTTATGTTTTAAAATAGAAAAAATATATAAAATTAATTAGTAATATCATAATAACAAAATCTTGTATTAATTCTTATGTGCTTTAAATATTTAGAGAATTAGTATCTATACATTCATAGTTGTCAAGTCGTTAAGTCAAAGCGAGCCCGTGGTCGACTAGTCGTCTAGTTGACCGAGTAGTCGTTAGTAAAGTGACAAATTATTTATAATATTCATTTTTTACACCCACTCACACACACACACATATATATTGTTGGGAATCTACATGCGATCGTTAAGTCCATTATCATAGGGGGAGAATGTTATAAGATCTGCATGAGATTACCATTTTATTCATTATATATGATTTGATTGATGACAAAAGGTTAAGAAAAACATTCACATTGATAAAGCCTTGTAAAGTCCTTACTAATATATATGTATAAGGACTTAGAATTAAAATATCAAATATGTAAGGTTGATCTAAGCTGAAACTGATATGTATCTGATCAAAGCATATTTGTAACATTAGGCATTGTAAAGTCTTTAAATAAATTTGATATACAAGGACTTAGAATAGAAAATGATCAAACTTGTTAGGTTGATCTTATGAGCTGAAATGGTATATGTAATAAGCAATAGCCAGACTGTCCGTAGAGCAAAGTAGAACTGCTAAAGCCATCATGATCGTAGAACAGTCATGCAGTTCACAGAACAGTCAACAAAGGATCGCCGAGATTCCTCGGTGTCATAGAGACATCCAGGCAACCGCAGAGTAAAGGCTCGGAAGATGTTTCTCGCGATCGTAGAGTCTGCTAGGCAGACACAGTGAAAGGCTCGGTAGGTCGTAGAGCTCACTCGGCAGAGTGTAACAGGAACACCGCAGAATGAAAAGCGGTCAGGTGAATCGTAGAGTTGAGCATGTCATCGCAGAGCTTGCAAAGCAAACGTAGAGTATGGCTCGACAGATCAAGGAGCTTACTCGGGATCGTAGAGTGTGCACTGCAAAAAATCCTCAAAGAGAAGATCGTTGTGCTGACATGGGTTCGTAGAGTCAGTCCAGTTAGCCACTCTACGACTCCCATGAACAAACTACAATTAAGCAACAACGTAAAGTAGTCTCTGCCTAAGCACTCAAAGTCAAAGTAGCAATCTTTATAAAGACTACTAAGTAAGCTAGGCATTAGCTATCAGACATAAGAAGATCTCTGAGCGCATCCGAAGCATCAAGCCATAATAGAGATCATAGGACAGCTCAAGCACCCACTTTACGATCTATCAAGACTCTCTGACTTGCACCAAAGACAAGGTCGTAGAGTAGGAAAGCACCATCCAGATCAAGTGATCGTAGAGTTGAGCCTAAGATAACAGAGGTACTCTGGCAGTCTCAGCGAAGCGACAGAAGATCATAGAGCAGTACTCTATGACGTGACATAGGAGAGAATGTCTGAAGATTAAGTAGAGCAGTCCTCTACATAGAACGTGCTACAGCATCAGAAGATCATAGAGCAGCCCTCTATGACATAGCAGCAGGACTAACACCTGAAGAACATAGAGCAGTCCTCTATGATAAGCATACTGTAGCAGTGGCTCAACGAAGATCATAATACTATGCTCTGGGAACGTAAAGCTCAATGGAGATCACAGAGCATAAGAGGCAAACTGCAGAATAGTAAGAAGCACGTTAAAGCATAAATGCAAGTGCAGTCAGCCACTCTACGAACTCCATGCCAGTACACATCCAGCATGATCATAAGGACACATTGTGAAGTGAGCAGCTAACTCTACGATCAAAAGCAATAGACTTCAATATGAAGCGAGCAGATAACTCTACGATCAGGAATAACAAGTTACACCCCAATTGATCGTAAAGTAAGTAAAAGAGTGCTAGCAAGGATCGGAGATATTCAGAGCACTCAGGTTTAGTATCCCAAGATGAGCGACTGATTTGTTAAATGAGCAAAATAAGGAACCAATCTGTGAGGGATTCAAACAATCATGTTTACTGTATCAAAAGTCAGTACACATGACTCCATTACCTTGGTACCAGTTAATGGATGTTGACTCAGCCATCACCTGAAAACTTTATGAAGTAAAATATTTATTGGAGAAATAAACAAGTCTGCAGCTAGTAAGTCTCCAACGGAAAGAAATGCAACGGGAAGATATCAACGACAAGTTTCTAATGGAAAGAAGATGGAGATCTACATAAGAGAAAACTGCATTCAGATTGCAATGTGTGTCGACGCCGGGAGGAATCGCTATCTTATGCTAGTTGTTACCCTTTCCAATTTTAGCCTTTTATTAGATGATTTTTTTAGAAAAGGTCGGCATTCATGTCGACGGGGTTTTGAAACATCGTTTTTTTATGATGAGCCAATTAACCAGAGTCGCCAGTTGGTATATTTGAAATAGATGTACCTACTCATCCGAGTTTCGTTTTCGTAAATCGCTGGCTCATATGTGACTCCGAATTAATTGGTCTGCAAACCGAGATTCATAGAGTTCGGGGGCTTGCTTAAGCGAGGGGAAGGTGTTAGGCACCCCCCGACTTCCGTGAAACACGGTTACCGCAATCTTGATACTTTCCTATCTTTTTAATTCATAAAATGTGTATGTGTGCGTGTGTGTGTGTATGCCTATGTGAATGTGATGGTGAGTTTGCATGAAGAAACCAATCGGGTTTTCGGAAAAGTCGTGTTTTTCTTTTGGGAATGCTTTAGAATGTCCTTCGGTTTATACGAGAAAGTTTTATGAGAAAATGTTTGATTTTAATTGTCAAAACTATGAGATTGCATTAGGTGTCGTTTTACCAAAACAAGAGTTTTCTAAACCTTTGTCAAAATAGGAATCGAGATCTATACGTTGCTTTCATAACTCAAATGATGGGCAACCTCTAGGATCTCTTTAACCCTATGCACAAGGATTTAATAAAATATTATTTATTTTTATAAAACCATTTTTTGTGATGTTTGAAAATGATTTCTTTCTTTTACCTTCTCGTTAAGATAGAAATCAACATTTCTTAGCACCCCCAATTTCTTATCCTCGTGATGCTACTAACCTAGTTTGATTGATTTTATGAAAATCTTTATCGTTTAGCTTTGAAATCCTTTTTGGTGTTGCAATTCAAATCAAACATTATAATGCGTAGGGGATCATTCACGGGCATGTAAGCCATCAAAATAACCCCGAACGCCCACAATCACATATTTTCACTATGACGGGGCCTTAAACACGATTCTCGCCTTGGCGTCGCTTTAAGGCCCGACAATTACATACTTACAAATGAAAACTACATCACTCCTACTACTTATATCAAAAGATGTCCATCATCGGATTTGGACCACGGGGTCGCGTTCCTAGGCTCACATCCAAAATGGCCAAACAAACACAATATCCTAAAATGGTAATCTAAACAAACTAGGCCCAATAAATCATCATAACAAGCTAAATTAATTCGCTAAATGGACGTCCTCGGGTCATTAGAAATCATTTCGTTCCGTGGGAACCTTCACTAATGGTCCCTAATCCATGTATCCATAACAATATACAAGAAAAATTACATTTCACATACCCCAATTGACAAGAAGATTAACAAAATGATATACAAAATTGCTATAGAAATGGTCATTTCACCTTGCAAATAATCCTTCCAATGTGTATGAACTTGTATATTGAGTAGAGTAGAAAATATATGATATATGATCTTACACAAAAGATATAATTCCTCACTTTTTTCCTCTCTTTTCTCTCTATTTTCTTGCAAATTTCTGCTGTTTTCTTCCTTTTTTCCGAGCTGCTGCTGGTTTTCTTTCTTCCTCTTCCGAACTCCCTGTATGCTGAGTGAGGGAAGAGCTAAAATAAGCTGGCCAGAGCCAGCCGCAGATGGATCTGCGGCTGGCTGCAGATTGATCTGCGGCTGGCAGCAGATTGATCTGCGGCTTGCTGGCCGCCACCCCTCCACTCAGCTGATTTTCGGTTTCCGTATTTCGAGTTCCGTGTTTTCAAAAGGCGCACTTATTGACCGCAGATCAATCTGCGGCTGGCTGGCTTGACTTTCTCGATTTTTGTACTACGCCTCGATTCTCGTGTCGTGACGTCGGTTTTTACCGACAGGTTCGTATTTTACAGTCCGGGAATTACTGGAAGGCGTGCCACATTCTCCGGGAATGCTTAATTCGGACAGCCTTGTTGTCACGTCGGTTTCGGTTGTAAATCGTCGCGGTGGCGTCGAGTGTTCGTACTTGTCCATCCTTTGCTCTCGCAGGCCGGCTCATTTGACGGATTTGCCCTCCTGTCAGGGTTAGTATACGAAGTGCAAAATTTGGGTGTCTACAGCTGCCCCTCTTTATCATGTTTATGAAATGTTAAATGAAATGAACATGATAAAGAAATAGACACCCGATGCATGAATGACAGTTCACAAGAATGACAATACATATATGATGCAACACATGCAACTTATGATGCAACACAAGATGTAAAGCATGCAAAACATTCGTAAAGGTGTCAATGCATCAATCCCCGACCGCCTTGTTAGTCGTCGGGTTTCGTCTTCCAATCGGTCGTCTCGTTTGCGCCGGGTCTTGTATCCGGTCGTCAATCTCGTGATCACCGGGTCTCGTATCCGGTTGATCGTCTTGTGAGTGCCGGGTCTCGTATCTGGTCGCTCGTCTCGTAATCGTCGGGTCTCGTCTCCGGTCGATTGTCCTGTGAGTGCCGGGTCTCGTATCCAGTCGCTCGTCTCGTCGGGGCCGGGTCTCGTATCCGGTCACCCATCTCGTAATCACCTTATTCCATTGCATTGTCATCAGAAGAAGTTATTCTCCTGACTAGCTTGAAAGGCATCCTTGGAATTCATCCTCGTACATCGTTCTTGGCAGCCATCGCTTTTGACTTAGATAGGCTAGGACCTTGACACCTAACCTGCATGGATCACGTACAGAGTTATCATCTATTCAATGCATGTGAAACAATATTTAAAATGCAAATTTGATGAAAAATGACCCCTGTACAGTCTCTTGATACTGTTCTACAGATGTCATCATTTGTCGGGGTTTGCTTGGATCTCAGCCCTTCCCAGGGATCACTCACTTTTTGGATATTGGCCCTTCCCAGGGGTCGTTGATTGTTTGGATCTCAGCCCTTCCCAGGGGTTATTGATTGTTTGGATCTCAGCCCTTCCCAGGGGTCGTTGATTGTTTGGATACCAGCCCTTCCCAGGGGCGTTGATTTTTTGGATACCAGCCCTTCCCAGGGATCGTTGATTTTTTGGATACCAGCCCTTCCCAGGGGTCGTTGATTTTTTGGATACCAGCCCTTCCCAGGGGTCGTTGATTTTTTGGATACCAGCCCTTCCCAGGGGTCGTTGATTTTTTGGATACCAGCCCTTCCCAAGGGTCGTTGATTGTTTGGATACCAGCCCTTCCCAGGGGTCGTTGATTGTTTGGATACCAGCCCTTCCCAGGGATCGTTGATTTTTTGGATACCAGCCCTTCCCAGGGATCGTTGATTTTTTGGATACCAGCCCTTCCCACGGATCGTTGATTTTTTGGATAGCAGCCCTTCCCAGGGGTCGTTGATTGTTTGGATACCAGCCCTTCCCAGGGGTCGTTAATTTTTTGGATACCAGCCCTTCCCAGGGATCGTTGATTGTTTGGATACCAGCCCTTCCCAGGGGTCGTTGATTGTTTGGATACCAGCCCTTCCCAGGGATCGTTGATTTTTTGGATACCAGCCCTTCCCAGGGATCGTTGATTTTTTGGATACCAGCCCTTCCCAGGGATCGTTGATTTGATTTAAGTGATTTCTTGAAGTGGGATGTGTGATCGGCTTCTGTCCTGGATCTCCCACCAACATCGTCCACGTACCATGCCGCAAAAGCCATCACGGTCTGATCATTTGTGAGGTTGAAAGCGACGTGCTTGTACTTTCCCCTGAAGATTTTCATTTTGATCGTACATGTATGCATGCAAAAGATGTTATGCATGATCTGGTAGATATGTCATGGACAGATGCATGTGCACAACATATGTTTAGATAGAAATGACCCCTGTTCAGTCAAATGATACGATTCGACCGTCGTCATTGTTTGCCAACATTTGATTGGATCACGCCTCGTCGTGAAGTTAGTTTCTAGACTTCAACATTGGTTTGGTACTCTTCCTGTTCTTGGTCGTCTTCATTTCATCGAGTTGAGGCAGTCTGTTTCGCTCTCTGTGATGATCGACAGCTATGTTGGGCTCCTTGGCTTTTTGATCATTTCTGCTGGCCGATATGCTTTTCTCCCGCATTTATATCATCCTTGTAGATGCTCGTGCACGTGGATCATTTGGATGTCGAGGCAGTGATAGTCAGGATTGGGGAGAGGCCTAATGACGAGAAGTTCTGTGCAGCCTCAGCTTCCTTCCATTTCACGATTCTTAACTGCCCCTGTCTTGGCGCGTGTTGTTGCCAAGAATTTCTATCGAAAATTCGCGATGTTGACCGTGTTGAGTTATCCACAGCTCTGCAAGATCCTGCATATCATATGACTAACAAATGCCAAAACTTGAAGGCTCGGGCCATTAGTGTTATTTCAACATAAAGATATTATAATCTCGACAAAAGAGTAAATGCAGTTAAAGCACATGAAATTGAATATCTGTTGATCGCATAATCTAGCAAGTTGTGAACCGTGAATGTACTAGATTGGAAGTTATTTCCAATCCCCTGTGAGTTGATGATTTTCTATTTAACGAGTTATGAAATCGTAGGAACACCTTCAAGCATTCATGGTCATTGTACGTGAGTAAGGTCGAATTCAAAAGAACTATTTTCCCTCGTCAAAGGTATTCTGTCTCCATTCTCGACAACGTCCTTAGCAGGATCGACGTCATATGACAAACGCACTGTGCGATGCAGCATTCAGTAGGGGTTTCTCTTTCATGACTTCTTGTTTAAGGCCGAGAGTTTTTTTTTCGTATTTATCTTTTCTCTTTATTAGCCCACTTCACTTGTCTCGTTTTCTTAGGCTATTCAAAGTTACCCATTTAACGAGTTTTGGACCAATGACTCCCAAACTAGACGGTTTTGAGGCATTAGGTGTACAGACACCCCTTCGGGTTTATTTACTCGAGTAACAAAGGCCACGGTTCGAGACAAGCTGGTGGTCTACACCATTCATTCTTTGCTTGACCTTGCGCAAGATTCGTTTTCTTAGGCTTGAGTTACCCATGTAGCGAGTGTTAGGCCGGTGACTCCCAAACCAGACGGCTTTAGGGTACCAGATGTAGAGACACCCCTTAGGCTTAATTACTCGAGTAGCCCATGCCACGATTCGAATCTGCTCGACCTCCTCTACTATAATGCTCGTTTTCTTGGGCTCTGAGTTACCCATGTAACGAGTGTTGGGCCAGCGACTCCCGAACCAGATGGCTTTAGGGCACCAGGTGTAGAGACACCCCTCGGGCTTAATTACTCGAATAACCCAGGCCACGATTCGAGACATTAGCTTGATAATCGATTCGAGACATTAGGTGACTACGTGTTAATTTCCATCAACGTCGTTATAGTTCTATACCCCATAACTGAAAGTTCGTGCAAATGCAAAGTGAGGACTGGCACATGAGGTCGATTCTGTCACAAATGTTGCTTTGAATTAAGGCTTTGCACCCGATCAAAAGGTTGAATAGCCTTCTTTGTCTAATCATACTCACGATCGTGCTCCATGATTGCTTGTCAGAATTAATCCGATTCCTATCAAGTCAAATAAAATCCCCTTTCACGCGGGTCACCGTATCCCGGGAAAACTATGCTTGACAAATGCCAGATGATCGTAGCATTTGATGACGATGGTGCATGTTGATGGGATTGTTGCATGGGTGCCAATTTGCACGTCATCATTTCCAGGGTAGTTGACAAATGCCCCAGTGTTAAGTTACTTTTCTTGTGATCCCCCTCGTACTGGTTGCATCGGTATCTCGCTGGGCTGACAACAGATCCGGTCATTTGACTTGTTGAAAGGTTTGGGGGATTTTTGAATTTTGATTTTGAGATTTTTTTTTTGCCCCTACTCCGGGTTCTTTGTGACCGTTAGGGGTTCTGATGTTTGATGGCGAAGGTTTGACCTAAGTCGGGTTTGGGTTTACCTTCGACTTATACCAAAATCGTGATCCTCCTTCAAATTTGGCCTATTGCTTGTCAGGCTAGAATGCCTCAAATCGGGGTACTGCCACAAAAAAAATGCTTGTCATATATATAAAACATTTCAGCACATGATCTTCTTTTGGATAACATGACAAAATGACATGAGCGTGCAGGGATTTGAAATAAAACTCAGAATTTTAAAACCCATTGATCTTCTACTGGCCGGGATTCACTGCCATACTCCTGGATTTACCCCTTCCCCATCATGCTTAGGTAGATGATTGACTTTAACATTTGGTGACCCTGGCTGTTCCACCACGATTTCCCCACTATCAATCAAGTCCTGAATTTTGTGCTTCAGCGTCTAACATTCCTGCGTATCATGACCAGGGGAACCTGAGTGGTATGCGCATCGCTTGCTTGGGTCAAACCTTCTTCCATTCGGGTCACTTGGGGGTGCCAAATCGACTATTTTCTTCTGGGCTATCAATACCGCCAAAATCTGCTCAAGAGGATCCCCGAGCGGGGTGAATACTCGATTTTTTGTGGTCTCGAACCTTCTTCGCCCGTCCGTCCTTTGATCAGTGAAGTTAGGTTGTCGGGATGGCCCCACTCTCTGTATCTGTACTGGAGGATTGTTCTCTGTCTTTCTAGATGATCCCTGCAGGATGAGGGAAACGTCTTCCTCCTTTTTCTTTTGGACCCTACGGAAAGTGCTGCCATAGTTTCCACTCTGGATTTGTTCCACAGCTGTTTCCAAAGCCGTGAAATCCCGAATTTTACCGGACTTCAACCCCATGTCCACCATTTCTCCGTGTTTAATCATCTCGGCAAAAGGCCTACCAATCCCCGATATAACCCATTCATAATAAGGAGCCTCTTGAATATCCACGAAGGTCATCACCATCTCCGACTCGCTCATTGGGGGATTCACCTGTGCAGCCATACCCCTCCATCGCTGTGCATAATCCCTGAAAGATTCCTTTGGTTGCTTCTTGATCTTCGTCATTTGATATCTATCAGGGGCCATTTGTGCCTGGAAGCTATATTGTGTTAAGAATGTATGGGCCAACTCCTCCCAATTGTGGATCCGGGCATTATCAAGACGGGCATACCAGATTCTCGCTTCTCCCGTCAGCCTCTTTTGGAATAGTTGCATCCTTAGACCTTCGTCCTCTGCATAAGATCCAAGCTCCCCAATGTATATTTTCAGATGTGTATAAGGATCCCCCTTCCCATTGTATTTCTCAAATTCGGAAATTTTAAATTTTTCCGGATATCTGGTTCCTGGAAAGACACACAGATCTGAATAATTCACCCTGCTCAAGGAACCTATGCCTTTCAGGGATTGGATGGTTTCCTCCATTTGCTTCATTCTCTTTCGAAGGTCATCAGTGTCTCCTTCCTCTGGGATAGTAATCATTGTCCTGTTAGGTATAAGAATGGCCTTTGGGACGACTGGCTCGCCCTTAGGTTGGGGTGGATCCTCTTTAGGTGGATCCTGTCTAGGTAGCAATTGTTCCTTCAGCATTATGGCCATTTCCAACATCTGTTTCTTAAAATCATCAAATTCCTCACGAGATATGGAACCGAGATTAGTAGGTGGGAAATCAGCCATTTCAGATGTAGAGTCCTGGGCCCTTTTAGACTGCAAACGCGTTTGAGGAGCAATCCTACAGAAACAACGGTTTGAAGTTTAATCTTAGGCAATGAAAGGATATGGATGCATGCTAAAGCTGTAACTGTTGTTTTTTTGGGTTTTTTAATCTTTCTCTGCAAAATAATATGTTAGCGATCCCTTATTGCAATAATAAATGCTAGACACGACTTATTTATGCTTTCCCAGCTATTCCCTGCAAAACATAGAGGTCAGTACTTTCTTTTGACAGCAGGGAAGGTATATGTAAAAATATTGAATGGGACTATGACACTTATACGCGTAAACGTAAAAGGGCATGAAAAGACTTTCCTTGCGTTGGGTTAATCTGAGGCTGACCTATCCTAGGGTTACTCTCGCGGGCTTTTCGACATGAAGGTCCCCAAATCTTCGCAATCTACTCGTCTGAATCCTTTCGATTGGAGCGGATTTGGGTGGTGCGTTTCCTGAGCCATCTCCGGGGAGCAGCCCCTTCGAGTCCAGTAATAAGCAACCGACAGGTTCGCCTCAGGAGGAGGTACTCTCTCAACATACATTCACATTCATCGTCTTCACCGTATGCAAATGATTACTTTAAAGTAAAATAAATCCATTCAAATCATTCATTTCATTGGACAAAACACACATTCACACCACAACAAGTAAAACAGGTCAAAATATCGCACGCAAATACACATTCATGAATTTTTAAAGGATAGGATAGCATTAAGATTTGAACACGGTTTAAGCCCTCTAATGGTCCCCAACAGAGTCGCCAGCTGTCGACGCCGGGAGGAATCGCTATCTTATGCTAGTTGTTACCCTTTCCAATTTTAGCCTTTTATTAGATGATTTTTTGGAAAAGGTCGGCATTCATGTCGACGGGGTTTTGAAACATCATTTTTTTATGATGAGCCAATTAACCAGAGTCGCCAGTTGGTATATTTGAAATGGATGTACCAACTCATCCGAGTTTCGTTTTCGTAAATCGCTGGCTCATATGTGACTCCGAATTAATTGGTCTGCAAACCGATATTCATAGAGTTCGGGGGCTTGCTTAAGCGAGGGGAAGATGTTAGGCACCCCCCGACTTCTGTGAAACACGGTTACCGCAATCTTGATACTTTTCTATCCTTTTAATTCATGAAATGTGTATGTGTGCGTGTGTGTGTGTATGCCTATGTGAATGTGATGGTGAGTTTGCATGAAGAAACCAATCGGGTTTTCGGAAAAGTCGTGTTTTTCTTTTGGGAATGCTTTAGAATGTCCTTCGGTTTATACGAGAAAGCTTTATGAGAAAATGTTTGATTTTAATTGTCAAAACTGTGAGATTGCATTAGGTGTCGTTTTACCAAAACAAGAGTTTTCTAAACCTTTGTCAAAATAGGAATCGAGATCTATACGTTGCTTTCATAACTCAAATGATGGGCAACCTCTAGGATCTCTTTAACCCTATGCACAAGGATTTAATAAAACATTATTTATTTTTATAAAACCATTTTTTGTGATGTTTAAAAACGATTTCTTTCTTTTACCTTCTCGTTAAGATAGAAATCAACATTTCTTAGCACCCCCAATTTCTTATCCTCGTGATGCTACTAACCTAGTTTGATTGATTTTATGAAAATCTTTATCGTTTAGCTTTGAAATCCTTTTTGGTGTTGCAATTCAAATCAAACATTATAATGCGTAGGGGATCATTCACGGGCATGTAAGCCATCAAAATAACCCCGAACGCCCACAATCACATATTTTCACTATGACGGGGCCTTAAACACGATTCTCGCTTTGGCGTCGCTTTAAGGCCCGACAATTACATACTTACAAATGAAAACTACATCACTCATACTACTTATATCAAAAGATGTCCATCATCAGATTTGGACCACGGGGTCGCGTTCCTAGGCTCACATCCAAAATGGCCAAACAAACACAATATCCTAAAATGGCAATCTAAACAAACTAGGCCCAATAAATCATCATAACAAGTTAAATTAATTCGCTAAATGGACGTCCTCGGGTCATTAGGAAGCATTTCGTTCCGTGGGAACCTTCACTAATGGTCCCTAATCAATGTATCCACAACAATATACAAGAAAAATTACATTTCACATACCCCAATTGACAAGAAGATTAACAAAATGATATACAAAATTGCTATAGAAATGGTCTTTTCACCTTGCAAATAATCCTTCCAATGTGTATGAACTTGTATATTGAGTAGAGTAGAAAATATATGATATATGATCTTACACAAAAGATATAATTCCTCACTTTTTTTCCTCTCTTTTCTCTCTATTTTCTTGCAAATTTCTGTTGTTTTCTTCCTTTTTTCCGAGCTGCTGCTGGTTTTCTTTCTTCCTCTTCCGAACTCCTTGTATGCTAAGTGAGGGATGAGCTAAAATAGGCTGGCCAGAGCCAGCCGCACAGATTGATCTGCGGCTGGCTGGCCGCCACCCCTCCACTCAGCTGATCAATCCGTGTTTTGAGTTCCGTGTTTTCAAAAGGCGCACTTATTGGCCGCAGATCAATCAGCGGCTGGCTGACTTAACTTTCTCGATTTTCGTGTTATGCCTCAATTCTCGTGTCGTGACGTCGGTTTTCGCCGACAGGTTCGTATTTTGTAGTCTGGGAATTACTAGGAGGCGTGCCACATCCTCCGGGAATGCTTAATTCGGACAGCCTTGTTGTCACGTCGGTTTCGGTTGTAATTTATCGCGGTGGCGTCGAGTGTTCGTACTTGTCCATCCTTTGCTCTCGCAGGCCGACTCATTTGACGGATTTGCCCTCCTGTCAGGGTTAGTATACGAAGTGCAAAATTTGGGTGTCTACAATGTGTGTGTGGTGAACAAGAGCAAGAACACTGACTGTACAAACAGCTAGAAGCTTCACTCCAACATGAGGGATATGCCGAAGAGCTGACATATGAGCTAAGAGTCGAATGACCAAGAAGCCAAGATCAAGAGTGACTAGAGCTGAAGGCAAATCTAAACAAAAATCTCTATGATCAAGCAAGGAACACTCTGAGCTGAAAAGATAAAGAACTAACTTGGATAAGTCAACCAATGTTCATCAAGAGTGATCATCTGCATCTGCTATGTACCAGAAGAAGAAGAGCTTCAACGACCATCATCAGTAGCATCTAGAAGAAGATCACAACCAGCTGCCAAGTACTTGAAGATGAAGGAGATCAAAGTTAATCTTGGTAATACAACCCAACAAACAATTAACACACCAAAAAGGGAGGAGCGTCATTGTCTTAAGTGACTAAATCAAAGTCAAGTCTGCTGGACTTGCTGAGTGCCGAAGGGTACACGAGATTCTAAGTCTGCTGGGCTTGGTCTACATTTCCAAGTCTGCTGGACTTGAAGAGGGTTAGAGGATCCTTGTCTCAGTGGCTAAAGACAACTCATGTCTGCTAGACTTGAGGAGGGTCAGAGGATCCTTGCCTTAGTGGCTAAAAATAACTCATGTCTGTTGGACTTGAGGAGGGCGGAACGTCCTTGTCTTAGTGACTAAAACCTTTAGTAGATTCCTACTTGTTGTAGTATAAGAGTGGAGTAGGAGTTATTCAGTCTCCGAACCACTTAAAGTCTCTTGTGTTATTTACTTTATGTAGTTTACATTATGTACTAATAACTGCTATAACTGTTATATCTGTTGTCAACCATATCAAAGATTTAATCACTGAAATGATATTATGTTTGTATCTTTGAATGGGCTTTTAAAGTATACTCCGTTGTGCATGAATTGATTCTATTAAATCATAATTGATATACTTTCCTAATAAACGAATTTTTTTTAAAGGATCTATTCAACCCCCCCTTCTAGATCTCTATTATGTCCTCAGGAACCAACAATTGGTATCAGAGCAGGTTTTCATGAATATGTTAAAGCTCACACTTTGAGTAGATCCATGACACAAATTTAGATCAGTTCTAAATCTCGGTATTGGTTGTTAAGACAAAATGAATATAAGCTAACAAGTTGAAAATTGTACATGCAGGTAAACTATCTTAAGCTATCTAGGCTGTACCATGGACTTAAACGGAAAAATCATCATGATCAGGCATGCTGATGTCAACGAGCAGATCGATCATCTAATAAGGAGGAAACAGTTCAAATGCTGCAAGAACTAAGATACTCTCCATTCAAAAGGGAATCTGCATCTCCACCTAAGAAGTTGAGAAGTCCTACGAATGATGATCTTGGAGATAATGCGCCATCATCAATACACTACAACGATGACTCCATGAGCTTCTCAACTACATATGACATATCCCCACTTTACAAAATGTGAAACCTGAGGTTCATTCAAGCGTATCAATGACTATGGGATGTCATGACTAACTATGTTCATAACTCAAAGATGTGCTCGACGTGTCAGTCAATGCAGCACTATGAAGGAATAAATGATGATGCCGACAATGGCCTAAAGAATTACAAATCATCAACCAACGAGGAAGTGCATCATCACTAGCAGCACCATTGACTATTAAGAAATTGACATCAGTGAGGTATTTAACTTTATCTCCCTAAAATGCCAATATCTTTGACTGTTTAAATATATTGCATAATTGCATGACCAAAACTGCATGTCTTTTTACTTCAATAGCATATCAAGAAATCATTTTCCACCCCAAAAGGAGAAAGAAAGAAAGTGAGAATAATGGCTTAATAATCACTTTACTGTCTATCCATATTTGAGGCTGAAAATAAAGCTCTTGAGACAGATATCTGAAGTCTTACCACAAATAGAGTCTTCTCCTATCTTGTTGCTAAAAGAGTGAATTGTGCTCAAACTGCTTTACAATTGCTTTTGTGTGTATTGATAAAGACTTATGATTATTAATCTTGATGTTGAGAGTTTATTCGTAGTTGTGGAAAACCAAGTAGGGATTGTACTTAGTAATCTCACCTCCTGCTATTAACCCTATTGTTTAAGAGGTGACTGTGTTTAATGAGCTATATACATCCTATCTTAGTTTTCTTACCTTATCTGATGAGTGGTGCATTACTTCATGATCTAAGTCTTTGACAAGTCATAGAGTATAGTCATGTCTGCTGTTGTAAGTTGAAGGGTTGTAGAGACTGATCAACTCTACGAACCATCTAGGTACAACTCACAGAACTGACCACTACTCTAGTAAGGTTCAAACACTTGGAACAAGATGCAAGTAAGAACTCATCTAAGGAAAAGGTCTGAGAATCCACATCAGTTCTACTCATGTTTTCTCTCACACACACTCCCATGCAACATGATTAAACTATCATCACATATAAGCTGCATAATGCAAATTGTGAAACCACAATCTGAAAAGACTTGAGCTTTCAAAAGAACTAACCCAGCAGGACCCAAAGAATATTGGGTACTAAGTTATAAATTTATTTAACCTGCAGGTATCATGATTGCTCTATCTTTACTCAAGCACATTCAAAGAAGAAGTTAGAGACGTATGATCTTCATCAACAAACTTCTGGCAAATGGCACAGACGTGATTCTCCAGTGAGACTCCCTTAAAAGTTGGAGCTCAATTCAGCATAATACAGTTCCTCAAGAACCAGGTCTTCATCAACTCAACGATTACAACACAAATAAGAGGATCGTAGAGTAACCAGTGCTAAAGAGAATACTCTACGATCAGATGAAGAATGATGAGAAATCATCTAATATGGAAGTATCAATTAGGGGGAGCAATAATCTGCTAAATATAGCAAATGCTCAGTTTGAGGAGAAGTCAAAGAAATTGAAGAGATGAAGATTGTGAAGCCACGAGATGGAGAAGTGGAATTTATGGCTAACTTGAGAGATAAAGAGAAGAAGAAAGTCTATATGTCCTTTCTACCAATGATTCCACATACTACCAGTTCACATTTCTCAAAGTTCCTACGAACCAGCAGAACATGGTCATATGTGAATAAACTGGTCCAAGGAATCTCTAACATGCTCAGGAGCAGATCATCTAATCCTCATCTGCAGATCTCGATTGCATCATGGCTCAAGCAGTATGAGAAACTCCTATAGTCCTTGGGTTGACAAATCCATCATTCACAACCCTTTCCTAGACTCAGAGTCCCAAAACTAAGTGGCTGATGAACCAAACGAATCCTCATCTCAGGTCGTAGAGTCCCTAAACTCTACGACTGACAAACTAAGTCAGCTATACTACCAAAATCGTAGAGTCACTACGATCGACATCATGATCGTAGAATATATTGACCCAGCCCACTCAAGCACCTTTCCTATAAATTATCTCACAAACAAATGCCAACCTCAGAGAACATTCAATGCTGGTAAACCAAACTATAGGAATACAGTGATGACATTTTATACACCATATCCAAACAGTTCTTCCTTCGATAAGCACTTCAGAGACAAACCAAGTCCTAAGTTTCAAACCTAGAGGCCTGCCTTTTCTGAGCTTTCTTAATCCTGTTGAAAGACTGAATGGGAATGCATCACTAAAATTTCTCTAGAGCTTAAGATGTAAATGAAACAAAGGAGAAAAACTGATATCTTAATGAAGAGTTGATCATGGGACTCTCTAGAAGAGAAAGAAGCTGGTCTTAAAGGAAAGTCTTTATTAAGAAAATGATCCAGCTCATCTACAGGATTAGATACAAGGCATGGAGATTATCATCTCAGATGTTAAGAGAAAACAAGGTTCCTTCTAAAGGTACTCATTCTAGAAGGAAGCCACTACAAGCCTAATTGGAGACTTTCTCATCAAAGACTGCACTCACTGGGATAAGTGCAAATCAGCATCTGAGCAGCAGAAGTTGTAACCAAATTCTGTTCTCAGGAGATGATCGTAGAGTGACGAGCCAAGACATCAAGTTACTCTACGAATGGGCAAAATCAATGGTCAAAGAGGATATGACCACGTTCTTGGACTAGGATAACTGATGTGCAACTGTTGTGGAAGTTACAATAGTTATGGCCACGATCAACAAATGGATTTCTTACACGTGTCCTTGACAAAAAGAGGGGACTTATACAAGTTAAAATTCAAAAACTGACGGTTTCTCTTTCCTGTCAATTATCAAAAATATTTCCTCTCACAAAACCGTGCTGATCTCTCAAAACCCTAAAGTCATCAAATCTTCAGCAAACCAATATCGGCAACCTCCAGAAACCCCAAAACCCTTAATGCTTCAAATCTCCATCTATAGTCAAGTATTCTTCATTCAACCAACCCTTGTTATGGAAAATTGTCAAGTCGTATCAGGTATCCAACTTGGTTTCGACAAATTTGGAGAATCAGATGAGAAATTCAAGGACATCCTTAAGATTGTAAAGCAAGCAGGATTCTTAGAATGCTTAGGGTCGATACCAAAATCTTCTCTGACCTTGTCAAAGAGCTCTACCAGAATGCAGTAATTGATAGTGATGTTCTGACTACAAAAGTTCGTGGAGTAAAACTGAAGATAGATGTTGCAGAAATCAATCGGTGTCTGGGATTTGGTAACCAAGGTCTATCATCTCTGGAAGGAATTGACTCTGATAAAGGCAAGAAATTGATGGGATATGTAAAGAATCCCCATCTCAAAGGGATGAAGAAAAAGGAATTCCTCGAGAAATTTGAGTTTTTGGCAGATATTGCAGGAAAATGTATCTTGTGCAAAGATACCGCCCACGACAATATAAGTGATCTTCAAATAAAAATTATGACTGTCATTGTCATGAAGAGGAAGATAAATTTTGGAGCTTTACTATCTGACGGATAACTAAGGATGTCAGGAAAATAAAGGCCTCAGATAAACCTATCTGAAAGGTTTACTATGGAAGGTTCTTGAGCATCATACTGAAGAAAAGGCTGAAAAACAAGATTGGGGAGAATGAGGGAGAAACCCTAAATGTCCACAAGATCATATCACCCAAATTGTTTGACAAATGGAAGAAGAACTCCATGGAGAATAAGAAATTAAGAATATCTGGTAGCAGCAGCAAGGGCACTTCAAAGACAGGCAAAAGGAAAAGGAAAGCAAGTACACTGAAGACTGAACCATCACAGTCTGAAGAATCTTTGTCCCCTGTGCCCATACCTTCCAAATCACTTAAGAAGAAGTTGAAAGTTGAGGCAGCCCCAGTGAAGAGTCCCTCTAACTCTGAAGATGAATCTGAAGAAGAGAAAGGAGCATTCGAGGCACCTATCGACAAGCCCTCAAAAAGGAGACAGAGTGCAAGATTAAAGCAAATGATGAAACTCCCAGGTCATAAAAGTATAGAAGGAATTCTACCAAAGATAGTTGATCTTGGAGATGATGATGATGAGGTTGATAAAGTTGAAGCTGCAAAGATCAGTAAACATGTGGCATCTAGTAATGATTTCGCTGAAAAGGATGTTACCACAAGTGAGTCCAAATCAGAAAGTGAGGATGTAGTTATGTCTGCTAAAGAGAATCTTATTGAATCAACAGGAGATGATGATGACATGGAAGCAAGCTATGAAGAACAGTCAACTGGTGAGTCAGTTGAAAGATCAAAGAAAGTGACTATAGAAAAACCAAGTCCAAAAACAAATGTTGATAAAGGAAGAAAAATAACGAAAGAAGAGGGAGCACTAGAGGATTCTAACTCTGAAAGTGATGAGTCAGAAAGCAACTCTGATCCACTCCTAGCAGCTGTAAGAATTCGTCGAAGGATAGTGTTGGAGGCCTGTGACAAACCAGGAGCTGTGTTGACAACAAGATGGATAGATCATGGCAACGGACAAATGAAAGTAGTATCAATGACCATAGAGGATCTACTTAACAATTTTCAAGACATTGAACTGGATCGAACTACAGTTCTATATGATCCTGACAGTGAACAACTAACATGGTTCTACCCATGGATGCCCTGGTTAAAGGCCATTGAATTTGGAGATAAAAGCTTCATCAGCTAGTGTTACTCACAATTTCCAAATCTGAAGATGATCTCTCTGAACTTCCCAAGAGTTCAATCCTTTCCAAAGATGCTGATCAAGGATTCCCAACATTTCAAAGTCTACCGACATGCTGAAGGTATCTACATTCCATACTATCTGTTGGAGAACCTTAGAAAAGAGGAAAAAAAAGCCAAAGTCATAGAACCAGTGGTCGTAGAGCCTTCCAACTCTACGACTGTAGGAACTCAGTCTCACTCCAATGATCCTACCACTAATATACCCACTGATGTTCCTTCCTCATCTAACAAAGAATTCTTTGATATTGTCACTGCTCTTGAAAATATTTATAAGAATGAGAAACCCAAGTCAACTATGCCAATCCTTGAAGATCCCTTATTTGATCAAGAGTTGTTGAAAAACTCAGAAGAGTTACTTGGAAACATTTCCTCAGTTACTGCTGCAGCAAGGGATATGCATGGAGGTGAAGAGAATGACTTCTATAAGAAATTGCAAGCATCCTTCATAGATATGTCTATCAAGATTCACCAAAGAGATCAGATATATCTTAAGTTCATAGAGAAACAGAAGAAAGAAGCTCTGAAACTTCAGGAGAAAAATGAGAGATCCATTCAGTCTCTCTCAAAGAAAGTTGACAACCTCAGCCAATCCCTCTCTCAACAAATGGAACTCAGTCAGCAGGAGGTGAAAATAGAAGTTGGAAATACCTCCTACTTGGTCGAACAACTCATTACACATGTTCAGTATCTTTCCCAAATGATTGATGATAAAAAGGGGGAGAAAAAGATGAAGCATAAAAAAAGTTGCAAGAGGAGTAGGAAAGCTATCACACAAAGGAAATACAAGATGCTGAAGAACAAAAAAAAAGCACCAATAACTGAAGGGGAGCCAAGAGAAGAAGAAGCTGAAGGAAAAGCAACAAGATCTGAGGGGGAGCAAATGCCAGAGAATGAATGAAGCAGAACCAGATGAAAGCAGCAGTTAAAAGCAGTCACAAGGTATCAACAAGAAGGAGGTACATTTCTAATAGGCAAGGGGGAATTATCTGTCATATGCTAAATATAGGATCTCTTTGTTGAATCAATATGTTTAAACTTGTGAACTGCATAGTATAATATATGAATGGTTATTCTAAATGCACATCATATCATTCATATCTCTTTGTCTAGCAATACAGTGACTTACTATATCTTAAGTCACATTAGCACTCATACATCTACATGTATTGCTTAAATCGAATGTTATGCTTTAAGTATTTTTGTCATTATCAAATAGGGGAAGATTGTTGGGAATCTGCATGCGATTGTTAAGTCCATTATCATAGGGGGGGGAATGTTATAAGATCTATATGAGATTGCCATTATTCATTATATGTAATTTGATTGATGACAAAAGGTTAAGAAGAACATTCATATTGATAAAGCCTTGTAAAGTCCTTACCGATATATATGTATAAGGCCTTAGAATTAAAAGATCAAATATGTTAGGTTGATCTAAGCTGAAACTGATATGTATCTGATCAAAACATATTTGTAACATTAGGCATTGTAAAGTCCTTAAATGAATTTGATGTACAAGGACTTAGAATAGAAAATGATCAAACTTGTTAGGTTGATCTTATGAGCTGAAATGGTATATGTAATAAGCAATAGCCAGACTGTTCGTAGAGCAAAGTAGAACTGCTAAAGCCATCATGATCGTAGAACAGTCATGCAGTTCGCAGAACAGTCAACAAAGGATCGCCGAGATTCCTCGGCGTTGTAGAGACATCCAGGCAACCGCAGAGTAAAGGCTCGGAAGATGTTTCTCGGGATCGTAGAGTCTGCTAGGCAGACACAGTGAAAGGCTCGGCAGGTCGTAGAGCTCACTCGGCTGCACTCTCTCGGCATTGTAGAGTTGTGGCCAGAATCGTAGAGTGTAATAGGCACACCGCAAAATGAAAAGCGGCCAGGTGAATCGTAGAGTTGAGCATGTCATCGGAGAGCTTGCAAAGCAAACGTAGAGTATGGCTTGGCAGATCAAGGAGCTTACTCGGGATCGTAGAGTGTGCACTGCAAAAAATCCTCAAAGAGAAGATCGTTGTGCTGACATGGGTTCGTAGAGTCAGTCCAGTTAGCCACTCTACGACTCCCATGAACAAACTACAATCAAGCAACAACATAGAGTAGTCTCTGCCTAAGCACTAAAGTCAAAGTAGCAATCTTTATAAAGACTACTAAGTAAGATGAGCATGAGCTATCAGACATAAGAAGATCTCTGAGCGCATCCGAAGTATCAAGCCATAATAGAGATAACAGGACAGCTCAAACACCCACTCTACGATCTATCAAGACTCTCTGACTTGCACCAAAGACAAGGTCGTAGAGTAGGAAAGCACCATCCAGATCAAGTGATCGTAGAGTTGACCCTAAGATAACAGAGGTACTCTGGCAGTCTCAGCGAAGCGACAGAAGATCATAGAGCAGTACTCTATGACGTGACATAGGAAAGAATGTCTGAAGATTAAGTAGAGCAGTCCTCTACATAGAACGTGCTACAGTATCAGAAGATCATAGAGCAGCCCTCTATAACATACCAGCAAGGCTAACACCTGAAGAACATAGAGCAGTCCTCTATGATAAGCATAATGTAGCAGTGGCTCAACGAAGATCATAATACTATGCTCTGGGAACGTAAAGCTCAATGGAGATCACAGAGCATAAGAGGCAAACTGTAGAATAGTAAGAAGCACATTAAAGCATAAATGCAAGTGCAGTCAGCCACTCTACGAACTTCGTGCCAGTACACATCCAGCATGATCATAAAGACACACTGTGAAGTGAGAAGCTAACTCTACGATCAAAAGTAATAGACTTCAATATGAAGCGAACAGATAACTCTACGATCAGGAATAATAAGATACACCCCAATTGATCATCAAGTAAGTAAAAGAGTGCCAGCAAGGATCGGAGATATTCAGAGCACTCAGATTTAGCATCCCAAGATGAGTGGCTGATTTGTTAAATGAGCAAAATAAGGAACCAATCTGTGAGGGATTCAAACAGCCATGTTTACTGTATCAAAAGTCAGTACACATGAATCCACTACCTTGATACCAGTTAATGGATGCTGACTCAGCCATCACCTTCAAACTTTATGAAGTAAAATATTTATTGGAGAAATAAATAAGTCTGCAGCTAGTAAGTCTCCAACGGAAAGAAATGCAACGGGAAGATATCAACGACAAGTTTCTAATGGAAAGAAGATGGAGATCTACATAAGAGAAAACTGCATTCAGATTGCAATGTGTGTGTGGTGAACAAGAGCAAGAACACCGACTGTACAAACAGCTAGAAGCTTTACTGCAACATGAGGGATATGCCGAAGGGCTGACATATGAGCTAAGAGTCGAATGACCAAGAAGCCAAGATCAAGAGTGACCAGAGCTGAAGGCAAATCTAAATGAACAACTCTATGATCAAGCAAGGAACACTCTAAGCTGAAAAGATAAAGAACTGACTTGGATCACAAGATCACAACCAGCTACCAAGCACTTGAAGATGAAGGAGATCAAAGTTTATCTTGGTAGTACAACCCAACAAACAATTAACACACCAAAAAGGGAGGAGCGTCCTTGTCTTAAGTGACTAAATCAAAGTCAAGTCTGCTGGACTTGCTGAGTGCCGAAAGGTACAAGAGATTCTAAGTCTGCTGGGCTTAGTCTATATTTCCAAGTCTGCTGGACTTGAAGAGGGTTAGAGGATCCTTGCCTCAGTGGCTAAAGATAACTCATGTCTGCTGGACTTGAGGAGGGTCAGAGGATCCTTGCCTTAGTGGCTAAAAATAACTCATGTCTGTTGGACTTGAGGAGGGCGGAACGTCCTTGTCTTAGTGACTAAAACCTTTAGTGGATTCCTACTTGTTGTAGTATAAGAGTGGATTAGGAGTTATTCAGTCTCCGAACCACTTAAAGTCTCTTGTGTTATTTACTTTATGTCGTTTACATTATGTACTAATAACTGCTATAACTGCTATATCTGTTGTCAACCATATCGAAGATTTAATCACTAAAATGAGATTATGTTTGTATCTTAGAAGGAGCTTTTAAAGTATATTCTGCTGTGCATGAACTGATTCTATTAAATCATAACTGATATACTTTCTCAATAAACGAAAAAGTTTTAAAGGATCTATTCAACCCCCCTTCTAGATCTCTATTGTGTCCCCGGGAACCAACATATATAATTTGAAATTACAATTAACATAAAAAATTATAATTTCACAATCAAAACTACTAAATATCATTGATAATAAAATTAAACCCATATAGCTCAGTGGTAGAGTGTCAGTCGTGCAAGCTAGAGGTTTTGTAGCTCGATCCTAAATGGGGGCAATTATTAATTAAAACATTTGATATTAAAACTAGCTCGTGATCCCGTGTGAAGCACGAGTTTTGTTATAAAATTATTTTATTATTTTATTTTTTTCTATATTGTACTATACTAATATATTAATTATAATATTATTAGATATTATTGTTTTCAAAAATATGAATTTTAAAGAATACTTACTAAATTAAAAAATGCATGAGAATAAGAGATAGTGATAAGAATATAATTATATGATAGTAGAATATAGATTTTAATATTTTGAAATGAAATAAAAGATGAAGAAATAACTTCTTTTCCTAGATTTTAGATTTTTATTCCTAAATTTAGTGTTGAATGATTATTTCTAAATTTTAAGGTTGATAGACGATTTTGTTCTATTTATTATATACATAGATATAGATATATAGATTACTTAGAAATAAGCAACAAGTAGTAAATAAAGATGCAATAAATTCATTACACCTTAGAAATTAAATAAGTAGTAAACATCATGTTAGGAATCACATGGCTAAATTTGATGTTGTGATATTAATGTATATGTGTTAGTAGTTGAATTGTAAAGTCCTTAAATGATTTGATGTACAAAGACTTAGATAGAAAAGATCAAACTTGTAAGGTTGATCTAATGGTTTAACATAATAAGACTAGACTGATCATTGAGTAATGCACAAGTTATCATAAAGCATCTAGTGAAGGATCGTAGAGCAGTCAGCCAACTTGGAATTCAATCAGCTAAAGCATCGCAGAGTTCACCAGGCAAACGTAGAGTGAAGTACGGTCAGTCGCAGAGCTCTTTCTCGACATCGTTGAGTTTTCCAGGCAGACGTAGAGCAAAGCTCGGACAGTCGCATCGCTGAGATGGCCAGGCAGACGTAGAGTAAAGCTCGGCCAGTCGCATCATAGAGTTAGGCCAGGCAAACACAGAGTGGCTCGGCAGATCGTAAAGTTAATTCTATCAACAGTCAAGCATGATTATAGAGTCACATCTGCATGAGCAAGTCGGCAATTCTCAAGAAGCTAAAGGAGCAAAACATTGATACTGTCTCTAAATGATCAAAACATAACATTAAAGATCTCAGTGAACGTCTGCAAGAATCAAGTCTCACCAAAGGATCGTATAGTCAGCCAAACACTTTACGATCCTCATCAGACGAAGCAACCAAAAACTAAATTGAATATTCTATATTTCCCATAATGGATTGCTAACATCCATATCAGTAGAGTGACCTGCCCAAGATAGTTGTTAAGTACTTAATTGATCTTAACGAAGAATCAAAGTCAGTGGGGGAACAAACAGCTACAGTTGCAGACATTCTGAGCACTGTTCCTACCACTATCTGGGGACAAGTTAATGGATGCTGACTCACTCCACTACTACGCGCAACAAGGAATAAACTATTCTTAAGTTCAGCAACAAATATCAACGGGAATATTAGATGCAACGATCTCATTTCAACGGAAGAATTCAGAGGCATCTATTTAAGGCAAACAGATTGGAGAATCAAATAAGCAAGTACAAACAAAGAAACCAAATCTGTTAAAGTTTCACTCTACAATCAAGGAGAAACATCTTGCTTTGCTACTAAGTTCATCAGACTATATGCTTCAAGCAACTTAGTAGCAACAAAACCAAATACTTTCAATCAAGTGAAAGGGTCAACAGGTGACTAACGAGTTTCAAGTCTGCTGAACTTGAAGAGTACTTATTGTACTGGGTGATTCTAAGGCTGCGGGTCTTAGTCTACAGTATTCCAAGTCTGTTAAACTTGACGAAGTTTAACGGTGAACTAGAGTTCCAAGGCTACTGGCTTTGAAGAGTGCTTAGTGTACTGGAGTTCCGAGACTGCTGGCCTTGATGGAATCTTAGTGATTCAAGTTATAAAGATATCCTTAGTGGATTTGCTACTCGTGGAGTAGAACAGTAGAGTAGGAGTCGTGTGTGCTCTGAACTACTTAAAGTCTTGTGTTTCTATCTCTTCACTTTATAACTGCCATACCTGCTATAATTGTTATATCACTGCAATATCATGTCCGTTATAGCTGTTGTATCTTTAAGGGGGATTAAAATCAATCATATATTCTGTTGTGCTTAATTAACTTGTTTATTTACTAATCCTATAAGTCATTATTTTGAAAAAGGCTTAAAAAGTTTTTAAGAATCTATTCAACTCCCCCTTCTAGATATCTTTTATGCCTCTAGAAACTAACAATTGGTATCAGAGAAGGTTCTCATTATTAAAGCTTAACTTGCTTGAGTAGATCAATGGCACAAACGAGAAATGGCTTTGAGCTAGATGGAGGAAACAAACCACCTCTTTGCAATAAAGAAAAATTTGCCAACTGAAAAGTTCACATACAGGCGTACATAGACGCCATAGACGAGGATCTATTTGATGCTGTTATTAGTGGGCCCTATGTACCAACAAAGCTAACGCTAACTACTGACGACCCAAACAAAGTCTCAATCAAATTAAGAAAAGATTGGACAGATGCAGAGAAAAAAGCAGTTCAGCTGGACAAGAGAGCCAAAAATATTTTGTTCATGGCTCTAGAAGATGAGCTGTTTGAAAATGTTGTCAACTGCAAAACAACAAAGGAAGTTTGGGATGCATTGCTAATCATGAATGAAGGGACTGAAGAGGTTAGAGAAAACAAACAGTCATTGCTCACACAGCAGTATGAAATGTTTAACCACATATCTGGGGAAAATATTACTTCCACATATGAAAGGTTTAACGTGCTGCTCAACTCTCTTCGAGCATACAGAAAGATCTATCCAAATAAAGATTTCATCATCAAATTCATGATAGCCTTGCAAAGAAAGTGGGATGATAAAATCAATGCCATTAGAGAGTCAAAGAATCTCCATAAAATGACTGTGCAGATGTTATATGGCAACCTTCTCATCTATGAATTGGAGCTGACTCAGAGAGCTGAAACATTGTCAGAAGGAAAGAAGAAGGAAAGATGAATTGCTCTTAAGGTCTCTACATCAAAGAGAGCTGACAAAAATGACTTAGATAATGACTCAGATGATGATGAAGAAATCAATGATAAAGGAGCTGCCACGCTAGTTAGACACTTCAAGAGATTCATTAGCAGAAACAGCAGATCAAGAAAATTCAGCAGCAGCAATAAAGAGCAAGTAAGTGATTTATGCTACAACTGTAAACAACCAGATCACTTCATTGCAAACTGCGATAAACCTCTAAGAGAAGAATTGAGAAAGAACAAAAAGAATCCACATTCAAAGAAAAACCCCAAAGGCCATCAAAAGTTCAAGAAAAAGGATAAAGGCTTTGTAGCTGAGAGTTCGTGGAGTGACTCAGACAGTGACTCAAGCTATGAGTTAAACGAAGATGAAGAACCACACAAAGCCAATCTATGCTTAATGGCCAAAGAAGGAAAACTCAAAGAATTCAATGTTGATGAGGTATTTGATTTTTACTTTCCTAATTTAACTATTGATGATCTTAGAGAAGGAATGCATGACTCCATGATAGAACTGCATAAATACATGAAAATGTTCAGGGTTCTATCAAGGGACCATTCTCTCATTCAAGAGGAAAAAAAGAAAGCAATCGTAGAGTTAGAAATTGCTCTACGAACTGCTAACTCTTGTACCAGTCTTGAGGCTAAGAATGCTAACTTGAAGCAGAAAAATGAGCTAAGCTCTCAAAAAGAGTTAATTCTAGTTTCTAAAATTCAGGAACTAGAAAAGATAATTTCAATATGAAACAAGTTGTCTCTATCTATGGAGTCTCTGATCTCTAGCCAAAGATCAATTACTAGTAGGTCAGGTCTGGGGTCCTGTAAATCCTCTTCAGAACTCACTGTGGACAAAGATATGGAAACAAATGATAGCAGTTCCTCTAAGTTCAATAAGGGAATTTTATTTGTTAAATCCTCACAAACAGCTGGTCCAAGCTATTCAAACTTTGCTAAAAAGGTTGTTGGATCTCACACAAGTCTAGGAATCAAGAGATCAAAGAGTAAGTCAACTTCTACATTTAAGCCTCGAATGATCGTAGAGTCTGGCAGAACTCCCTCTACGAACCAACCTGGCAAAAATCGTAGAGTTGACTTCCACTCTATGGAAACTATGAATCATAGAATTGTGTGGAAGCAAAAAGAATATAAGCCAAAAGGAAAAGCTGTGAGCCATTACTTTCCACATATGTCCAAGACTAAAAACACAAATGCAAATTATATTCAATGTTATACATGCTATAAATATGGTCATAAAGCTGCAAAATGCTATTTTAATAATCTCTATCCTGTGCTGCACAGACCTAAAATCAAGCAGATTTAGGTCCCTAAGGCTACTAACAAATCTGGACCCAAGCAAGGTTGGGTACCAAAATGAAAGGTAATCCTTTCTGCAGGTACAGAGCTCCACTCATTCAATATGGTACCTTGATAGTGGATACTCAAGACATATGACAGGCAATAAAGCCCTCATGTCAAACTTTGTGGAAAAAGATGGTCCTGCAGTCATCTTTGGAGATACCCACTCTGGAAAAACAAAAGGATATGGTTTAGTTGGAAATGGTGTTGCGTCTTCAGTAAAGTGGCATATGTTGAAGGTCTAAAGTACAATCTTCTTAGTATCAGCCAACTATGTGACAAAGGTTATCAAGTTACCTTCCTCAACAATCAATGTCAAGTCAGAGATCTGAAGACCAACTCACTGAAGCTAATAGGATCAAGAGAAGGAAATGTCTACATTGTCAACCTTGTTGAGCTAAGTCATGATGAGACTATATGCTTCCTTGTTAAAGCTTCTGAAGATCTTTGTTGGCTATGGCATAGAAGACTATCCCATTTAAACTTCAAGAGTATGTCAAAACTAGCCTCCAAAGACCTTGTAGCAGGATTGCCAAAGTTCAACTTCATCAAAGAGAAACCCTGTAAAGCATGTCAGTTGGGAAAGCAAACAAAAAGCTCATTCAAAGGCAAAGCAGTCAACTCAAATGATAAGCCCCTGCAATTACTCCATATGGATCTATTTGGGCCTATGCTAACTGCAAGCCTTAGAGGAAAGAGATATTCATTGGTGGTAGTGGATGACCGCACCAGGTTCACATGGACATTATTTCTAAACTCTAAAGATGAAACCTGTTCTCAACTAATCAAACTGTTCAAACTGATTATGAATGAGAAAGAGGAGAAGATCAAAGCTATCAGAAGTGATCATGGAAGAGAGTTTAATTTCTCTGAAGTAGAGCAGTACTGTGAAGAGAATGACATCAATCACAACTTCTCAGCTCCAAGAACTCCTCAACAAAATGGAGTAGCTAAAAGGAAAAATAGGACTCTGATTGAAGCAAGAAAAACTCTACTTGCAGTTGCCCATCTACTTGAGTATTTCTGGGCAGAAGCTGTCAACACTGCTTGCTACACTCAAAACAGGTCTCTTATTCACTCAACCATTAAGAAGACCCGTTATGAGTTATGGAAAGGAAGAAAGCCAAACATCAGCTACTTTCATGCTTTTGGCTGTCTGTGTTACATTCTCAACAATGGCAAGAAGTACCTGACCAAATTCTAGCCAAAGTCAAATAAATGAATCTTCCTTGGTTATGGTATGGATAGTAAAGCATACAGGGTATTCAATAAGGAGTCTCTAACTATTGAAGTTTGCATCCATATAACCTTTGACGAATCAAACCCTGTAAGGAAGGATGCTCCGTTTAACGAAAGTGCAGAAAAGAACTCTACGATTGCAGAATCAAAAGTCGTATAGTTAGATACTACGAACGTAAAGCCAGAATAAGAAAACATTGAGCGAGACGAAGGAATCGTAAAGTTCACATTACCAGACAGTGAGGTTCTATTACCTAAACCTAAAGTCAATCTAGAAGAACTCAGACAAGAAAGCATCAGAACAGATGTCCCAAGAAGGAGAAATTGGACAAAGGATCAAACTGAGGATCTTGTCATTGGAGATCCTAATGCTAGAGTAAAAACAGGGTCAACAACTCAAAATAAATGTTTCTACCTGAGTTTTCTCTTTCAAATAGAGCCCAAGAAGGTAGAAGAAGCATTAGAAGACTTAAGTTAGATAGTGGCTATGCAAGAGGAACTCAACTAATTTGAAAGAAGCAAAGTCTAGAGACTAGTTGAAAGACCTAAATAACATCCAGTCATTAGCACCAAACGGGTATTCAGGAACAAGATGGATGAAGAAGGTGTCATCACAAGGAACAAAGCAAGATTGGTAGCTAAAGGTTATTCACAGGAGGAAGGGATTGACTATGATGAAACCTTTGCTCCAATTGCAAGATTGGAAGCCATCAGGATATTTCTTGCCCATGCTGCTCACATGAAATTCAAAGTCTTCCAAATGGATGTTAAGAGTGCCTTTCTCAATGGTGAACTCCAAGAAGAAGCCTATGTGGAACAACCTCTAGATTTTATTAATCCAACCCTTTCTAATTATGTGTATAAATTAGATAAAGCTTTATATGGATTAAAACAAGCACCTAGAGCATGGTATGAAACTCTTACAAATTTTCTTACTGAAAAAGGATTTACTAGAGGTAGAGTAGACACTACTTTATTCCTAAAGAAACACAAGGATAAATCACTTATAGTTCAAATCTATGTGGATGATATTATTTTTGGTTCTACTGATGAAAAGTTGTGTGAAAGGTTTGCCAAGCTAATGCAGAGCAAGTTTGAAATGAGAATGATGGGAGAACTGAACTTCTTCCTTGGACTTTAAGTGAAGTAAACTGATGAAGGTATATTCATTAACCAAGCCAAGTACATTAAAGACTTATTAAAGAAGTATGGCATGGATTCAGCCACCATCATGAAAACCCCCATGACACCTGCAACTAAGCTTGACAAAGATGAGAAAGGTAAAAGTATTGATATTACTCAATACAGAAGTATGATAGGCTTTTTCCTATACTTAACAGCTAGCAGACCAAATATCATGTTTGCTACTTGTATTTGTGCTAGATTTCAAGCTAATCCCAAGGAATCACATTTAATGGTTGTAAAAAGGATTTTCAAGTATCTTAAGGGCACTCCTAGCTTGGGACTCTGGTATCCCAAGGAGTCACCCTTTGATCTCATAGGATACTCAGATGCTGACTTTTGCAGGTTGCAAAATTGATAGAAAGAGCACAAGTGGAACATGTCAACTACTTGGAAATAGACTTGTCACTTGGTTTAGCAAAAAGCAAAACTCAGTATTAACCTCAATAGTAGAAGCTGAATACATTGCTGCCGGCAGTTGTTGTGCACAAATGTTATGGATGAAAAATCAGCTAGCTGACTATGAGTTTGAGTTCAAATTTATTCTTGTACATTGTGACAATACTAGTGTCATTGCTATAACTCATAATCCTGTCATGCACTCAAGAACCAAGCATATAGACATCAGATATCATTTCATCAGAGATCATGTGCAAAATGGTAATATTTCATTAAGTTATATTCCAACTGAAATCCAGCTTGCTGATGTCTTTACAAAACCATTGGATGAATCAAGGTTTAACATGCTGATAAGTGAATTAGGAATGCTAAATTTACATTCATAATACTTTTGTGATGGAACCTACTAACTTTGCAAAATGAAAACCAAATATAGAAGAGGTCGTAGAGTAAAACCTGTTTATAGAGTGGGACTGGAACCAATCGCAAAATGGGCAAGTGTTCGTAGAGTCAGAATGACTCAAGGAGGAATCAAAGAGCTCAGGGGGAGCTAAGGGCAAAAAGGTTTTATCCTTCAAAATAAAAGACATACCTCCATTCAGGACTAAAACGTGTCCCACTCGGCTCATTAAGAGGGAAGTTTTTAAATTAGTCCGTAACTGTTACTACTCATTTACGTATTCTGATTTCAAAATTTTAATAGTCTCTCCTTCTTGCCAAAACCCTAGATTTCAAAGTATAAGCATACACTCAGACATCTTCATTTCTGTTTTAGGAATCAATAATGGCACCATCTCCAGTCATCCCAGGCAACGAACTCGATTTCGAAGATTTCTCCAATGCCGAGAGGCAATATCAGAAGATCATCTCTCTTCTTAAGTGTGCTGGACTTCAGGAGGCTCTAGAAACTAAAACAAGGATTTATTCAAAATTGGTGAGGGAATTCTACGAAAATAGAGTATATGTTGATGTTATTTTATCCACTAAAGTCAAAGGCACATCCATTCAACTTAATTTGTCAGAGGTAAATCTAGCCCTAGGTTTCAAAACTGAAGGCCTCACCTCTCTAAGCTGCATCGATAGAGCAGCAGGGCTAAAACGAATGCACCACAAGGACAAACCTGAATGAAGAGGTTTAAAGAAGGAGTTTCCCCAAAAGTACGAATTTCTTATTGGTATTGTGGGAAAATGCATCCTTTGCAAAGACACAACTCATAAATCAGTCAGTGAACTTCAACTGAAAATCATGACGCAATCGTCTTCAAAATCGATATCAACTTCGAAGCCCTATTGATGGAATGGATTGGCAACCGAGTTCAAAGTGCTGAGAAATCCAAGGGTAGTGGGAAAATATTCTATAGATGGTTCATAAGCATCTTTTTGCAATCAACACTGGGTGATAAAATTGGGGATGATGAAGGTGAAGTCCTCAACGCCAACAAAAAGATCACGAAGAAGTTGTTTGTAAACTGGAAGAGAAATCCAGTAGAAAACTTGAGAATGATCCAGTCTAAATCCAATGGAGGGACAAGTGGAGCAAAAAGGCCCTTGATGAGGAACTTATCAATTATTGAAGACACTGAAGAAGTAAATCAAGAACCCCCAGACTTGAGTAGGAAGAACAAAGGGAAGAAACAGGCAAAAGAGGTGCCTCAAATGGAGGACGAACCTCAAGAATCAACCAATGAGACTTCCCAAGCACTATAAATTCCTGCCCTGCCTACTGAACAACCACCAATGAAGTAGAGGAAGTAGAAGAAAATAAAAGAAATCTCTGATGAAAATACACCTATCCTTCAGGTGTATCATAAGAAGGGAAAACGTAGCTCAAAGAAAAGCCTCCCTACGATCGTTGAGGATCCCAACTCTACGATCGTAGAGTCAAGAGCGGAAGATGTTGCTAATAAGACTGGTCAGCCTGACACTGAAGATGCTGCTGAAGAACAAGTATCTAGGATGGTAGTAACACCAGAGCTTCAAGAAGAACATGAAGAAATGGTCGAGAAGGTCGCTAAACCCAAGCCAAAGAAATTGAAGAAAAGGTTGATAACTATAGCCCAAAAGGAGCTCCGAGAAACAATGATGCGGATCAAGGACGAAGAAAGAAGACTGATGTCCTCTGATAAATTTGCAGCTAATATTGAGGAAGAAACCCCAATGTCGATCCTGGCTCCCCCAATGCATCCTTGGAACAAACCAGGATTATTGAGTCAGTTGCTGCTGATATCAACTCAGCAGTAAGGCCTACTGTCTCTACAAAAGAAGATGTCCCTAATGAGGGGGAGCAACACGAGGCTGTTGAACCAAGTAAGGATCAAACTGAGGGGGAGACTCTTGAAGCTCCTGAGCAAGTTCACGCTCAGGTTGAGGGGGAACAATCAAAAGCTCATAATGAAACCCAGTCAACCCCTCAAGTAATAGAACCTGAAGAAGTAAATGAGGAAAAGATATTGGCTGAAGAAGTTGAGGCCGTAGAGATCAGTGATGGAGGAAGTGACGAAAGTGAAGATGAAAGCTTGAAAATTATTGCTGAATACAGAGATGAGGAAAGACATATTAATTACAACATTTTATTCTCTTACTTACCAAGGATGTCCTTCCACCAAGCTTTAATCCTAAATTCTTGGGATCACATGTTAATCCCAAGGATTTCCAAGAAATGTTACCTTTGCTCAGAAGCTACTCACCAACAGTTCATTCCAAACTAACGAGCAAAAGATATATTTCATTCCTTCATCCTTCAAGCTGAATCATACTCCATCGTCAAATTTCTATCTTTTTGATGAAATACCTAGATGGATTGAGGTCATTCCTGACCCAAGGAACCAATTTCCAGTCACAGGGTTTCAACACTCTGTGACTGATGGACCAAATGATCAACCATCTCCGGCCGTAGAGTCCCTACACTCTGCGACTGATGGTCCGCTAAGCCTTCTCACTCAAAATGTAAAGTCACCCCACCCTACGATCGATTCTTCGAATGTAGAGTGCAATGACCCTACGACCATCAAGCAATAAGTCTCCATTCCCACACAACAAATCACTGCCCCAATCACTCTATCTGATATCCCATCCTCCTCGCACAATGAATTCTTTGACATTATCACTGCCCTATCCAATCTTCAAAGAAGTAATAAGGAAGAACCTTCAACTAAGGTAAAACAGATCCTTGATCGAGTCAATCTACTTCCCACTAAGGATTAGATGGCCGACCTCACAGCTCATATGGCAATAGATATGGAGGAGAACCTTGAAGCCCATTCTCTAGTCCTCCATCGAAAACTTGATAATGTTATTGACGCTGCAAATATTCACTCTAACAGTTTGGGTACTGTACTGACCAAACGGCTGAGGGAGATACTCAAAGAATTGATGGCAAGCATCGATCAAAGGGATAAACTCTATCATGCAGAAATTGCCAAACACAAAGCCACAGTTATATCCCTCCAACAAGTCGTTGAACAAACTAACAAGGCCACCAATGAACGAATCCTTGAGCTTTAAGACTCCATTTATAATTTCAAGGAAGCCTCCATTCAGCAAATGCAACGAACAGATGCAACCTTGGCTATGGTACATCACCAAAGAAAACAGACTGAAGAAATGGTCCAAGAAAACAAAAATGACATTCTTCAATCTCGTTCGCAAATGCAAGAACTAGTGCAAGGTATGCAACAACTGTCTCAAGATGTTCGAACACCCTAGATGCTGACATAAAGGGGGAGAATATTCATAAGGGAAATAGGGGAAAGTCAAGTAGAAGTGGGGAGGAATAGTGAAGGAAGTCATCCAATCCTAATGATAAGACCATCAATGCTATTCCAATAGGTAGTGAAGTCTCTAGAAGACAACCTGATGTAACCACCACTGGAGTACGCATACCATTAGGTGACCTTGCTCTCTTAAATCGCTGTTTGCATGGGACTCACCACTATGGTGAAGAAGGAAGTCATATGCCATCTTCCAAACTTTGTCAAGAGCAGATTGAAGAATTCCAGCGCATGACTGAAGAACAAAGAAAAAGGCACAGACAAAGAGTGGCTTATGAACGAGCTAATCCCCCAAGAACCAAAAGAGGAGCAAGAGGAAGAGGTAGGAACTAAGGTTTGAAAGCATCTTGGAATTCTTCTTTCTCCTTATTGATATAACTGTCATTTATTATTCACATGTTCATTAATAAAATTCATAATTTTATCTAGAAATATAGTTGTTCACTATACTGTAAGACATGTTTACTTTTATAAGCAATTGCATTAGAAATGATGATATGATTCAAAACTACTGTTTATGTCAACATCAAATAGCGGGAGATTGTTAGGAATAATATGGCTAAATTTAATATTGTGATATTAATGTATATGTGTTAGTAGTTGAATTGTAAAGTCCTTAAATGATTTGATGTACAAGGACTTAGATAGAAAAGATCAAACTTGTTAGGTTGATCTAATGGTTTAAAATAATAAGACTAGACTGATCGTTGAGTACTGCACAAGTCATCGTAAAGCATCCAGTGAAGGATCGTAGAGCAGTCAACCAACTTGGAGTTCAGTCAGCTAAAGCATCGCAGAGTTCGCCAGGCAAACGTAGAGTGAGGCACGGTCAGTCGCAGAGCTCTCTCTCAGCATCGTTGAGTTTGCCAGGCAGACGTAAAGTAAAGCTCGGACAATCGTATCGTTGAGATGGCCAAACAGACATAGAGTAAAGCTCAGCCAGTCACATCATAGAGTTAGGCTAGGCAAACGCAGAGTGGCTTGACAGATCGTAGAGTTAATTCTATCAACAGTCAAACATGATTGTAGGTCACATCTGCATGAGCAAGTCGGCAGTTCTCAAGAAGCTAAAGGAGCAAAACATTGATACTGTCTCTAAATGATCAAAACACAACATGAAAGATCTTAGTGAACATCTGCAAGAATCAAGTCTCACCAAAGGATCATATAGTTAGCCAAACACTCTACGATCCTCATCAGACGAAGCAACCAAAAACTAAATTGAATATTTTATGTTTCCCATAATGGATTGCTAACATCCATATCAGTAGAGTAGCATGCCCAAGATAGTTGCTGAATACTTAATTAATCTGAATGAAGAATCAAAGTCAGTGGGGAACAAACAGCTACAGTTGCAGACATTCTGAGCACTGTTCCTACCACTATCTGGGGACAAGCTAATGGATGCTGACTCACCCCACTATTGCGTGCAACAAGGAATAAACTATTCCTAAGTTCAGCAACAAATCTCAACGGGAATATTAGATGCAACGATCTCATTTCAACGGAAGAATTCAGAGGCATCTATTTAAGGCAAACAGCTTGGAGAATCAAATAAGTAAGTACAAACAAAGAAACCAAATCTGTCAAAGTCTCACTCTACGATCAAGGAGAAACATCTTTCTTTGCTACTAAGTTCATCAAACCATATGCTTCAAGCAATTTAGTAGCAACAAAACCAAATACTTTCAATCAAGTGAAAGGGTCAACAAGTGACCAACAAGTTCCAAGTCTGCTGGACTTGAAGAGTACTTAGTGTAGTAATTCTAAGGCTGTGGGCCTTAGTCTACAGTATTCCAAGTATGCTAGACTTGACGAAGTTCAACATTGAACTAGAGTTCCAAGGCTGCTGGCTTTGAAGAGTACTTTGTGTACTGGAGTTTTAAGGCTGCTGGCCTTGAAAGAATCTTAGTAATTCAAGTTGTAAAGGTATCCTTAGTGGATTTGCTACTCGTGGAGTAAAACAGTGGAGTAGGAGTCTTGTGTGCTCTGAACCACTTAAAGTCTTGTGTTTCTATCTCTGCACTTTATAACTGCCATCATTGTTATAACTGTTATATCACTGTAATATCATATTCATTATAGCTGTTGTATTTTTAAGGGGGATTAAAATCAATTATATATTCCGTTGTGCTTAATTAACTTGTTTATTTACTCATCTTATAAGTCATTCTTTTGAAAACGACTTAAAAAGTTTTTAAGAATCTATTCAACCCCCCCTTCTATATATCTTTTGTGCCTTTGAAACTAACACAGTATACACCAAGGAGTTTCTAAGCAAAGTATCAAACAACTAATAAGTAAGTAGATTGGGACTAAGCAAAGTCACTAGGCGTAATCATCAATAATCAACTCATCTCTTGCTCTCTCACTAGTAGTCGTGTCACTCAATAGAGTAGGTACTCAACGACCATAATTATCATTGGCCCAGCTTATAACTAACTAATAGAGGGGGCGAATTGGTTGTTTCAAATTCTTTTTAGGTTTTTCAACTATTTGTAGAAGAATAACAATAACACTCCCATTCTTACTATTTTACTCTATCTAGTTGCGTAACTGACTTATAGTATGAATGTGACTTTATTTATTGATAAACTCGACTAATTAACAATGAGTTCAATATATAAACAAGATACAAAATAAAGTAAAACTAACTAAGCAAACACCAATAACACAGGAGATTTTTAAGTAGTTTCGCACAACGTGTGCCTAATCCATAGGGCACTAATCCATTTCCTTGTTGCACAAATTATAACTTTCACGGGTTCTTAGGCTCATTGAGCAACCTTAACATCTCCTATGTTACCTATGCACTCTAGTGCATAACTTGTCTATTTTTGCAGGTTCATAGATAACTTATTCCTTTTCTGTATGTTTTCAAGGTTCACAGAATACTAGACCTATATAAAAATAAAGATAGTATTGTTTAAAGAAAAACAACAAACCTCACAAGTTGTTAAGAATGCACAACCAGCCATATAGCCTATGATCTCTAAATAGATCTGATATCACAATGTAAGTATGATATCTAGATTCTCATTTTTTTAACCAATATATTAATGTTTGTACAAAAGGGAGTGAACTAGTGTAACTATGTTTCTAGATCATTTTGACTCTCAACTGGAGTGTGACTCTCGTCTAGACTTGAAGCTCTTCTTGCTTCATTCTTATAAACAGGAGTCCTTTTATAGTTATATATTCTAGCAAGTAGCCGTTTGAGAGTTACAAATGTGGTTGGTGGGAATTTGAAATTTGTTCAACGGTTTTGATCTCGTCAGCCTTTAATTTAACGGATGTGTTTTGTGTTTGAATTCAACAATTCAAATTTCAAATGTTATGAATATGGTAGGTTAAGCTTGTAAAGTCTCCTTCATATAAAAGGAAAACTTCAGCTTTGTTAAATCTTGAGGAAGACCAAAAACTTTTCTTTTTAAAGAAAGATCCTTCCAGCACCTGTAATATCCTTCCCTTAGAGGGTCTGTCACCTGACTTACACGACTAATAAAATCGTAATAAAGGAATTGAGACAAATAAAAACCTCATTTATACTATCGATTTTCCCAAACAAGGGTCCAAACTAAAAACAAATCTGAATTAATTATGTCTAATAACTCTCAAAATAACTTAGATATAATTGTTAACTCTTGCAGTACAGCTCTCACGTACAAAATCAACCCCAGCTAAAACTCGTTACCTGCTGGGAGGAATAAAAAAGGATTAAAAGTGAGTGAAAATCTCATATACGGACATGAACAAATGAAAAGAAAACGAACGAATGAAAATAAATACATTATTTGGGAACATGGTGAATCAAATGTAACAACTTACCATATATCCTTATATGAAAAGAAGAGAGAGATTTATTATTTTTACAACTTACTAAAATAAGAATACATTTCATAGTATTAGTACATAACTTACTCTTTTTATCACGTAAAAGTTATATAATCTTACCACAAATATGAAAATATATGATATTCACAACTTACTAAATAATATACTTTTTGAATATATTTGTTCACAACTTATAACTTTTATACTATCAAAATTCTCGCAAAAGCAACTTACTGTAAATAAGATATAATTCAAATCATACTTTACTTAAACTAACTTACTCAAACTTGCTTGTAATCTTACAACTTACAAAATATACGAAATCATATCTTATATGATGTCCCACCTTTTCGGTTATCTAGAAATAAGTAGTAATCAAATAACTTACACGGACTTGCAAGGCACACAACACAATACTACCCAATATCACAAACTTACACGAGCTTACAAGACACACAACACATGCCACCCAATATCATGAACTTACACAAACTCCATACTTTACACTTACTAGTCATGACCGTACGTGTCCCATAACATCGGCGACACTCCAACAATATCTGCACTACATAGGAAATGCCAAACATGGGGATTCAATCCACCAATGTCGGATATCTTACAATGCACTCTCTCTCTCTCTCTCACACACGCACACATACACACACATATATATATATATATATCAAAATATAACCTGTTGTTTCCTAAAGGCACTAAGAGATAAAAGGGAGGGGGTTGAATAGATTCTTATTATATTTTTTAATTAATTAAGGATATATTATAAGATAGTTAGTTAGTCAAGATTGATTATGCACAACGGAATATGATTTGAAAACCCCCCCTTAAAGATTATTAAAAAATCTCAGTTCCAAATTTAGTCTTTGTGGTTTTAAGTCACACAAACAAGAATAATATGACAGAAAGTAAGTGCTGAAAGATAAAGAACACAGGTAAATTTTAAGTGGTTCAGAGACTGAATAACTCTTAGTCCATTCTTCTACTCAGTGAGTAGGAAATTCACTAAGGATATAGATCATACAGATCGTTTTACACCTGAACCACTTAGGTTCATTCGAGTCACTAAGTATCAAAATATAGACACTTAGTCCTAGATTACTGAGATCTCTTCAAGCCACTTTGACTTGGAAGATTGTCATTTAGACAATGAAGAACTGTTGAATGAATGTTGTTGAGAGGTGCTGCTAAGTTAGCAATTAAGTTTCTCTTCTCAGGTACTTAGCAACTTGAACAAGTTGTTCAGATTCGTAGAATGAGTTCTTTTAACTTTAGCAGAGCTTTGGCTTTTTGATTAGAGTTATTATTTTAATTTTGAATCATTGTAGCCTTTTATAGTTTGTCGGAGAGTCTTCCCATTGCAAAGTTTTCGTTGGCGCATTTAATGCTTAGATACTCTAGGATCCTTGATGTTGACATTTTAAGTTGGTGTGCCAGCAACTTTGTGGCTTGTGCCTGCCACATCAGATTGAAACTTCACCTAACACTTGGGAGTTGTCGCTTTCAACGAACTAGCTGTTACACACACTTCTTCTGAACTTTGATTTCAACCAAGGATGTTTGGTGATAGCATCGGAACCTTTAATATACAACGCTCCCTTGTCAGTCTTTTTGTCAGACCTGACTTGCTCTACGAAGATGGTGAATCGTAGAGTTTGGTGAGAAGCATAGATGTTTGTTGATAGCATCGGAACCTTCAATCTGCAACGCTCCCTTGTCAGTCTTCTTGTCATACCTGACTTACTCTATGAAGATGGTGAATCATAGAGTTTGGTGAGAAGCATAGAGTCTTTGCTCTACGTTTTAATCTTTACAATCTGCTTTACGATAATTGTTCTACGGAGGGAAGAGTACTCTATGAATTTTTCTCTCTACGATCAGCTTTACGAAAATTTACTTTACGATTCTAGAGTTGACTCTATGATCTAGTCTCAACTGAACGATCCTTGAGTCACTTGACGATTTGGACTTTACTAAACAACATCAGAGAGTACTCTACGTTCAGTTTTCACAATACAATCTTTACTTAGATCTGTGATCCTTTGTTCACTCTATGGAGACTGATCTTCTCTTTACGACTTGGAGTAAACTCTATAACGAATGTGAGAGCTCTGTGATCGAACATCTGATGTACTACGAAACATAAGTTAACTCTGCAATCCATGATGACACTACAAACTAACAGAGTAACCAACCGATCAATTTGAACCTATTAACTATACATCTGATTAACTGGATAAGATCAACCTAATAGATTTAATCTTTTTATTCTAAGTCCTTGTGCATTATATCATCATTAATGACTTTACAAAACTGACTGGTACAAATATACATTAATCATATTCATCATCAAATTAAATCATACAGACTCTAACATAACCAAAAACTTAAATCATACACCAAATCGCACATAAGTTAACTCATAATATTATTGGAACATCTCCAAAATATAAACAAACTTACTAGAAAATATTCCAAATGTTAAATAAAATTATAAACTTTACAAAATTCTAATGGCCCAAAACTTACTAAATATAATATTAAACGTCACAACAATTATAACACTCATTTCCCGAATAGGAAAGGGAGATCACGCGCAAAGCACAACAAACCTCAAAATAATTAAATAGACCACTAATAACTTCAAAATATTTAATAGTTGATAATTCATCAATGTTGAATTAAATATAATTCTCCAAAAATTTACACAATAATAAAAACTTAAAATCAAATAACTTATTAAGTTAAAGGTAGTTCTCTTCACATGAAACCCTAAACTACCTATATAAATCTATCAGAAGAAAAACATAACATGAGCGGAATGCCCAGTATGGATAAAGATATACAAAAGAAACACAACTAAAAAATAGAATCAACTAACAAAATACTGCACAAAGTCTCAAGCATAAATACCAACGATAATATAATCTCCAAAGTTTGAATAGAATATATCTGAATCAACAGAATTAATGAAAAAAATAGAAGGTTGAATCAAAATGGCTAAGTGGTTATTTCATACCGAGCTCAAAACAAAACACAAATATGACTTGCCACACAGATAAATCAAAATAATGCCACAAAGACAAATCACACATCAGACCGTGAATTCAAATGCATGAAAATCATAAGGTGTGTATAAAACAAACATCACTAATCCGCAAAACAGAATAAAAACTAAGGCTAACTGATAAGTGCGTAATATTTTATGATTTTTATTGTTTTATGTTTAGTTTTATTACATGTTTTATATGTAAATGAGTTTAATATGGTGTTTATTGATTTTAAGAGGAATTGGAGCTGAAAAGAAGAAAAAGGATCAAAATGAGCGCGTAAAGGAGCAAAAAGAGAAAACTTGCAAAATATATAATGTCATGGAGCTCTCAATACAAAGTTACGGTGCTGGACCTTGAAGTTGCGGTGCTTGAGGCTTGAGTGTAACGGCCGAATTAATTGCGTTGTGATTCTGGGGACAGAATCCTTTTAAGGAGGAAAGGATGTAACGAATGTAATTTTTGTGAATAAATAAAATATTTATTGAGTTAAATAAATATTTTGGTTAATTTATTTATTGAGTAAAAATAAATAATTGATAAAGTTATTGTGGAGTAATTCATTTTAAGTGTAATTATGTTAATTGTTACTTGAATGTAATTTGATGTGTCTATTCTAATTTAATTTAATAATTAAATTAGATGATAAAATAAATTAGATGATCAAATGATTTATTTGAATAAAGGATTTGTTTGAGTAAGATCATTATTTGGTAATATTGTTATTGGTCAAATAAGAGTTATAATTAAATTAGTAAGGTTTAATTGAATTTATTTAATAATAGGTTTAATTAAATTGAAAGTGTGATAATTAAACTATATAGTATAATGGGTTATTAAAATAATTGGAAAAAGATTAATTTTAGTTGAACCAAACAAGGCCTTGTGACCCTTGATTGGTAAAAATGGTTTATTTTGTTTTGGTTCAACCAATTAAGGCTTTGTGACCTTTGAAATTCCATTTTTCTGCATTTGAATTTGCTAAACATGGCTTAACTCTTTGTTTTTGCAGCTGACTAATTAAAAACCCAGTTACGTTGAAAAACAAATATATCAGTTGTTTTAAGTTTAAGGAAGAAGGATCAGAGTTTAGAGAGTTTATAGAAAATTGAGAGTTTGAAAGTTCTGTGAATTGAGAAAGAGAAGGAAGAGGATTACTAAAGCTAAGGAATCATATTTGTTTAGCTTGAAGGTATAAATTCTTTTAAATTTTGTTAGAAGTTTTTCACTGTATATGATTTTTACTTCCCTGTATATGAATTCATTTGCTAAATACATGAATTACTTGGTTGTAATTGATAGTAAGCATGTATTAGTGATTATATGATGTTTATAAACTAATTTGTAGGAATTAATCCATGAAAGCATGCTTTAAAATAGAGTTTTTGGTTTTACAGAGTTTCACTTTCATGTATGGCTTATATATGAAAATTGATGTTCAATTTGATTATTAATTGGTAAATTGACTCTTGATTATGATAACATGATGAAAAACGAAAAGAATGCAAGTTGAAAGGATTGAAATGGTTGAACAATGAGTTCATGCCGATCGATTATGCTAAATATGTAAAAATATGAAAATATTAGCGTGAATACTGAATTTATGTTCTTAAATTGATGATTTTGTTGTTTGCGGTATTAGAATGGTTAAGTATATATATACTATGCTATTTTGGTTGAGTTTTAGCTTCTGGTGTGCCTAAATTGATGTTGAATGGAATTTTGGAAGTTTGGTTCGCAACAGGGAAGAACTCCCTGTATCTGTGTCTGTGCACCAGCGCGGTCGTGCGGGTGCCAAGAATAGATGTGGCGCGACCACGCCACATACAGACCAGAACTAGTGCTGAGATGCACCAGCGCGACCGCGTTGGTGCCAAGGCTAAGCAAGGCTCGACCGCGCCTGCCCCAGAACAGAAATGAATAATTTTTTTTAACTGTTCAGTACTTAGAACCCAATGTAACATAGCCTAATGTATATGAAGAAGCTTTAAACATGTATTAAGTTGTATTAACAGTATATACTCACAAAGTTAAATTGTAAGAAATGATTTGGTAAGTTTTAGAAAGATTTAACTAATTGTTTGTGAGAATCTGAATGTTAAAACTTATGTCGTATCCTTGAAGAGATCTCTGATCCGTGCTATGTGGTTAGTTAATAAGATCAGAGCATGATCTAAGTTGTTAAGTTGTACTAAAGTGAAAAATGAAACTGTTAATCATAGTTGTAATGAGCTAATGTATATTGTGATCCTAATGATATGTAGGACATTTGGTGAACGTAAGTTGTGATTGTATAGATTACGTACAAGGCAAGTTCCTAAACTTCACTCCTTTATTGTGCAAGTTCTTTTATTTCTACATTGTTTATAAATGTTGCAATAACCATTGTACCTTAGTATTCACAAGCCTAAATTGTTCAAGTTCATTAATCTAGCTGAGAATTTCTAATTTCTTGGAAGTAATACATTGGATACAATGTTTATTCAATTGTATATTGTTGTGATTTAACCTTTGATTCAAACATCATCGTTCAATCTTATAATATTGTATCAAATCTTTGAATGGCTATTGAACTCTTATAGATTCGACTAGTCCATAGTTGATAAGCGTTCTAAATTCTAGAACTTTTATTGAAGCCAATCCAAACCAAACGTCTTTTGGTGCGGACCCTTATAGCAAAGATGAGATGAACAACCCTTATATAGGGGAATTATATTACGCAATAGCGTTAAAATATTTGTGCACAATACATTGTACAAAGGGCTAATCCTCCGGAGTACGAGACGGAAATTCCATAGTTTATAAAATTGTTAAAGGTTATGGTAGAAATACTTGTTAACCTAGGACATAGTTCGAGGTCTTATGACCCTCAGTTACACTTTTAACCTTGAAATCTATATTCAGTTCTTGAGCTTTCAAACCTTGATTTGATTTTGAATGATTTTAGAAAAACTATTACTCCTCAGTTAATCTGTTCCATTGATCATTTAATTGTTATTATTATTATACTTGTGGGCAATTGTTTGCTCATTCTTGCATAAAATATTGCAGCTAAGACTGAGAAGTCGGATGAGCCATCCACTAGTAAAGGCAAAGGCAAGATGCAGAAGTAGCCCGCAAACTGTTATTTATTTAATGATTTATTGTATAAGACTTATTTGATATTTGGTTTTAGTTCCACATTGATGTAATAAAGGTTAGATGATCTGGAATGTATTTGTTTAAGAGATTTAAGTTGTAAGCCCTCTGTGGGAAGATGTTTTATTCAGTTAATAGTAATATCCTTTATTATGGATAGTTAGTCATGCATGTACGGAATAGTGAACACCAAATCCGTAGGTTTGAAGTATCCGAATTTGGGGGTGTCACAGGTTGGTATTAGAGCTGTAGGTTATGAACCTTTAGGTGGGAAAAACCTTAGGGTAGTAGCCTTTTAGAATATAGAGAATATAGTGGTGATAAACTCTTATCGAGTTCTAAGGAATGAATTACAAAAATTCATTAAAGACAATAAAATAATTATGTGTTATATGATTACTTGTTAACAAACTTATATGCTCACGAGTAGTATTGAGTAGTAATTAAATTTAAAATTTTATTGTCAGGATGTCAGATATAGGAGGATCCATTCAGGCTAGGGAGGAGGAACCCCGAGAAATTCACGTAGTCCGGGAGCAGCTAGTGCAGAGGGAGCCATCCCCATTGATCACAGTTGTAGGCCCTGGTGTAGTGGTAAGGCTTCTAACTTATGACCAATAGGTCAAGGGTTCAAAATATTCTAGCTCCAAATTAATTATTTCATTTTTAAAGGTTGACCAGTCAGCACCACGTCAGCAGTTGACCAGTCAGCGCCACGTCAGCAGTCAGTGCCACGTCATCAGTTGACCAGTCAACGTTTGACCGTTAACTTTGACCAACGGATTTTTTTTTAAAACTTTTTTTTTAATAAAAAAATAAAATAATTTTACACAAACAGTTATGCCCAATTAAATTGTTCTAAACACATATCAATGTATATACAGAATCAAAACAATTAATAATTCGCATAAAGTTTGGCTTTGATACCAATGTTAGGTTTGTATAACGCGAACATGCAATCAAATTACATAAATAAAGCGGAAGCGCGATAAAATCAGATTTTAAAATTTTTATATAAACCATCACCATGATCTTTCTTTATGCACAATTATTAATTAAATGAAAGAGATGGAGAATAAGAATTATACCCTTGTAGAATTCTAGCTTTCTCAGGTACAAGTTCACCTCCAATTCCTTTGCGTTCTCCTTGAATTCCACCAATTAAATTTCTTCCTTTGATCAACGTTAGCCACCCAAGTGTTTGGCCTCTAGAGGTGATCCACCAAGTAATAATATATATTCAAGAAGATGGGTGTTGGCAAAACCCTAGTTTCTATCTCTATAGAAATTGTAAATACTCTCCACAATTCTTATGCAAGAATGTGTAACCCTAATCTATGATAAGACTTCTCTTATTTATAGATGTAGGAAAACCCTTCCCTAAACTATTTAGGATTAGGGTTTCTATTCTAATTAAACTCCTTTAATTAATTCTACTCCTAATCCAATTAGGAATTCATGAGAGAGTACTTCTATTAATTAATTCCCAATCCCTATTAGAAATTAAATAATAGTAATAATAATAATAACAATAAGACTCCTCTTATTAATTTATATTTAATATTTCTAAAATATTAAATAATAAATATTAAACTATTTAATTTATTCTATCTCCATAGACTAAATTAAATACACATAACTTATTATTACAATTATGTCATTTACTTCTTAAATAAATATTTTTCTTTTGCGGTGTGACCCTTTAGGTTCTCCATATTAAACCGGTTGCGAATAAATCAATTAGAACAATTCTAATCTTATTTAAATAAATAAATTAAACTATTTAATTCATTTAAATAAATAACATTTATTCTACAATAAGGGTAAGCCCCCTTAGCGATCAACGACTTTCCAGATAATATAGATTTCAACATTAATCATAAAAGAACCCTTCAGTGAATAGTTACCGTATAATTCAATCCTTCTACCATACAATGTCCCAATTAAATATAAGACATGGATTTACTGTCAAGTCTTATTTTATTTAATTATATGTATTTCAATTCTCAAATGCACAACTCTAAATAATGCAAATTAGAAACTCCTTTCTAATTTCATTTTGCCTTGGCCAAGGACTACTGAGCTGTCATTTATCGAATCACATAGGACATTCACATCTTTTACTAGACGTGGTAGATTCTTTGTTGATCATTCATCTATCTCCATGCACAGCTTATTATACCCAATCATACCCTTTGATATACCCCAAAGGTCTTAAGGGACATGTCAAAGTATAACTCATCATACACAAGATACTATGATGATCTCAAGTCTAAGGATCACTTGTACTACTATCACTAGAGGAATTCCTATTGACAGCCGAGTAAAACTCCATTAGGTATTCCTTAGCGAGCCACGTTCAGTGAACTTATTCTCCAATAAGCACCTACATACTTACTTTAGTGTCTCCACACAAATGATTATGAGATCAATCATCCTCTTCCTAAGAATAAGCAACGTATGCACTAATCTATCTGGATTCACTAATCCCCTTTTTAGTAATCCAACGATTAGGAACGATTTTAGTTTGTGAGCTATCTCGAATTTAGATCTCATTAGCATGATCACCATCATGATTCTAAAAGCATTGCTCAAAACTATGGGTTTATCACATTTAATATAACAGTACCTTGTAGATAATGTAAAATGCCTTTTATAACTGAATAAGATTACAAAGTATATGCTACATCATATCAAATATGATTGGCTTGTGTGCATACTACTTTCAATCTCCCACTTGCACTAAAGCCAATCGTCATGGTATCCAATACCCTTCTTTTCTAAGTGACGATCATCCTGCTGTTTGGATAAAGCTTCAGTAAATGGATATGCATGTTGTTCTTGAGAGTCCACTATCTCTATAGTGACTTTTTCTTCTTTCAATGATTCCTCTAATCAAATGAAAGTGCCGCAACACATGTTTGAATCCAAGATGAGACTTAGGAATTATTCCTAGTTCTGTAATGAACTTTTCATCCAAACAATCAACTTGCAGCTTCATTTACAGCTATATACTTTGTCTTTGTCACTAAACCAGCAACTCTTTGCTATTTTGGAACCTTTCTAATTCACTGCACCACCAATCAAGTTAATAATTTACCCTAAAGTGGATTTGTTATCGTCTTGGTCAGTCTGAAAAACTTGAGTCTTTTTAGCCCTCTAGTTTTAATTCAGATCTACCATGAATCATGACCACATCTTCAATACCGGTTAAGTACTTAAGATGTTTATCACTGTCTTACAGTGATCTTCTCCAGAATATGACTGATCAACATCAGACCTTGTATATTCATTGCATACATGATAATAACTCATGTGGTCTCTCTTTTATTGGAGATAATTTTAGAGAGATTCATTCCATGGCTCATCATCATGAGACCTCCCTTGGAGTTTGCCATGCTAAACGCCTTTAGCATCGAATGATTATACGTTCATTGGGTCAAGCCGAACATCCTTTTAAATTTATCTATATAGATTTATATCCCCAATTTATAGGATGCTCCTCCCAAGTTATTCATGGAGGAATGTTTAAACAATTTTATCTTTACTGATTGTAGCATTGGTGTGTTATTCCTTATTAGTAATATATCAACATATAATACTAGGAATGTCACAGTGCTCCCACTGACCTTTTTGTACACACTAGGTTCATTCTCATTTTTGATAAAATCAAACTCTTTTAATTGTCTCATCAAAATGAATGTTCCATCTTTGAGAAGCTTGTTTCAATCCATAAATGGATCATTGTAGCTTAAAACACGATTTGCTTCAACCTTTGAAACAAATTCCTCTGGCTGTATCATATATACATTCTCCTCAAGTCTTTATTGAGGAAGGACGTCTTCACATCCATTTTGCCAGATTTCGTAATAAGTTGCAATCACAAGCAAAATCCAAATGGACTTGAGCATTACCCTCTAATAAGGTTTTATTACAGTCAACTCCTTGACTTGATTTGAAACCTTTTAAACAGGTATGGTCTTATAGGTCTCCACCTTGCCATTTGCCCTAGTCTTTCTCTTTAAAGATCCATATACACCCTTTAGGCACTATGCCTTTCGGTGGAGTAACCAGAGTCTATACTTGGTTCTCATATATGGAGTCCATTTTAGATTTCATGGTCATCTGTCATTTCTCTGAGTGTCTTCTACTCATAGCCTCATCGTATATAACTGGATCATCATCCTCTATGATGTGTACCTCATCATCATCCTCTATAATGAATCCATACCTCTTAGGTATCTTCGGTGCTCTTCCAGATTTACGATTCGGTTATGGTACATTAGGTCTATCTACAAGTTCCTCGGTTTGACTTGTAGTATTTTGTGGTTTCTTGAACTCCTTCAAGATCTATTACCCTCCCACTAGCTCCTTGAATGATAAACACCTTTATCCAAGAAGGCAGCGTGTAGGATTATAGTAATAATACCCTAAACTTTCTTTAGGATATTCCACAACTCTGCACTTGTCAGATTTTGTCCTAAGCTTATCCTTTTGAAACCTTTTCACATAAGCTAGACAACTCCTTATCTTAACATACTTAAGAACTAGGAATCTTCCCTATCCATAACTTTTATAAAGTCTTGGGGCCGAATTTTGAGGTTACCTTATTTTGTAGATATGCAGCCATTTCTAGGGCATAACCCCAGATGGATACTGGAATGTCGATAAAAATCATTATGGACTGCACCATGTCCAACAAGGTAAAATTTCTCCTTTTAGATACACTGGTCAATCATTGCGTATCATGAAGCATCCATTATGAGAAAATACCATTTTGAGATGATCTAGAAACTCATTGTACAAGTATTCCTTCTTCGATCTGATCAAAGGAATCTTAATACTTTGTTAATTTATTTCACTTTCTGAATTCTTTGAACCTTTCAAATAATTCAGACTTGTATTTCATCAAATACACATGTTCAACTCTTTGAATGATCATCTCCTTTTCTTTTACTAGTTTGTTCAATTTGCAAAATTATTTTTCATGTAAGTCAAGTTTACAAAGTCCATCAAGTGATCTTTCAGTTTCAAACAAAACATTATCATTATAAATAGAACAATAATTGTTCTTAAATATAATACCAGAACCTTCTTTGTCCAATAACGGAAGTAATAATGTTTCTAAAGAGAACTGAAACATAATAACAACTTATTAACTTAATGGACTTGCCCGTAGGCAACGCTAAACTATAAGTTCCTATGGCTAATGTAGCAACTATTGCTCCATTCTCCACATGTAAGATTACTTACTCTTTGTTTAGCTTTCTACTTCTACTTAGTCTCTGCATTGGATTGCATACGTGAGAACTATAGCCAGTATCCAATATCCAAGTAGAACCTTGACTTACAAAAAGATTTATTTCAATGATGAACAAACCTATATCTTTAACCGAAGCTTCACTAAGCTTCTTCTGGTTAGCCTCTGCAAGATGTTCCTTACAGTTTCCTTTCTAGTGTCCAGACTTATTGTAGTGGAAGCAAACTTCTTTGCTATCTGCATCAGTTTTGTTCTTAGTGTCCTTAGTTATTGCCTTTCCTTATACCTTCTTTGAATTGTTCTTCTTTTAAGAAGATCCTTTGGCCCTCTTCCGCTTCCTGGAAGATTCGTCTATCAGTAAGACTTGGTCTTTCTTGGTTAAAAAGTGACTCTTTACAGTTTTCAACGTGTTTAAGCAACTCATGTAGGCTAACATATAGCTTGTTCACGTGGAAATTCACAACAAATTGTGAGAAAGAGTCCGGGAGTGATCGCAAGATCAAATCTTGGATCAACTCTTCATCCAATACAAAACCCAGTTGTCCCAATTGTTCAATCAGATTGATCATTTTTAGGACATTTGTCTATACTGTAGTGCCATCGGTTATTCTAGATTGGAAGAGCTCCTTAGATATCTAATATCTAGCAGTCCTACTTTCCTCACCATTCAACTCCTTGAAGGTGCATGAGTACAGTAGGAGCATCCATAGTTTATGCTGACGCTGAAGCTCGTAACTCATGGATGCGAACATGATGCATTGAGCCAACTGTGCATCATCTTGCCACTTTCTAAAAGTAGCAATCTCTTCCTCAAAGGCATTGTCTACAACCATTGCAGGGATAGGCATATTAAGGATATAAGATAGCTTTTCAGCCTTGAGAACTATTCTCAGATTTCTTAACTAGTCCGTGTTATTTGGTCCAGTTAATTAGCATCTAATATGCTCCGCAGTGATAGTAAATTAGACATTATAAAATTTTATAAATGAAATAGACAACATTTTAGCATACATTCATTTAATTAATTACCAAAATAAATTAGGTCTTTATTTTAAATTGGTATCTCTCACTTTTTTCATCAAACTATATTACCCTCAATATATATAGTTCGGCAAATCTAATTAAAGGTTTGCTAGTGAGAATAAAGATCCCATTTCAAATGTATATAGCCTTGTGTGTGCACAACAAAGCAGTAATATTCAATTCCTTAATAAACATCAAATGTGATAAAATAACATCTTAAATATTTAATACTCGCCTTGTGTGACACAACAAACTCATATTAAATATTTAATACTCTATCGCTTTACCATGCTAGAAGGCGACGTTCGATATTCCAAATATCTTTGAACGCTTAGGACTTAATATAATTTATTTGAGGGGTTTGTTATTATTAGTCTCATCTTGTTTAGCGCGCACGCGCACACACACACACACACACACACACACACATATATATATATATATATATAATACGTGTCATATTATTTAACATGCGAAGCATGTTGGATAATATATAATATATACATTGTAAGCATGCATATATAGAATACTATATTCTACCCGGATTGATTATGGATTTTTATTCTAGTTTGGTTCACTAGAGCCACCAAGTGAACCAAAAGGTCAAACCTAGGGTACAATAATTAAATTTAAATATAAATATTACATTTAAACCCGGACTCCATTACAAACGGGTCTTCAAGCGCTCCTTTCTCCTTGGTCTCCAATTCTTCAAAATAATTCTAACTAATCCTATTACATGAACTATTTACTATAATAGAAACCTTGATCAGCAGTCAAGGAGAAGTACATAAGAGAAAGATAGAATTTACATCAAGAAAAACTAGAGAATACGAGGTACGCAGACCCCATTTATAAAAACTCATTCATTTAAGCATCCTCTAAAATAAATCCAATCACACATTAGTTAATAGTCCATAATCAATCCTTATTTATTATCATACATATCTCGATATGCATCAATAAATAATATTCATTTCATGAATAATAAAATCATTCCATATATGCATTGATATCATTTAATGGGCAATATTAGTTAGTATAAAATCTAATTTCAACTCCAATTAGTTATCATGGAATCTAATTCCAACTCTAATTAGTTATCATGAAATCCAATTTCAATTAAAATAAACTTCTTTATTTTAATCATATTCCAAATCAAAATAAACTCTTTTATTTTAATTTATCCAATTTTGAATAAAAATAAATTCCTTTATTTTTTAATCAAATTTCAAATCAAAATAAACTCCTTTATTTTAATTTACAAAAAAAAAAAAAAAAATGAGGTCAACCCTTGATCATAAACCTTTAAAAGAAATAATCAAACAAGTCTTTAAGTCAAACTTCAAACCCAGAATTATATAGTTTAAATATTAAACATTTTGATTCATAATCAAAAGTGATTCTGGTGTAGTGGTAAGGCTTCTAACTTATGACTAATAGGTCAAGGGTTCAAAACCTTCTAGCTCCAAATTAATTATTTCATTTTTAAAGGTTGACGAGTCAGCGCCACGTCAGCAGTCAACAGTTGATCAGTCAGCCCCACGTCAGCATCCAGTGCCACGTCATCAGTTGACCAGTCAACAATTGAGCAGTCAACGTTTGACCAGTCAACGGTCAACGTTTGACCGTTAACTTTGACCAACGGATTTTTTTATTTTTTTACAACTTTTTTTTAATAAAAAAAATAAAATAATTTTACACAAACAGTTATGCCCAATTAAATTGTTCTAAACACATATCAATGTATATACAGAATCAAAACAATTAATAATTCGCATAAATTTTGGTTTTGATACCACTGTTCGGTTTGTATAACGTGAACATTCAATTAATTTACATAAATAAAGCGGAAGCGCGATAAAATCAGATTTTAAAAATTTTATACAAACCATCACCATGATCTTTCTTTATGCACAATTATTAATTAAACGAAAGAGATGGAGAATAAGAATTATACCCTTGTAGAATTCTAGCTTTCTCAGGTACAAGTTCACCTCCAATTCCTTTGCGTTCTCCTTGAATTCCACCAATTAAATTCCTTCCTTTGATCAATGTTAGCCACCCAAGTGTTTGGCCTCTAGAGGTGATCCACCAAGGAATAATATCTATTCAAGAATATGGGTGTTGGCAAAACCCTAGTTTCTATCTCTATAGAAATAGTAAGTACTCTCCACAATTCTTATGCAATAGTGTGTAACCCTAATCTATGATAAGACTTCTCTTATTTATAGATGTAGGAAAACCCTTCCCTAAACTATTTAGGATTAGGGTTTCTATTCTAATTAAACTCCTTTAATTAATTCTGCTCCTAATCCAATTAGGAATTCATGAGAGAGTACTTCTATTAATTAATTCTCAATCCCTATTAGGAATTAAATAATAGTAATAGTAATAATAATAATAACACTCCTCTTATTAATTTATATTTAATATTTCCAAAATATTAAATAATAAATATTAAGCTATTTAATTTATTCTATCTCCATAGACTAAATTAAATACACATAACTTATTATTACAATTATGTCATTTACTTCTTAAGTAAATATTTTCCTTTTGCGGTGTGACCCTTTAGGTTCTCCATATGAAACCGGTTGCGAATAAATAAATTAAAACAATTCTAATCTTATTTAAATAAATAAATTAAACTATTTAATTCATTTAAATAAATAACATTTATTCTACAATAAGGGTAAGCCCCCTTAGCGATCAACGACTTTCTAGATAATATAGATTTCAACATTAATCATAAAAGAACCTTTCAGTGAATAGTTACCGTATAATTCAACCTTCTACCATATAATGTCCCAATTAAATATAAGATATGGATTTACTGTCAAGTCTTATTTTATTTAATTATATGTATTTCAATTTTCAAATGCACAACTCTAAATAATGCAAATTAAAAACTCCTTTCTAATTTCATTCTGCCTTGGGCAGGGACTACTGAGCTGTCATTTATCGAATCACATAGGACATTCATATCTTTTACTAGACGTGGTAGATTCTTTGTTGATCATTCACCTATCTCCATGCACAACTTATTATACCCAATCATACCCTTTGATATACCCCAAAGGTCTTAAGGGACATGTCAAAGTATAACTCATCATACACAAGATACTATGATGATCTCAAGTCTAATGATCACTTGTACTACTATCACTAGAGGAATTCCTATTGACAGCCGAGTAAAACTCCATTAGGTATTCCTTAGCGAGCCACATTCAGTGAACTTATTCTCCAATAAGCACCTACATACTTGCTTTAGTGTCTCCACACAAATGATTATGAGATCAATCATCCTCTTCCTAAGAGCAAGCAACGTATGTACTAATCTATCTAGTTCACTAATCCCTTTTTTAGTAATCCAGCGATTAGGAACGATTTTAGTTTGTGAGCTATCTCGAATTTAGATCTCATTAGCATGATCACCATCATGATTCTAAAAGCATTGCTCAAAACTATGAGTTTATCACATTTAATATAACAGCACCATGTAGATAATGTAAAATGCCTTTTATAACTGAATAAGATTACAAAGTATATGCTACATCATATCAAATATGTTTGGCTTGTGTGCATACTACTTTCACGTAGAGCAGAAGAATAATGAAATTGAGGAGCTTGACATATGTCTTGGGGACATGGAATGGAAGCTGGTTCAGGCAGAGAGCTAAAAGGAGGAGTTATCAGCTGAGGTGGAGAAACTGAAGAGTGAGCTGAGAGAAGAGTCTGCAAAACGTGCTAGAGCTAAGGATGCGTGGATGAAGGTTGCTGATCATGCAGACCGGTTTAAGGATGAGGTGCAGTCAAAGAAAGCCAAGATGGATGAGATGGAGCTTGTTTTCCACACAGCGATGGATAGGGCATAGGATCAAGTTTTTCATTACCCAATTCAGTTCGAGGATCTACCGTGGAATGTGATGGATCGCAGGACAATGATTCGTATCATGAAGCAAGAGCGCGATGAAGCCATGCGACGTGGAATGTCGTTGTAGGTAAAGAATAGTAGTAATAATAAGTTGTTTTCTAAGGGAGCTAATATGATGTAAATCTCAAATGAGATAAATAGTGGGTTAGTTATGATGTGGTCTTGAAACTTTATGATTTCAGGGCAGATGATATAAATAACTATGATGCTATCTAAGTTATGTTTTAAGGCAGTAAATGAATAAAATACGGAAGTTTATCAAATGTGCTATGTGCTAAATGTTGTTTATAAATATTTAAGTTAGGACTTAAATGTTTAAGTAATTGAGCAATAATCTAATAGCGCGAATTCTTAACAGTAAAGATGTCGCCAAGAAGAAGACCAACACGTCAACAGACCCCTGAGGGATCCATAAATAACAATGACGAAACCAACGCTAATCTAATGCAACAGTTGATGGATTTGCTAATGGGAGCATTTGCGAATCAACCTCGAGTGCAGGCCATAACTTTCAAAGATTTCAAGGCTGTTGGACCCCCAGAATTTCAAGGCTCTATGAATCCGATCGAAGCACAAACATGGGTCATGGAGATAGAAAAGGTTTTTGACGTTGCTAGGGTCAGCAAGGACCAGAAGACTGCATTCGCGACATTTATGCTGAAGTTAGAAGCTAGTTACTGGTGGCAAGCTAACAAAACTCGAGGTGGTCAAGGCGTAATTCCATGGGATAGATTCAAGGAGATGTTTTTCGAAACTTATTTTCCGGCGAGTGCACAGAATCAGATGGAGGTGCAATTTCTGGAGTTAAAGCAAGGTACAATGACGGTGCCTGAGTATGCTGTAAGATTTAATGAGTTGGCGAGGTTTGCGCCATATCAAGTTAATACTGATGAGAGAAAGGCTATAAGGTTTGAGCAGGGACTGAAGCCCTGGTTGTTTAGTCGAGTTTCGATGTTCCAATTGAATTCGTTTGCGGTAGTGCTAGAGAAGGCGATTATCGCCGAAGGAGGTAGTGATTCACTGTCTAAATACAACCAAGAGCAGAAGAAGAAGAGTGCGAATGAGAATAAAGCAAGTGGTAGCCATGGTGGCATCAATCAAAAAAGGAAGTGGAATGACAGTAACTCTGGTGGCAGTCAACAGGGAAATCAGAAGAAAAAGGTGGACGCATGCAACAACTATGGAAAGAATCACGTAGGTGTTTGCTTGAAGGGTAAGAGAGTATGCTTTAATTATGGTCATGAGGGTCACATTGCACCAAATTGCCCAGGTCTGAAAAAGGGTGCATGTTTTACTTGTGGATCGAAGGATCACCTTGCTCGTGATTGCCCTAAGAAAGCTACAGGAGGAGCAAACGGAGGAAAAGGAAACAGCAGCGGTGGCAATTTGACTATCACTGGACCGACGTCGTCCAACCGACCTACCGCCCGAACATTTAACATGACGGTGCAGGATCCTGTGCAGTCTAGGGATGTGGTGTCAGGTATTATTCCAGTCAATAGTGTAAATGCTTATGTATTATTTGATTCGGGTGCTACTTGTTCCTTTATATCCGCTGATTTTGCTAGAAAATTAGAGTTACCTCACGAAGAGTTAGATTACCCTATGAACATAGAAATCGTGAATAAAGAAGTGATTCCTGTTAAGTTTATACATAAGAACTGTCGGGTAGATATTAAGGGTCATGTGATGACGGTAAACTTAATCCCAATTCGACTTGGGGAGTTTGACGTTATTCTGGGAATGGATTGGTTGTTCAACCATGGTGCAATTATTAATTGCCAAAAGAAATGTGTGAACCTTATGACTCCGTCGAAGGTAGTGTTTTATGGCAGCAAATCACCTAGACAAATGAGTTGTCTGACGATGATGTAGGCCAGGAAGATGTTGAGACAAGGATGTGTAGGATATCTAGCCTACATAGTCGATACACAAAAGGTGGGTGCAAACTGGTTTGTCTTTGTTACACATAGGTGGTTTGTTTCCTCCACCTAGTTTAGAGCTATTTCTGGTTTGTGCCATTAATCTACTCAAGCAGGTTAAGCTTTAGAAATGCAAACCTGTTCTGATACCAATTGTTAGTTTCCAGAGGCACAAAAGATATCTAGAAGGGGGGTTGAATAGATTCTTTAAAACTTTTTAACTTATTTTCAAAAGAATGACTTATCAGTTTGGTTAATAACAAGTAATTAAGCACAACGGAATAAATAATTGATAAAATCTCCCTTAAAGATAGAACAGTTATAATAGATATGATAAAGCAGTGATATAACAGTTATAACAGTTATGGCAGTTAAGGAGTGCAAAGAGATAGAGACAAAACTTTAAGTGGTTCGGAGCACAGAAGACTCCTACTCCACTGTTCTACTCCTCGAGTAGCAAATCCGCTAAGGATATCATTACAACTGAATCACAAAGATTCCTTCAAGACCCGCAGTCCTGGAACTCTAGTACACAACGTACTCTTCAAAGCCAACAGCCTTGAAACTTTGTAGACTAAGACCCGCAGTCTTAGAATCTCTTGTACCCTTTGGTACTCAGCAAGTCCAACAGACTTGACTTTGGTTGGTCACCTGATGACCCTTTCACTTGATAGAGAGTGTTTGTTTGGTTGCTACTGAGTTGCTTGAAGCATATGGTCTGACGAACTCAGTAGCAAAGCAAGATGTTTCCCTTCGGATTGTAGAATGATAGTTTGACAGATTTGATTTCTTTTAGTTGTACTTACTTGTTTGTAATCTTCAATCTGTCTACCTTATGTAGATGCTTCTGAAAATCTTTCAGTTGAAATGTGGCCGTTGCATCTAATACTCCCGTTGAGATGTGTTGCAGAACTTAGGAATAGTTTATTCCCTGTTGACAGCAGTAGTGGGATGCGTCAGCGTCCATTAGCTTGTACCAAGATAGTGGTAGAGATAGTGCCTTTTAATTCTGCATATCACGGTTGTTTGTTCCCCACTGACTTTGATTCTTCTATTAAATCATTTAAGTAATCATCAACTGTCTTGGGCAGGTCATTCTACTGATATGGATGTTGGCAATTCATTATGAGCAACTTAGAGTATTCAATTAAGATTTGGGTTGTTTGTCTGACGTGCTGACTCTACGATCTTGCTAGTCGTAGCGTCGTCGGTATGATTGTAGAGTTGCTTGTCTTATAAGACTTGATGCTTGCAGATGTTCACTGTGATCTTCATATTTCACTTTGACCACTCCAAGATAGCATCAATGCTTTGCCTTATATTCTTCTTCAGAAATACTGATTTAATCTTTAAAAATATTGGCAGAGATAACTCTACGATTCTGATCTTGGTTGAAGACATCCTTTGGGAATCGTAGAACGACTGGCTATGTTGAATCTACGATCCTGAGAGTTAGCATTGTGATGTTGAGACAACTCTACGATCTGCCGAGAGAGCTCTACGTCCTGCCAAGAGTGTTTTATGTTTGGCCGAGAGACCTCTAAGTCCTGCCGAGAGTGCTTTATGTTCTGCCAAGAGAACTCTACGATCTGCCGAAAGAGTTCTTCGTCCTGCCGAGAGTGCTCTACGATCTGTCAAGCTTTACTCTACGTTTGCCTGGCAAATTCTGCGATGGCAAACTTGACTCTGCAAAGTTGGCTGGACTCAAAGTTGGCTGACTGCTCTACGATCCTTCACTGGATGTTTGTACAGTACTCTACGATCAGTCTATTTCAGCACATACGATCAACCTAACACTTTTGATCTTTTCTAATCTAAGTCCTTATACATCATATCTTTTAAGGACTTTACAATTTAACTACTTATACATTAAGAACACAACATCAAATTTAAACCATGATTCCTAACAAATCCTATTGCTATGATTCCATGTTGACCGTTAGTAAATCTCGTTGCCTTAGCCTCTCTTAGACATTCACAATTGCATTAGAATCTTCAAAAATAAGCTGGTTACAGTCAAGTACTTGGTTGTGTACTATGGGAATAGGATTAGAAGAAATCCTAGTTGGAAATTAAGAGAGATGCAAGAAGAGATAAAAGTTAAAACTGAAGTTAAATGTTACAGAGGTGAAGTGCATGAGGGTTAGACAATTAGCATCGCAGGGGATTCAATAGGTTATAAAGGATCATTATGCAAGGGTGTGGGACTTTAGTGTTGAGATAGTTAAGAGTAACAAGAATAATATAGTTAATATAAAAGCAACAAGAGGATGATACACTGTTAATCTTGAGCAGAAAAGTTATGCATGTATGGTGTGAGACTTGACAGTAGTCCTTTGTTCTCATATTGTTAGAGTAATTCATTCTATTTATAAAACCCCCTAGACTATGTGGCTCACTGGTATACTAGGGACACTTACATTAAAATTTATTCTCATACCCTAGAAGTATTAAATGGGGATGATTTTTAGGACTTTACTGAATGTAATATCATGCTGCCTCCACCAATGAAAAAGAAGTTGAAGGGAAGGCCACAAAGATTAAGAAGAAAAGAGCAATGGGAAGATGGAGCAAATAACAACAAGGTAGCTAGGGTGTCAAGGAAAGGGAGGAAGATGAACTGCATCATATGTAAGGGATAGGGTCACAATCGAGTCAGGTGTCCAAAGCACCCGACTCTGCCTGGACATTCTGCATAAGCATAAGCTCAAGTCCCCAAGGTGAAAAAGAGTTATGCCATCTATTCCTTCAAGATGCTGTAAGGGTAAGTTTTTTTAAACATATGCACAAGTACATATAAGTTCAATAAATGTAGAAGCAATATAATATAAGTTTATTTTATTAACTTTGCGAGGGATGTTGTTTTAATAGGCTAATGGGAGTGGAAAGGGAAAAGAAAAAGTTGATGACTATGCTAGAAAGCCAAATGACAAAGTTATATTTGTAAGTATTACTTCAATTTAATTTATGTGAAATAATTTACTAAGGTTATTTAGTATTGTTACTAAGTGTATAAATCTGATTTGTGCTCAGTGATACTAATTTACATTACCTGTTATGTACTTCTAATTAGATGTCAACTCTAACCCTTGTGAGGAATAAAAAGACCTCAAAAAACAACTGTGGAAGGCTGTATTCCACCATACCAGGTCAATATAAGGAAAAGACAAGCAAACACACAAAATTCCCAATCTTTAACATGCATGTTATTTAAAACACTAAGGTAGAAGGGTGGAACTAACACAAAACAGTAGCATGTAGTTCAGTTTAATTACTAGTTTGTGGGAACAGTATTTATGTTATATATTTTGGTATAGTTTGGTATAACTTAATAGCTCTTTTGCATAACGTTTTTGTATAGCTAGTGATAGTGATGTAAGGAAGCCAGGGAAATTTATTTTGATTGTTTTTGGTAAATCTTGAACTAGGTCATATGTTGGGATAGTGATGCAAGGAAGCCAGGAAAATTAATTATAATGGTACAAATTGATCAATGTTATATGACTAATGGTTATTAATGTTTTAGTCTTGGTTCAGTTTTGGTTTGGTCATCACTTATATAATGTGATTACGAATTGCATTCATAACTTTGGTGCAGTGTGTGAGTTGGTTGTGACATTTATTGTTTGACATTCATTACTGATCAAGGTAGAAATGTGGCATTCATAACTTTGGTGTAGTTACGGTTGTTTGGTGTAGTAAGGGCTGTTTTTTTTTTGCATTAATACTTTGTTTCTAACACAACTTAAAAATGTCATACCAAATACACTAAAAGAACAAAATGCTCTATTTTTCCATTTCATTTATTACAATCAACAACTTCAAATACCAAACTTCCACAATTACAATAAAAAATATCAACTATCCTAGAAAATTACAATCATCCATCCCAATGTTGTTTTACATCACTATTACTCAAAAAAATTAAAAACATCAACCATGAACAAATTAGAACAATACACATCCTTGTGAGTTTTTTTTGAGTTTTTTTATTTATTATTTTTTGGGCATTTTCCCTCTTTAATTCTTTGACCAAACTTGATTCACTTCCATTCTCAAAGAATTTTAGCTTTTGTATTTCTTCATTCGCAGAGCATAGTTCACCCCTCAATTTTTTTTATCACTTCCCTTGATCTTTCAGTGAATGGAGGGTCACACCACTCGAAAAGTCGACAATACATCTTTGGCTCATGCTCAAATAAACAATAGAGGAAGATTTGTGAGTAAAACCCCCCTTTTTATTTCATCCCAAAAAATTTAAAAAAATTACAAATTCATATACCTTGTACCTGCTACAACCAACAAATCTTCTACCTAGGTCTAGGGTTCCATCTTTTCCATACTTCCCATATGGGTGTAACGATTCCACAGCCGCAGACGATGGGATTGAATGAGGAGTCGCACTCAGAATTTGCAAATTTGGTCACCATTTTCCTTTTATAAGAGCTCTCTACCCCCACTTGAGGTACTCATCTTCCCTAAATACACCTAATGTTTAGATATATATTCTCATGGGCTTGATCGGGCTTCTCATCTTGGGCTCAGCCCAAATGCCCATCATGCTCAGCGAGTTACAAGGGGACTCTCTAGTCCGAAAAGGCTTGGATGAGATTTTTAAACCCTTGAGGCTCCTTACTGGTTAATACTCCCATTGGATCAAGGTAATTGGATCTAGGTCCAATAAGAATTCTAGGTAGAACACTCTTAATTGGGTTAGTAAGTGACCAAGTAAATCCTATAAATACTCAAGGAACAATGAAGGCAAGGTACGACATGATTTTACCCTACTAAATATTTGACCTCTATTGTTAACACACCTTGAACCTATTACTTACTTTTACACCGGAGGAGTCCACAAACGGCCCAAGCCGTTGGGACTTTTGTTCAGGTACACGTTCGACGAGTTGGTTGAATGCGCGGACAGAATCAAGCGTTAATATTGGTGCTAAAATGAGGGCCTTTTAGTAGTAATCTCTGTTTTTAATCAAAACAATTCATATGGCGACTTCACGATCACAACGAAGCCACCACAATCCACATGGACCGACTAGTCTCGATCATACCCCGAGACAGTAGCGGAGAGGAAACAATGCCTCCAGCAAATTCTCGACCGTAAAAAGGGCTCTCGATCTCCAGCAAGAAAAGCTAGATAAATAGTACATGGAATTGAATGAAGCTGGGCAAAATCTTTTGAGCCAGAGAGGCTCAGCCTCCCGCTCAACACCCTATAGACGAAGAGACGATCGACCTCCTAGGAGACATCGAGACGACGAGGCAGTCCAATCTAGATCTATTTACACCAGAGACCTGAGAAAACGGGCTCGGTCACCTTCAAGAAGAAACCGGTATGAAAGTTCTAGAAGAAGCAGTAAGAGGAGCTACACCCGAGCCTCTCCTTTCACCAGAGACCTTGCTAATGCAAAGATTGACAGAAAAAATAAAGTTCCGTCGAACTTGGAGATGTATGACAGAACCGGAGATCCCCATGATCACACTTTCACTTTCGAGCAGACCATGCTCTTCTATGGTCATGATGAGGCAGCCATGTGCCACCTATTCCTATCCACCCAGAAGAAAACTGCCCGAGAGTGGGTTATCTCCCTTCCCCCTGTGTCTATACGCTCGTGGGATGACTTGCAAGAACAATTTCACACCCAGTTCGGTAGTAACAAAAGACGTGCTAAAATGATCACATCCCTCGTGTAGGTTAAACAGAGGCCGAACGAAACGCTTCGGCAATATATTAAAAGATTTCGACAAGCCATATCCGAAGTCAATGAAATAGATCCGAAGCAGGTTATCCACTTTTTGACTATGGGATTAAACGTGGACAAATCTAGCAGGTTGATCGAAGAAATCATCTCTAAAGCACCTGAGTCCTTGCCCGAAGCTTATGAGAAAGTGGATGAGTTTGTTGAGTTGGAAGAGGTACTTGCCAATCTTCGGGGTACCTCGAAAAATACAGGTGATTTTCACCAGAGAGACCCCTGAGGCGAAGACGCCGATAAAAAATATAACAATAACAAAGGGAATGACAAGAATGACTCTCATGACAATCGGCAACGAAAGAATGATGGCTCAAAGGACCGAGGAAATAGAGACAATGACAAAGATCCTCTAACCTTGAGTAGAGCTGTTATCATCAAAGAAATCAAAAATCAGCCTTTTTATGAAAAGCCCCCGAAGATCCGAGTCTTCGCCAGACAGAAGAACGGAGACAGATATTGTAATTATCATGAAGCCAAGGGGCATGACACAGAGGAATGCTATCAGTTAAAGGACTTTTTGGAAAAGCAAGTGCGAAAAGGTAATCTGGACTGTTACATAGCTGATCAGTATAAACCAAGTCCTTTTGATCGGATAGCACCACCACCACCTTTGGGAGCTGCAAGGGGAGTCGTAGATGTTATCTCCGGCGGGCCGATATCGGTCATGTCTAATAGAAAAAGAAAAGCCTTCACCAGAGAAGTTCACCAATTATCTGGGCAGCCTCAGACTGCCGCAACCGAACCCATAACCTTCTCCGATGAAGATTACCCTCCGGGAATAGTTACGCCGCATCAAGATGCCCTAAACATCACAACTTAAGTGGGAACCATGGATTTAAAATGGATGCTAGTGGACAACGAGAGTTCAGTCGATGTACTTTATAGCCATGCATATAATCGGCTGGATCTGGGGGGAAGAAAGCTGGAGATATGCAACGAGTCCCCGTTATATGGCTTCGGAAATAACCCAGTCCAAATAGCAGGAACGATTGAGTTACCGGTGATCTTTTGCACAGCTCCGAAATAGGCTTCCATCATGATAAGATTCTATGTAGTCCAGGTAGAAAGTAATTACAATGCTATCCTGGGAAGAACAATCCTATCAGCCCTAAAAGCAGTCACCTCGATTCCGTACTTAAAAATGAAATTCCCAACCGAAAATAGAATCGGCGAAGTTATTGGGGATCAGGACCTATCCCGAAGATGTTATCTTCAGATGATTCAGGCGACTTCCGTAAGGGTCAGTAAACAGAAAACTACAATAAAGATTGAGCTAGAACCCTTTACGGAAGGAGGCTTAGAGCCGATAGCAATGCCTGCTGAAGAGACTGAAGAAATACTGTTGTTTCTAGAAAACAGCGAGAAAATAATATAGATCGGTACAGGCTTACCGACGGATGTCAGAACTAGGCTCATTGACTTAATAAGAGAATACTCAGATATTTTTGCATGGACTCTAGCCGATATGCCAAGGATAGACAGGAGTGTAGTCGAGCACAAACTAAGCGTCAATCCTAACTACAAGCCTGTCAAGCAGAAAAGGCAGAATATAGCTCCCGAATGACAAAAGGTAATTGATGAAGAAATTAAAAAGTTATTGGCCGCTAACTTTATCTTTGAAATAATTTATCCAGAATGGCTCTCCAACGTGGTGCTGGTGAAAAAATATAACGGGAAGTGGAGGATGTATGTGGAATACACAGATTTAAACAAGGCGTGTCCGAAAGATTATTATCCTCTCCCGAACATCGATCAGCTAATCGATTCCACTTCGGGACACACTTTAATGAACTTCCTTGATGTTTTCTCCGGGTATAACCAAATTGCCATATATAAACCAGATATCCCGAAGACATCCTTTATCACACACCGAGCAATCTACGCCTATAAAGTCATGTCTTTTGGTCTCATCAATGCTGGGGCAACTTATCAACGAATGATGAACAGTGTGTTCAGAGATCAGATTGGGAGAAACATGAAAGTCTATGTGAACGACATGATTGTCCGAAGCATGAGAGATGAAGACCACCTGTTAGATCTCGAAGAATGCTTCCGGAATGTAAGGATCTACGATATGAGACTTAACCCCGCCAAATGCACTTTCGGTCTCGGGTCAGGCAGATTCTTGGGATACATGGTTAGCCGAAGAGGGATAGAGGCGAATCCCGAGAAGATATCGGTTATCCTTGAGATGCAGTCCCCAAGGAACTTTAAAGACGTCCAACGGTTAACTAGAAGACTCGCTGCTCTTCGGAGATTCGTAGCCCGATCAATAGAGAAATGTCTTCCTTTCTTTAATATACTGAAAGGGGCTCAGAACCAGAAGACATTCGTTTGGATAGAAGAATGCCAAGATGCCTTTGAGCAAATCAAGCGATACATCTCCTCTCTTCCGATCCTCAGTAAGGCTATCCCCGAAGAGGATTTACAGTTATATCTATCTGTAACACAATTAGCAGTCGGGTCGGCCTTAATCAGGGAGGATTCACAAGGACAGAAGCCGGTCTATTATGTAAGTCATGCTCTTCAGGATGCAGAAATCAGGTATCCAAACCTAGAGAAGTTGACGTACGCACTGGTCATTTCTAGTTGGAAGCTTCGACATTACTTTCAGGGGAGAACAATCATCGTATTCACAGATCAACCCCATCGAAAAGTGTTGTATAGACCCGAATCTTCAGGAAGGTTAGCAACATGGGCTGTAGAGTTAAGCTAATTTAATATTGACTTTCATCCTCGGACAGCAATCAAAGCACAAGCCCTTGTTAACTTCATCATTGAGTGCTCCTTTCCCGAAGAGAAGGAAGAAGACCCAGCTGAGATATCCGATCCATTGTCTACAACGGATTCAACATGAACCTTGTTCATTGATGGGTCTAGCATAGGATCACATAGCGAAGCCGGAGTAATCCTTACCTCGCCTGAAGGATTCAAGGTGTAACAGTCCATCGGATTCGGGTTCACAGCCACCAATAATATTGCGGAGTATTAAGCACTTATAGCGGGACTGAAATTGGCTCGAAGTCTGGAGGTGAAAAATCTGGTGGTTACAGTGACTCCCAACTACTGGTAAAGAAAGTCTTAGGAGAATATGAGGCCAGGGAAGCGCACCTTCAGGCCTATCTTCAGCTTGTGCATACACTCCTTACCCACTTTCCTAAGTATCAAATCATCGGGATAATTAGATCAGAAAACACAATGGTCGACGCTCTTTCAAAGTTAGCTATAACGGACCAAAGAGATTTGGAAGGATCTGTTTACCTAGAAAACTTACAGCAACCAAGCATAACGGTCCAAACAGTGATAGACATTGAATCCGAAAACTCCTGGATGACTCCCGTACTCAAATTTTTAAAAAGCGACGAACTACCCAAGGACAAAGCTTTGGCCCGAAGGATAAAGTTCAAGTCTACAAAATACTGTCTCATCAAAGATAAGTTATACAGAAAATCTTACTCATCGCCGTTACTTCGATGCCTGGGTTTGAGGGAATCCGATTACGCACTTTGGGAAGTTCACGAGGGAATCTGTGGAGATCATGTTAGAGCAAAGACACTTGTACATAAGATATTAAGACAAAGATATTTTTGGCCAACCATGCTTCAGGATGCCAAATACTTCATTAAAAATGTCATAAGTGTCAACTATTTACTTCAGTACATCATCAGCCTCCTGAAAAGCTTACTCCAATACTATCTCCGATACCTTTTGCAGTTTGGGGGATAGATATCCTCGGACCACTCCCGCAGGATAAAGGTCAAGTGAAATTCGTGGTTGTGGCAATTGACTATTTCACCAAATGGGTTAAAGCCAAACCTCTCGCAAAGATTATCGAGAAGACATGTCTTCAGTTTTTTAAAGAGCATGTGGTTTATTGGTTCGGCATCCCAATGGTCCTAGTCTCAGATAATGGTCTACAGTTCGTGGGGAAAGAGTTTGAAGGCTTCCTGAAAGAACTTAACATCTAACATCGACGGACCTCTGTAATGCCCGTGAATTTTGAACGTCCTTATTAATTAAATCTAATTTAATTTAATGAGTTAATGTTGTGTTCTATTTAAACCAACTTGGGTTAATTGGTGGGAGATGTATAAGATGTGTTTATACTTGTGTTGGCAGGTATGATATAATTATGGTTAAGAAATAACCATAGGTGAGTCAAGTGTAGGAATTTGTGTGTAATGACTAAAATGGCCAAGAGTGGTTAATAACCAAGGTAATCATGAAGGGGCAATAACCACTGTATATCCCAGTGGTTAATAACCAATGAAATGATGGCGGGATAATAACCATTGTGTTTAACCAATGTAATGATGGCAAGATAATAACCAATGTTTAATAACCAATGGAAAATGGCTAATAACTAATGGATAATTAAGATTTTGAGAAAAGACTATTTTAACCTTGAAGGAGGTTGGAAAATGACTAAATTACCCTTGAGGAAGTTGCTAGGAAACTTCCTATTATTGACGAATTGACCGAATTGCCCTTGCCTAGTCATGGTTAATGACTATGTTGCCCATGGTCTTTATTTTTCCTATAAATAGGGCCCTCACCAAAGATAATAGGGGTTGGCTCCCTTATTATTCATCTCCTAAGAGAGTTGAGAGCATTGAGAGCATTGGAAGGCATTTGAGAGCAAAAGAAAATATATTGAGTCACCAAGGAGTGAAGGAGACCTAGCTAGTTCATATCCTTTTTCGGATCATACTTGGAAGGAAGAGGAGGATAGCCACTAACTCTAGGTATACATCTTCATTCTCTCAAACCCTAGTTTCCTTGTTGATATTAAATGGCTAACATATATTAGTGGTAGTCATTTATTTGTGTTGGGGTTTCTATGGCTTATTGGTTGGAGGTTGTGGAAGAAATGAAATATTTATAGATCTAGGTTTTATTTTGCTAGATCTATGTTTTATTTTGCTAGATCTATGTTTTATTTTGCTAGATCTATGTTTTATTTTGCTAGATCTATGTTTTATTTTACTAGATCTACGTTTTATTTTGTTAGATCTAAATTTTATCTTGCTAGATCTATATTATTGCAAAAAAAAAAAAATAATATGTTTATCAAATATGGTTTAAAGCTATATAGGAAGAGATCTTGGTCTTGTATGCCTTATTAATAGCATATATAGGTTTTAAAAATTTTGTAACATGTTTTGGTGGGTTGTATGCTAAAACATGGGAGTAATATTATTTATTGGAGTATAAAATTTATGGGTGAAAAATATTGATTTAAGTCATAAATATTTTATCTTAATATTAGAAATATTTTTGTAGTCATGAATATATTTTTTTTTGAAATTTATTTGGAGTATAAAACTTGTTTAATGGTGATTGGAACTCATTTGGTGTGAAGGAAAAAAAAAAAAACAAAAAAAAAAAAAAAAAAAAGGAACCAAGTCCCTGGAAGCCCTGCGCTCAGCCGAACCACACCTGGCCGCGCATGGCGCGCCAGGGGTGCAACCCTGGCCGCGCATGGCGCGCCAGGCTTAAGTTGGGTTGAACGAGCGAGCACCAAACGGCGTCGTTTGGGGCCGCGGGTTGGGCAGGCGCGCAATGCGCGGGCGGACGATTTCCGCGGGAATTTACCATTTTGCCCCTCCGTCCGGATTTCAACTTATTTACCATATTGCCATCCAGACCTATTTTAATTAATTTAAAATACTTTAATAATATTATTAAATTTTGTAAAATTAGTAAATGTACAAAAATTAAGTTTACACATTAAATCTTATATTTTCTGAATATATTATTTATTAATTATTGTTTAATTATTATTAAATAATGATTAAGGATAATTAAGAATTGTAAATTAATTATTTATTATTTGATTAACTTTAAATAATAAATAAACTTAATTAGTTATTATTTATTATTAAATAATAACTAAAGATAATTATTACTTACTAATTAATTATTTATTATTTGATTAACTTTAAATAATAAATAAACTTAATTAGTTATAATTTATTATTAAATAATAACTAAAGGTAATTCATATTTACTAATTAATTATTTTTTTATTAACTTTAAATAATAAATAAATATAATTAGTTATTATTTATTATTAAATAATAACTAAAGATAATTGTTACTCACTAATTAATTATTATTTGATTAAACTTTAAATAATAAACAAACCTAATTAATTATTATTTAATCTTAAATAATAATTAAAGACAATTAAAAATTTATAATTCGATTATTATTTAATTAATAATTAAATAATAAGTGAATATAATTAGTTATTAATTACTATTAATAATAACTAAAGATAATTAATTAATTACTATTTAATAGTAATTAAATGAAGATAGAGTTAATAAAATAGAGAGAGTTTAATAACCCATTAATTAAACAATCATAACAAATTGTTTAAGGGTTTAATAAATGAATATTACTTAAGAAAGAGTAATGTTAATTAATTTAACAATTATAATAAATTGCTTAAAGGTTAATAAGTGATTATCACTTAAGGGAAACATGGTTAATTAATTAAACCATCAACCTAAGGATCAATTAAGTGTCTTATAGGATTTACGATAGTTTATGTGTGCTATGTGATTTGCTTAATTGTTAAATAAATAGCATAAGAAAGCGTATCGATATACAACTACGCAGTACTAATTGATAGATCAACATTATCAATGTTAGGTTCTTCAAGGACAATTAGTTAAAGCTAGAATTGTTGTAGCTGAGCAGACAGGCAAGTTCCCTAACTCAAACTCGAGTTATTATTTTCGAAGCATGTTAGTGAATAATTATTGTTGATTATTCACATCTATACTGGTTATTGAGACTCGCACCTTGTGCAATCATTTTCGTGCCCTATTATTATTGAACTGTATATTCAATTGAAGTTCTTTCAGGCATGAATTATTTATAAGATAGATCTATGCTATTTGTATCAGCTAGATCAAGCATGTCTAATTTGTTAAATCAAAGGTATTTTAAAAGCTGTTCTTATTATATTGTCATGTAAGAACTCTTGGCTGAGCAAAGGATAAATTTGATTTAAGGCATGATATCAATGTCGGTTATTAAGTGTTTATGCATAAATCACGGGGTATGAAAGGCTGATCCCCTTGATTACCAAAACTTTTTAAGAGGTCCAGTCTAAGTGCTGAGAACCTTGGCAAATGTCCCTGGTTATTTCAAACCACTCAGTAATTGAATTTCAATTATTCGAATATTCAAGCGTTGACTATTAATTCACGTTTCTTCACTATTTTATCCTGTTGTTGAACATTGAAAGCAAAACTTCTTTCTATTCATGATATATCTCCCTTGTGTATAAACTTGCTAAGCAAACTAGTTGCTTACCCTTGCTATATCATGATCTTTATTTCAGCTAAGGCAGAAACGTCTAGGGGAGACAAAGGAAAAGGGAAGGTGCAAGAGTAGATGCCCGTTAGTGCCTATGTACTAGCTATTTCCGAATGTGGTTTGATTAAGTGAACCCTTATTTGTATTAAGAGTACGTTTTATGTTAAGGTTAAAGAACCTTGGGACCAGAATTGTAAGACTTTATTTCCATTCGATAAACAATGTATGTTTATTATTCCGCATTTAGTTAGATAGTATGTTTGTCGTCGAATTATCGTGAGCACCGAATTCGAGGTTTGGAAACCTGGATTTGGGGGCGTCACAGGTTGGTATCAAAGCTATAGGTTATAAACGTTAGGAACAAGAAACCTAGGATATAACCTTAGTAGAAAACTCACATAGAGTATGTAGGTGATGGGTCGGGGAAATTCATAGAGTTCTAGTCGTACCGAATAAAATATCATTTCATTTCATCAATGAATATATTTTATTGTGGTACTGATGTTGATTTATTTGTGTGGTGTTTGTAGGATGTCGGACGAGAGTCAAGATAGCTGTCCAGTGAACCAGGAGCCCATAGAGCCTGATGTGATAGGAGGTTTGCTGGCGAGGAACGCCGAGCTAGAGGTTAGGGCTAAACAATTAGAGGCGCAGAACCACATCCACCAGATTTCTGAACAGCAGTACCAGGACGCTGCTTACCAGGCCCAGGCTGAGTTAGCCGAGTTGCGAGGGAGGCTGCTGCTAAGGGAGCTGCAGTTAGGACAATTGAAGGATGAGGTAAAGGCTAAGGATGCGAAGATAGTTGATTTGGAGTGAGCCTTAGACATCGTCTGGATGCAGTTCGACGCCAGATGGATGGATCTGCCCTCCAGTAGCGAGAGCAAGCGTTGAGTTGCATTCACCTTGTGTCCCTTAGAGGATAGTTGGAAGTGGGTGGTTATGCTTTGAGCAGTGTTATTGGTACTACCATTTGGTTTACTAGAAATTGTATTAACCTCAGCAAGGTGCGAGGTAGTTCGTAGGTAGGATGTACTTCCCAACTATGTAGGTAGGAAAGAATGGTTTAAATGAATCCCACCTTTTGTTATATTAAATGGGATGGTAGTAATTATGACAACATGCCTGTGATAAACGTGTAAGACGCTAAAGTCGGTATATGAATATAGATGCATTATTATGGTATGTGCTTGAGAATTTTACTTGATATACCATTTATGCAATGATTATGTTAATTCAGTAAAACTGAATCGGTATCTTAGTAACTTAAATCACTAATCGGAAAGCAGAATTCCCGAGGTTGGGTAATCTAAAACTCCCACACAAGAGTCATGTGATTATTATATTACATGCTGAATACTTATGTTTTAAGGAAGCCCGAGTAACGTGTTAGGGTTTGCTTAAACAGATAATGCCGCCCAGACGAATCCTACGTAACCAAGGGATCGAAGAGTCAGTTAACAATGTAGAGGAAACTCCACCAAACCCAATGCAAGATTTTGTGAACATGATGGCAGAAGCCTTGCGAAATCAAACCACTACTACAGGAAACCAGACAGGCAACCACTTAGCCAATTTTAAAGACTTCAAGGCAGTAGGGCCTCCGGAGTTTAGAGGAACAGCGAACCCGATAGAGGCCCAGTCATGGATAAAGGAGATTGAAAAGGCCTTTGTCATCGCTAGAGTCGCTGAGGAGCAGAAGACAGTTTTTGCTACTTACTTAATGAAAGGTGAGGCTAACTTCTGGTGGGAAGCCAATCAGAACAAAGCTGGAACTGGAGTCGTGGCGTGGGAAGCTTTCAAGACGTTGTTTTTCGAGAATTACTTTCCTGAGAGTACGCAGGCAAAAATGGAGATCAAGTTTTTTAGAGTTGAAGCAGGAAAACTTGTCAGTGTCAGAGTACGCTGCTAAATTCAATGAATTGGCTAGATTCGCCCCACATCAGGTGGACACTGAGGTGAGGAAGGCCAGGAGATTCGAGAATGGGATTAAAGCCGTGGATCTACAGTAAGGTAGCGGTTTTGCAAATTACATCGTTCTCAACCTTGCTGGAGAAAGCTCTCATTGCTGAAGGTGGAAGTGAAGCGGTTTCAAGATATAATCGGGAAAGGAACAAGAAGAAGGTAGAAGGAGGAAATATGAATGTTAGCAGTGGTGGCAGCAACAGTAGGAAGCGTCAGTGGAGCAGTGGGGGTAGCAATTCTGAAATACAGCAAGGGAGCACGCAACAGAAAAGGCCGGTATGTGGGAATTGCGGAAAGGGTCACTCGGGAGAGTGTATGAAGGGGAAGATGGTCTGTTATACCTGTGGACAAGAAGGGCATATCTCGCCCAATTGTCCTAAGGCGAAGAAAGGAGGTTGCTTCACTTGTGGAGAGATAGGACATCGGAGCAAGGAATGTCCCCGGAAGAGAAACATGGAAGGCGGAAACGGCAATAGGGGCAACAACTCGAGGGCAACCAGTGGAGGACCAACCCAGCCAAATAAGCCAACAGCGAGGACCTTCAACATGACAGTACAAGATGCTGTGGCATCCAGAGAGGTGGTGTCAGGTATTATTCCAATCAACAACATAGATGCCTATGTGCTATTTGATTCGGGAGCTTCATGTTCTTTTGTTTCTGATGAATTTGCTCAAAGACTTAATTTACCTAGTGAACTGTTAGAACACCCGATGAATGTAGAAGTAGCAAACAAGGAGATTATACCCGTAAACTACATTTATAAGAATTGTTGTGCTGATGTGAGAAGGTTTAAGCTTAACGTGGACTTGTTGCCGATTCGTCTTGGAGAATTCGATGTAATCCTTGGGATGGACTGGTTAGCAAGCCACGGGGCGGTCATTGACTGTAAGAAAAAGTGCATACACCTGCAGACTCCGGGTAAGTCGAAGGTGGTGTTCTATGGTAGTAAATCGCCAGGACAATCGTGTTGTCTGACGATGATGCAAGCAAAGAGATTGCTTAAGAAGGGTTGTATAGGTTATTTGGCTCACGCGGTAGATACTCGACGGGTCGAGGGTGAACTGAGTCAGATACCCGTTGTAAGGGAATTCGCTGATGTCTTCCCAGATGAACTTCCGGGACTGCCACCGGTTAGGGAGGTAGAATTTGCAATCGACTTGGTACCCGAGACGGCACCGATTTCTAAGGCGCCTTACCGAATGGCACCAGTAGAGATGAAAGAGCTGATGGTTCAATTGCAGGAACTGTTAGACAAGGGTTATATCAGACCAAGCGTGTCACCCTGGGGAGCGCCAGTTCTGTTCGTAAAGAAGAAGGATGGCTCGATGAGGCTTTGTATTGACTACCGTGAGTTGAACAAAGTTACGATTAAGAATAGGTATCCGCTGCCCAGGATAGACGATCTGTTTGATCAACTCAAGGGAGCGAAATACTTTTCGAAGATTGATTTAAGGACGGGATATCATCAACTAAGGGTGAGGCAGGAAGATATCCCGAAGACGGCATTCAGAACTCGTTATGGACATTTCGAGTTCCTGGTTATGTCATTTGGACTGACAAATGCACCAGCGGCATTCATGGATATGATGAACAGAGTGTTCAAGCAATATTTGGACAAGTTCGTGGTAGTATTCATCGATGACATCTTGGTGTATTCAGTGACGGAGGAGGAACATGCTGAACATCTAAGGATTGCTTTGGAGGCATTAAGAAGGGAGAAATTGTACGCAAAGTTTTCAAAGTGTGAATTTTGGTTGCAGAGGGTGCAGTTTCTTGGACACGTCATTGACAGTAATGGTGTTTCGGTAGACCCAGCAAAGGTGGAAGCCATTATCAACTAGGAGCAGCCAAAGACGCCAACAGAGATCAGAAGTTTCCTGGGGTTAGCGGGATACTATCGGAGATTCATCCAGGATTTCTCGAAGATAGCATCACCGTTGACCAATCTAACTAGAAAGACAGTAAAGTTCGTTTGGACAGAGAAGTGCGAGGAGAGTTTCTTGGAGTTGAAGAAGAGACTTAGCCAAGCACCAGTGTTGGCATTACCAGACGACACTGGAGGTTTTGTAGTATACAGTGATGCGTCACACAAGGGCCTTGGTTGTGTACTAATGCAGCACGGCAGGGTCATTGCGTACGCTTCACGCCAGCTGAAGGACTATGAGAAGGGATACCCGACTCATGATCTGGAATTAGCAGCAGTAGTGTTCGCCTTGAAGATTTGGAGGCACTACCTATATGGAGAGAAGTGCGAGATATATACAGATCACAAAAGTCTGAAATATATCTTCACTCAGAAGGAGCTGAATATGAGGCAGCGCCGATGGTTAGAATTAATCAAGGATTACGATTGTGAGATTCTGTACCATCCGGGCAAAGCAAATGTAGTGGCAGATGCCCTGAGTAGGAAAGGCAGAGAGAAGTTGATGAGGCTTACAACTCAGGCAGAGCTGATAAAGGACTTTGGACGCCTGGAACTGGAGGTTAAGTATCCAATGGAGACGGACGAAAAATTGTTCACCGTGACAGTGGGTCCGACTCTACTGGATAAGATAAAGGAGGCTCAAGAATTTGATGAAGAATGCATTGGCATTAAGAAGCAACTATCGGAAGGAAAAACGTTGAAGTTCAAGGTTGACAGCACGGGTCTGCTGAGATTCGAGGAAAGGATCTGGATACCCTATGTACCAGACTTAAGGGAAGAAATATTGCAGGAGGCCCATAATACAAGATTTTCGGTACATCCAGGTAGCACCAAGATGTATCAAGATCTTCGTCAACATTATTGGTGGCCGCATTTGAAAGGGGAAGTTGCGGAATTCGTCAGCCGGTGTTTAACTTGTCAGAGGGTCAAGGCAGAGCACCAACGGCCGAGCGGATTGTTGCAACCCTTAGAGATTCCTGAGTGGAAGTGGGAGCACATCACTATGGACTTTGTGGTAGGACTCCCGACAACACAAAAGGGTCTAGACGCCATCTGGGTGATCGTAGATCGTTTGACCAAGTCTGCCCACTTTCTACCAATCAAGATCAGGTACAAATTGGAACAGTTGGCGAAACTTTACGTGAAGGAGATAGTATCGCGACACGGAGTGCCGGTATCTATTGTGTCTGACAGAGATCCGCGTTTCACGTCAAATTTTTGGAGAAGTCTACAGGAAAGGATGGGGACACAATTGAGAATGAGTACGGCGTATCATCCTCAGACCGATGGTCAGAGCGAGCGAACAATTCAAACCCTAGAAGATATGCTCCGGGCAGTTGTGATGGACTTAGGAGGCAGCTGGGACGATCACTTGCCATTGGTAGAGTTCGCTTACAACAACAGTTATCACGCTAGCATCGGTATGCCACCGTACGAAGCGTTATATGGGAGGAAGTGTCGAACGCCGTTGTGTTGGGATGAAGTTGGTGAACGGAGATTGTTGGGACCAGAATTGGTACAACAAACAGTGGAAATCATTAAAGTAATAAGGCAGCGGTTAGTAGCAGCCCAGGATCGTCAGAAGAAGTATGCCGACTTACATCGTCAGAAGCGAGACTTTGAAGTTGGCAGCTATGTATTTTTGAAGGTATCTCCCTGGAAAGGGAAGATCCGCTTTGGGAAGAAAGGCAAGCTGAGCCCTAGGTTCATAGGACCTTTTGAAATATTAAGGAAAATAGGCGAAGTGGCATACGAGGTAGCATTACCTCCTGAACTTGAGCACATTCACAATGTATTTCATGTATCAGTGTTACGTCCATATATGCCAGACTACAAGCATGTTATTTCCTATGAGCCAATTCAAGTCGAGAGGGACTTATCGTACGAGGAGGTTCCCGTCCAGATTCTCGATAGGAAGGAACAGAAGCTGAGAAACAAGACCATACATTCCGTCAAAGTTCTCTGGAGGAATCACGCAGTCGAAGAAGCTACGTGGGAACTCGAAGAGAAAATGAAGGCGAATTATCCGTTCTTATTTAAGTAACCCTATTTTTGCAATTCCGAGGACGGAATTTTTATAAGGGGGGAGGGATGTAATGCCCGTGAATTTTGAACGTCCTTATTAATTAAATCTAATTTAATTTAATGAGTTAATGTTGTGTTCTATTTAAACCAACTTGGGTTAATTGGTGGGAGATGTATAAGATGTGTTTATACTTGTGTTGGCAGGTATGATATAATTATGGTTAAGAAATAACCATAGGTGAGTCAAGTGTAGGAATTTGTGTGTAATGACTAAAATGGCCAAGAGTGGTTAATAACCAAGGTAATCATGAAGGGGCAATAACCACTGTATATCCCAGTGGTTAATAACCAATGAAATGATGGCGGGATAATAACCATTGTGTTTAACCAATGTAATGATGGCAAGATAATAACCAATGTTTAATAACCAATGGAAAATGGCTAATAACTAATGGATAATTAAGATTTTGAGAAAAGACTATTTTAACCTTGAAGGAGGTTGGAAAATGACTAAATTACCCTTGAGGAAGTTGCTAGGAAACTTCCTATTATTGACGAATTGACCGAATTGCCCTTGCCTAGTCATGGTTAATGACTATGTTGCCCATGGTCTTTATTTTTCCTATAAATAGGGCCCTCACCAAAGATAATAGGGGTTGGCTCCCTTATTATTCATCTCCTAAGAGAGTTGAGAGCATTGAGAGCATTGGAAGGCATTTGAGAGCAAAAGAAAATATATTGAGTCACCAAGGAGTGAAGGAGACCTAGCTAGTTCATATCCTTTTTCGGATCATACTTGGAAGGAAGAGGAGGATAGCCACTAACTCTAGGTATACATCTTCATTCTCTCAAACCCTAGTTTCCTTGTTGATATTAAATGGCTAACATATATGAGTGGTTAGTCATTTATTTGTGTTGGGGTTTCTATGGCTTATTGGTTGGAGGTTGTGGAAGAAATGAAATATTTATAGATCTAGGTTTTATTTTGCTAGATCTATGTTTTATTTTGCTAGATCTATGTTTTATTTTGCTAGATCTATGTTTTATTTTGCTAGATCTATGTTTTATTTTGTTAGATCTAAATTTTATCTTGCTAGATCTATATTATTGCAAAAAAAAAAAAATAATATGTTTATCAAATATGGTTTAAAGCTATATAGGAAGAGATCTTGGTCTTGTATGCCTTATTAATAGCATATATAGGTTTTAAAAATTTTGTAACATGTTTTGGTGGGTTGTATGCTAAAACATGGGAGTAATATTATTTATTGGAGTATAAAATTTATGGGTGAAAAATATTGATTTAAGTCATAAATATTTTATCTTAATATTAGAAATATTTTTGTAGTCATGAATATATTTTTTTTTGAAATTTATTTGGAGTATAAAACTTGTTTAATGGTGATTGGAACTCATTTGGTGTGAAGGAAAAAAAAAAAAAACAAAAAAAAAAAAAAGAGGAACCAAGTCCCTGGAAGCCCTGCGCTCAGCCGAACCACACCTGGCCGCGCATGGCGCGCCAGGGGTGCAACCCTGGCCGCGCATGGCGCGCCAGGCTTAAGTTGGGTTGAACGAGCGAGCACCAAACGGCGTCGTTTGGGGCCGCGGGTTGGGCAGGCGCGCAATGCGCGGGCGGACGATTTCCGCGGGAATTTACCATTTTGCCCCTCCGTCCGGATTTCAACTTATTTACCATATTGCCATCCAGACCTATTTTAATTAATTTAAAATACTTTAATAATATTATTAAATTTTGTAAAATTAGTAAATGTACAAAAATTAAGTTTACACATTAAATCTTATATTTTCTGAATATATTATTTATTAATTATTGTTTAATTATTATTAAATAATGATTAAGGATAATTAAGAATTGTAAATTAATTATTTATTATTTGATTAACTTTAAATAATAAATAAACTTAATTAGTTATTATTTATTATTAAATAATAACTAAAGATAATTATTACTTACTAATTAATTATTTATTATTTGATTAACTTTAAATAATAAATAAACTTAATTAGTTATAATTTATTATTAAATAATAACTAAAGGTAATTCATATTTACTAATTAATTATTTTTTTATTAACTTTAAATAATAAATAAATATAATTAGTTATTATTTATTATTAAATAATAACTAAAGATAATTGTTACTCACTAATTAATTATTATTTGATTAAACTTTAAATAATAAACAAACCTAATTAATTATTATTTAATCTTAAATAATAATTAAAGACAATTAAAAATTTATAATTCGATTATTATTTAATTAATAATTAAATAATAAGTGAATATAATTAGTTATTAATTACTATTAATAATAACTAAAGATAATTAATTAATTACTATTTAATAGTAATTAAATGAAGATAGAGTTAATAAAATAGAGAGAGTTTAATAACCCATTAATTAAACAATCATAACAAATTGTTTAAGGGTTTAATAAATGAATATTACTTAAGAAAGAGTAATGTTAATTAATTTAACAATTATAATAAATTGCTTAAAGGTTAATAAGTGATTATCACTTAAGGGAAACATGGTTAATTAATTAAACCATCAACCTAAGGATCAATTAAGTGTCTTATAGGATTTACGATAGTTTATGTGTGCTATGTGATTTGCTTAATTGTTAAATAAATAGCATAAGAAAGCGTATCGATATACAACTACGCAGTACTAATTGATAGATCAACATTATCAATGTTAGGTTCTTCAAGGACAATTAGTTAAAGCTAGAATTGTTGTAGCTGAGCAGACAGGCAAGTTCCCTAACTCAAACTCGAGTTATTATTTTCGAAGCATGTTAGTGAATAATTATTGTTGATTATTCACATCTATACTGGTTATTGAGACTCGCACCTTGTGCAATCATTTTCGTGCCCTATTATTATTGAACTGTATATTCAATTGAAGTTCTTTCAGGCATGAATTATTTATAAGATAGATCTATGCTATTTGTATCAGCTAGATCAAGCATGTCTAATTTGTTAAATCAAAGGTATTTTAAAAGCTGTTCTTATTATATTGTCATGTAAGAACTCTTGGCTGAGCAAAGGATAAATTTGATTTAAGGCATGATATCAATGTCGGTTATTAAGTGTTTATGCATAAATCACGGGGTATGAAAGGCTGATCCCCTTGATTACCAAAACTTTTTAAGAGGTCCAGTCTAAGTGCTGAGAACCTTGGCAAATGTCCCTGGTTATTTCAAACCACTCAGTAATTGAATTTCAATTATTCGAATATTCAAGCGTTGACTATTAATTCACGTTTCTTCACTATTTTATCCTGTTGTTGAACATTGAAAGCAAAACTTCTTTCTATTCATGATATATCTCCCTTGTGTATAAACTTGCTAAGCAAACTAGTTGCTTACCCTTGCTATATCATGATCTTTATTTCAGCTAAGGCAGAAACGTCTAGGGGAGACAAAGGAAAAGGGAAGGTGCAAGAGTAGATGCCCGTTAGTGCCTATGTACTAGCTATTTCCGAATGTGGTTTGATTAAGTGAACCCTTATTTGTATTAAGAGTACGTTTTATGTTAAGGTTAAAGAACCTTGGGACCAGAATTGTAAGACTTTATTTCCATTCGATAAACAATGTATGTTTATTATTCCGCATTTAGTTAGATAGTATGTTTGTCGTCGAATTATCGTGAGCACCGAATTCGAGGTTTGGAAACCTGGATTTGGGGGCGTCACAACCTCGGTAGCCCATCCTCAGGTAAATGGTCAAGTGGAAGTTACGAACAGGTTGCTGCTAAATGGTACAAAACTAAGACTTGAGGAGGCAAAGGGAGCTTAGCCCGAAGAGCTCATACATGTCCTCTGGGCTTATCGAACAACTCCTCGGATAACAACAAGTGAAACGCCTTTCAAACTTTCTTATGGAGCCAAAGCCCTGATACCTATTGAGATAAAGATACCTTCTTTTAGAGTCCAAAACTTTGATGAAAGTCTCAATAGCGAAGGGCTTCAGGATAATTTAGATTTATTGGAAGAAGAGCGTGACACTGTGGTTCTCAGATTAGCCACTTATCAACAACGTACAGCTCGACACTTCAACAAAAATGTCAAGAATAGGACATTCAAAATAGGGGATCTAGTCCTTCGACAAGTCGAAGCTTCTACACCTCGGGAAATTAGAAAATTAATGCCCACTTCGGAAGGACCGTACAGGGTTATCGAGGTATTAGGTTCGGAAACTTATAAACATCAGAAAATGGATAGAAATGACATCCCGAACACATGGCATGCTGCTCGGCTTCGATAATATTATCAGTAATAACAGTTTGTACTTTGCTCAATTTTTTGAGGCTAGAATGTTGGCCAATAATGTTATCTTTTCGAAATAAATGAGAACTCTGCTTACATCTTATTTTATGCTTACTGTTTTTACATACACTTTAATTACATCTGCTAACCTCATCAGTAATTTGCTTAATAAGGTTAACGGGGGAAAAGAAGTATAAACAAACAGCCACACGCACAGATAATGAGAGTTAACTGATGAGAAAAGATAGATTTAACATTGACAAATATTTAAAGGAAGTTAAGTGTTAAGCTTATAATATATCCCATAAAAAGAAAATTACAAATCAGTCATCGGGAATGACAATTCTTAGCTCATCAGGATTGTGGCCTTTCGCTCGCGCAAGCTCTCGGGCATATTCGAAGCCGTCATTGAACTCATTTACTACTGCATCCTGAATATCCTCGTGGAATTTGTCTGATGCTTTGTACTTATCAATAACTCTTTGTCGAAGACTCGGTGCAAGGACGCTTGGAGAAGCGGGAGCAATAGGACCCTTCAACCAATCGGCTTCCCTCGAAGTCCAGCCTTCAATGATCGTTTGGACATTATCCTTGAGGTTCCTCATTTGATCGGTCTGGACCCGAATCATATCGCCCGATTGGTCAAGTTATTCCTTTTGCCTTTGAAGGAGGAATTCGAGTTCTTTATTCCTCATCTCCGCATCCTCGACCCGTTTTGTAGCTACCTCGGCTTATGTGATAGCTTCCTCGGCTCGGGCTCTAATTTCGGACATTTTCATGTCAGCAGTAAAAACCTTTTCCCGCAGGGCAGCTATCTCCTTGTCATTTTTGGCCTTCTCCGTTCGCATCGTCTCATAATCATTCTTCATAATGTGGAAGGCGTCATGCTGAATGCGAAGTTGGGTGCAGACTGCGACTCCTTCGCCTCAGCACATTCTTCAGAAGTCTTCTTCAGATTATGCTCCAAAATCTTCACTTGGTCAGAGACTTGGAGGAGAAGACCATTTCCCTACATGACAATGTTCGGGAATTAAAAGATAGCGAATAATGATCAAGTATGTTTCTTACGATAAGCTCATCAAGAAAACCTACTAACCTTAGCGTGGAAAGAAAACAACATTTCCATCAGAGTCTTCAGATTAGCCCGATCGGCCCCAGTTGTATCAAATGAGATCATTGACGATCCCAAACCTTCGGTCGGTGTCCCCGTAGCCTCGGTCCTCAGTTGATCTGCCGCAATCGGGGGAGGTGAAGGTCCCTTTTACTTCTTCTTCAATAACGCTCCTTCTTCCAGGGAAGGAGATTCAACGTCAAAAGAAGCAGTCGCAACTAGCTCCTTCTCTTGATCACCAACATCTGGGGCAGCGCTCGAAGATCCCCAGTCGTCGGGGAGGGTTCAATCCTAATCATTGGGATTATTTCATCTCTTGCCTCGACCGAGGAGCGACGTACTAGTCTCTTCCGTTTACCTCCAGATTTATTTGTTTTGGGTACCTCAGAAACAACCGGAGATCCCCCAGCTCTCACCAGCTTTTCTGGATGGGCAGACCCGGATGCCCCTTCAACAATTGCATCTGGTGTAATTGAGGCTTTAGTACCCTAGCCTTTTTCTTCGGGTCATCCTAACTTTCTTGGCACCAGACAGTTTGGTCCTCGGGACTCTAGCTCCTTCTAGGATCGCTTCATTATTGGGGTTCTTGCCGGAGTCAGCCACTGTGACATCAAAAGATAAAATGGGTTCACCATTTCATCAAATCTTAAATAAAACAGATTCGGAAAGGTAAAGAGACTTACAACCATGTGAGTGTAACCAGTCTTGGTCATTAAGGAGCGACCGGTTCCACTTCACTGAAGGTCGCTTCGAATACAAAGCCTCGAATGCCTCCAACCTTCTTTGAGAAATCTGATTTGGATTCAGTTGATCCTTGTTCGGGTTTGACCAAGATCCGACCAACTCAGTGTCCGGCCCCTTAATGAAAAACCAATCCCCATGCCGTCCTTTATTACTAGAAGGAGTATCCATTAGGGTCTCCCTACCCGAATTTTTTATTATCTAGAAAAACCCCTTCTCTTTACAGGCGGTAAGGGAAAAGAATTGATAAAAGAAATCTATGGTCGGGACTATGTCCTCGGAGGAACAGAAAGCGATAAAACTATTCAAATGAATAAAAGAATTCGGGGATAGTTGATTTAAGCTAAGCCCGGTGGTATGTAGGAGTTCAAGGACGAAGGGGCGAAGAGGAAACCGCACCCCAAAGAGAAGCAGTTGCCGATGAATGGGAATCCATCCCCCTTTCGGCTGCCAGTATACTCTCTCCTGGACTTCAGGTCTCCTAATTTCGTATGAATCGGGAATATAAAATTTCGTCTTCAACAGATCAAAAAAAGGGGGTTTTATGGAAGAGAGAATATTAGCTACTCTGTAGTCAAGGGCAAAGTATTTGATCCTATTTTATTCCTCTACATCCCTCGTTCGTTCTACAATCACCGGTTTCCATGACTCACCCATTGGAATTCCGGCTTCACAACGGTAACTTCGCCTTCAGCATGGGAAGACGAAGCATGTGCTTCTTGAGCATTCTTACCCCTAGCCATCAAGAAAGGAAAGAATGACGATGAACGACTTACTTGAAGTATTTTGGGAATGGAACGGACGGGCGGTTTCTAGATCAAATAAAGCGACGATGTAGAGTTTCTTTGCAAATAGAGGATCAGTTTCTCTGAATAAGAATGGATTTACTGGTGGGAAGTGACGATTGAATTTACTTTTCCTATACGAGTGAATATCCGATGGTTGAGATCATTGTCATCCAACGGGTAGGGTGCAATCAAAGTGATTACGGCGGGACAATTATTACTAAGATCCCGTATTGCCTGCCAGCTGTTCTCTTATCCTATTTTCAAAATTCAAAATTAATTGTTCATATTGGGCCGTTTATACCGAGGTAAGGTTGTTGGGCCTCAAAGCGAAAAGATTGGGCCTGATTGCACATATACAACGAGATTTGCCCACAAAAGGGGCCCGATACCGAACCAATTTCATTCGCCCTCGGGAAGACATTTTTAAGGATTCCAAGGAGCGTCCCTCTTCGGCTGAAACATTTTCGGACACCTGAAGAAGAAGTGCCCTTGGTTTGATGCCTTCGGGCTCCCGAGGAGATCAGTTTCCTTTCGATAATTCGAGTTTACGTACTCTAGAGCTTCCAGTTTACTCCCCTAGTACATGTCTTATACTAGGGGAGTAGGGGGCAATGTTCGGATATATATTCTCATGGGCTTGATCGGACTCCTCATCTTGGGCTCGGCCTAAAAGGCCCATCATGCTCAGCGAGTTACAAGAGGACTCTCTAGTCTGAAAAGGCTTGGATGAGAGTTCTAAACCCTTGAGGCTCCTTACTGGTTAATACTCCTTTTGGATCAAGGTAATTGGATCTGGGTCCAATAAGGATTCTAGGTAGAACACTCCTAATTGGGGTAGTAAGTGACCAAGTGAATCCTATAAATACTCAAGGAACAATGAAGGCAAGGTACAACATTATTTTACCCTACTAAATATTTGACCTCCATTGTTAACACACATTGAACCTATTACTTACTCTTACACCAGAGGAGTCCACAAACGGCCCAAGCCGTTGGGACTTTTATGCATGTACACGTCCGGCGAGTTGGTTGAACGCGCGGACAGAATCAAGTGTTAACACCTATGTATTGGATTCTTAGTTTCAATTACTTCAAACCAGTCGACTATAGCCCCTTTCGATGTTTGGTACTACGAAGAATCCTAAATTTTGCCCTTTTTGATGTCTGATTTCTTATTTATCATGGATGAAATTTGTCGGGTCGGATCGGGTCACCATGGGTATGTTTATTTTTTATGGGTGGGCTATAGCCAGGGGCGGATCCAGCCAGAAACTTCAGTGGGGTCAAATTCTAAAAAGAAAATTGCTTAAGAATAAAAGTTTAATAAAATGAATCACAAAACTAAATAATCCTCAAATATTATTTACAACAACATTTTTCGAGGTTTTATTGCTTGAAATTGTTGCATGATAGCATCATTTTTAATAGTTACAAAAATATCACGCTCTATGTATGTCCATGCCTGACAATCAATAAATATTTAAAAACTAATTCAACATCAAAACAAAATCAATATACAATATCAATAGTCAACTGTAATTAGCAATTTAGCACCAAGTCACCAACAATAAACCATCTCAATTAAACCACTAAAAAGTAACAGGTAACATTAATAAATTACGAAATTTAAAGAAAGTAAAAAATAGAATAGAACACATACTTGAAGAACTTTTATTTGATGTAGTTCTCTTCGTTGTTGCAATGTTGCTTTAAAAAGTAAAAAGCCCTAATTTTATAAAAGTACAAAAAAGAAGAATCTATAAATAATTACAAAAATTTCTAAAGCACTTATTAAATTTATGAAATTAAAAAACTAAAATTAAAATAACCTACACACTTGAGTTGCTCTGTGCGGTTGTGCCTCTCTTGCGAATTTGGAGACTTAATACTTGGAGTTGTTGCTTTGTTAACTGTTGGTCGTTGCTATAATGCTATGTCGTTGTCTTGTTGAACCGCCTAAAAATATGAAGTACTAAGAGATTATCACTTATCAGATTAAGCCTACCAACGGAGTACAGGAGAAGAGGGATATTGGGATAATGGGATTGGTCCTGACTCCTGGTCCCTGGATCCATATCCATTGCATTTAGCCTTTTAACTTTAAGTATTGTAAAAGTTTTTTAAGTTAAACATAACAATTTCATTTAAAGCCCCTAAATTTTTTTTTTATAAGTTGCCCCCCTTGACCCCCTGAAATTTCAGTGGGGTCAGGTGCCCCCCTGCCCCCAACTTGCATTCGCCACTGGCTATAGCTAATGTGTACAAAACTGTTAAAAGTAGCTTCCAACTAGGATTTAGTAATATGATGGCACTTCCAAGTCAATATGTCATTAAATAATTAACCCCGCTGACGGAAATTTAATTTTTTTTAAGAAAAATAAAGTATAGTTAGTCGACTGTAAAAAAAAAATTTAATTAGTTAACTGTAATTTGACCTAAAGTAAAGTGATAAAAAAAATATTTATCCCCTTACTTATATAATGAATCGCATACTAATGTGTAATAGAAAAAGCTACCTTCTAAACCCGTGCAAAGAAAAAACGACCTTCTAAACCCATGCTTCGCACGGTTTCAAAAGCTAGTCATTTAAATAATTCATGTTTCGTCGGTCTTTGATTTTGGTCAATCTTTAACTACGACTGGTTGAAACTTTCATACAGGCCTCCTCATAATCCTTTGCTATAAAAAGGGAGCACGAAAATTCATTCTAAAGTATCAAAATTGAAAGTTTTGTGAGAGTAAGAGAAAATAAGTGTATTTCTCTCGCCATTGTATGCAAAAATAGTGAGAGATAATTTTGATGGGACAAACCATAAAATTTATTAGCATAATTTGTAGGATTTCTACCAATTTTACTATTCCAAAAAGATGTGCAATTCGTGTTATATATATATATATATATATATATATATATATATATATATATATATATATATATATATATATATACACACACACACACACATACAATTTGCTCTTAGGTGTCTATATATAAATATTGCCTATGTGTATTACACGAAACATCAATTTGTCTAGTTAGTTATTTTTATCAAGACTGAACAAAATATATATTAATACAATTATCTCTTATGTGTCTATATATAAAATATAAATATTGTGTTTATGTGAACTATACGATTACTTTTTTGTTTCAAAAATTTAACTCTTTATAATTTCACTTAATTTCACTTATTTGTATTTTCAATTATCATGTCCGCATAGAAGAGTTCTTTTTGTTTTTAAAATATAAGATTGTTTTTTACTTTCTAAAATTATTTAAGATATTTTGAAGCTCAAAATTAATTTAAATTATCTAACATTTTAAAAAAATAAATCTTGTAATTACTAGCACTATTTCGTTAGCTTATAATTTTTATAATTATTTTATTTAAAATTAATTTTCCTAATTATAATATTTTTTTTGGAAGAGAACAAAAACAAAGTAAAAGTAAAAAATAAAAAGGAATTGATATTTTCATAAATGAAAGTGTTAGTTCTATAAAGTATTTTTTGGTGAATTTCACTTATTATTTATATTAAGAAAACTTATGAAATTATCAAATTTACTTGTGAAAATATTAATTCTCAAAATAAAATAGAACTAAAACGGATACTCGGTGTGCGTCTGGGTTTTGTAATCCTGGCGACGGACAGATATAAGCTAGCACACAAACGTAGACGTTAGACTATCTACTGGCTAACAAAATTGCCTCGATCACAGCACCAGCAAAATAATTGAAAGGAAAAGAAAGAAGACAAAAACCCAGAATATCTATATATATATATTTAGAGAGAGAAAGAGATTGAATTTCAGGAAAAGAGGAGAATATTGTGTTCTAGAGAGAGGAAGAGGAGAGGGAAAGAGGATAGAGAAAATGGCGATGCGGGAGCTCATTTCGGGTGGGGCGGCCTGCGCCGTACCCGGTTCATCTTCATCTTCATCTTCGAATCCTCTCGGAGCTCTTGCCAACGCGCTTGTTGGTTCTTCCTCCAAAACTAAGGTGTTCTTCTTCTTCATTGTATCAATTTTTGTTAAAATGCTTATTTTTAAGAATTTTGTTAGCTATGCTATTAGAATAATTTCAATTTTACATTAGTTCGATTGGAATTTGATTTTCAGTGAACCTGATAGGAGCTACTGTCTGTGTTGTTGGATTATGTTTACAATTGTGAATTGTCTAAATTGAGTTAGAATTTTGGTGAAGTTGTTTTAATTGGGCAAAGTTCATGGTAATATTCTTATTTTTAAGAATTTCTGTTAGCTATGCTATTTTAATTTTTACAATTTTACATTAGTTTCAGTAATAATTTGATTTTCAGTGAACCTGATACGAGCTACTGTCTGTGTTCTTGAATTCGGTTTACAATTGGCTAAACTGAGTTGGAGCTTTAATAAAATTGTTTTATTTGGGTTTAAAACCTTCCATTATTGACTTTTATGTTTCCATGTCAGGAATTGTAGCTGTTTATGATAAAATTGAATACTCCATCCTTAAACAAAAATAGTTACATTTGCAAAATTTGCAAAAATCCAGCGTATATTTTTGTTAATAAGTTGTTAGTTTAGGGGTGTGGTATGATAACGAAATTATAATAGCGAACTTGAACACATTGTGTTATTTTATACTACTCACTAAAAATGGGATTTTTTGTTTTGGAACGAGGGAGTAATTTGGAAGTGAAAGAGTGGAATTTCAGTCACTTTGGGCTTGGGTGCAGAATAAGTAGGTCTGATATCTTGCTATATAAAAGGTGCTAAAATGTCTCCCACATTTGGAATTTCTGACTAATAAACATGCTGATGCAAGTTCCATTCTATAAATGCACAATATTCCTTAGCCTATGTGTCATTATGCAATTTTAGAAAGTTCCTTAATCTTTCATTAATTCACGAAGATTGGCTCGTTGGAAGTTAGCCATCTAGGGTAGGCTATAAAAATAAAGTGAAGGGCCATTAGAGAATTTCAATACAGATGATTTAGTTGGTTTATGAAACAGGTGCAAAAGAAATCCTTTTCTTAAGGGTTTATGGCGGGCGTTTGATTATGAAACACCGACTTTTGGAGTAAAAGCACTCCATTCCCTTTTGGCAGAGTCCACTTACAATTTAAAGGGGAAAAAGGTTGAGACATCCTTATGTTGAGTCATTGACATATTCTAGAAAACTAGCAGAACGGACTTAATTAACTAGAAAGCATTTTAGTTGGTCATAAAATACAATCATTGTGTTTTTGCCTGTATACATATACAAAAAATTATTTTATTTAAAAATTTAAGATCAAACTGAATCATATATAATTGGAGAACTCTTTCATTTTTTTAATGATAAATTATGGTTGTGGTTGATTGTATTAACTATCTGGAAATAAACTCAGACGAATTATCTATTGTATGCTGTAAACTCTAAAGCCTAACCTCAATTTTAACATTTGAATAATGCAGCAATTGCATATTTAATGACGATCAAAAACACTTGATCACATTTTTGTATGAACACTTTGTCACATGATATCTGGTGTATCTAAGCAGGAAAGGCTGCAGGAGATTCCTACATCAACCAATACAATTTCTGAAGGGATTTTATTTGCGGGAGGTCAAGAGCCCTTTAATGCACTCCCCGGGTATGATTTTGATCATCCGCGACATCCAAGTAGCCAGGTTTTATCTGTATTCTTCTTTAGTGTAATTATTATTAGTATTTTGTTTGCGTGGATTAGTTTGGACACTGTTGTCATGTTCATTTATGTCAGGGCTCAGAATTCCTTCGGGGTTTCCGATCTTCAGATCAGAATAGGTTTACAGATGCTTGGGATGAGATACAAAATCCTCAAGTGCCTCTTTTTCAGGCCAGAGATGGTCTCACCAACATTCCCTTAGAGCATACTCGACTGCAACCAGATTTGGATGGTAATTTGTTTAATCTAATTTTTTTTTCATGGTTATTCTATCCACAACAGAGGATTTTTCCCCCCTTTTTAATAAGTCCCATGACAGATCATTTTTGCATAACTTTTGAAGCTAGTGTTTCCTTGATCATGAAAGTTTTATTACCTAATATGAGTTATTGTGGTTTGGATGAATGCACTCTAACTGTACTGATATTACATTTCTTATGGTATGAAGAAACATGTGGAAGTCAAACCTTTTTTAACTGTTAGAATTGGTATCTGCACTTAGATAGGATATTTTAGACAGTTCTTTTGCTTGATTAACCATAAGAGCTCATATTATCTCCTTTATTACAGGGCCACCTCAAAGAGTGTTGTCAAGTTTTTTGCACTCATTCGTCAGTAGTGGCCATGGGGGTCTTCCTTTCCGTCCCACCCCACTTCCTGTTTTAGGATTGTCTGAAGGTGATAAACAATGCATCCGTGACCGTAGCAGTATCATGGCTCGGCACTTCTTTGCTGATAAGAGTGAAGACTTTGTTAATGCACAGGTTTGGTGCTCGTGCTGAGTGTAAAAAGCTGCATGCTATCAATTCCTGGAACTTTTTCTATCTTTGGATTTTAATGTTACCAAATTAAAATATTTACTGGTTGTGGGTCCACCGTGATAAAACTTACCAAAATACAATATTAGACAAGCCTTTTGATTGTTCTGGTTGATGTACTAACACACCCCCTTAGAGTTGGAAATGCTTTTTATTGTTGGCCTGTGTAAAATACTAAGATCAGAAATCTTAATCATGGTTATTTTTAAGAATAATGCCAGGGATAATAAATTTGGTAGCAAATCTAGGGTCGCAGTAATGCGTCATTATTGCATTGGTTACCAACATCACTTGTGATTCTATGTAGTTAATGTGTATTGAAGAACTCATTTTGACCCTAGTACGGTACCCTTAGTGATGCGGATGGAAGAAAAGAAATTTAATATTATTGAGTTATTATTATATATTGTTATTTATGGATATTTTAATGCAATTAGTTTATTTAGTAGATAATATTAGGGTATATTTAATTATATTAGTAGAATATTCTAGAGCATTTAATTATTTAAGGTAGTAGATAATTATTAGGATTTTATTTCCTTATTTAATTAGGCTACTTAATATTTTACTTAGCGTCCAAGTTTTAGAGTTTTTTCTATTCCTATATAAACAGTTGTGATCCCTCGTTATTATTGGTATTGAATGATTGATATTATTGAATTAAGCCTTGTGCCTTGTGGCTTTTAGCCTTTTTAATCTCCTTTATTCTTTCCTCCACCCTTGTCCTACATCACTTAGTACTGCCTTTGATATGTTCCCTAAGCTATTTGGGATCCACAATCATAATTCTGTTCCATTTCTTGTGTATTTACTCCATGACAATTTTATCTTTAAAAAGAAAGCATCTTTTGTTATAAAATTTCAATGGTATGTGTGATACCATTGAAATTTTATATTTTCGACGGTAAAAAATAAAAATAATAAAAATTCAATGGTCCCACATCCTCTATTTTTGGATTAAAATCTAGCGTTTTAGAATTTCCCTACACATTAAAAGAAAATCTGAGAAAGTTGTTTTTTGCCATTTTACTTTTGTTTGGAACTTGTACAACGCTTTGCCAATGATGGCTTCTTTTTATTCAACTTCTCTTGCCATATTAATGCAGTCGCATCCAACTTGAATTTGCAAGTTGAAAATCTGCTTTGACTACACTACCATGACACCATCTAGCTTTAACTATGAGATGACAATCCTACCTATTTTACTTGCACAACTGTATTGCTAATGTCACTCAACTATAGCTCCTCTATCTGGACTTTCACAGTTGAAATTCACCTTATTTCTACCTTGCCATCTCTAATTTAAAGATGCCAAACTAGTATGCCAGACTCTCTTGATCCAGTTGCTGCATTAGTGCTGTACTGCTGAGTCTGCTGTTTGTTACCAATGATTCACAATTACCTTACACCTTCCTCCTTTTGACTTCCCCTTTCTAGGGAATTAATGCTATTACTCAGTTGGATGGATTGATGCCACCAAAACTTTTATTCTCTTTCGGTTATTGTCACACCACCACCCAGACACCTCAGTTCAATTCACACCTCATCTTAACATCTATTTTTATCTACACTAAATTACTCATATCTCCATCAACACAACTCAGTATTGCACCATCACCATTACCATCTTCGCTACAACTACTAAGTAGCTGTTTGCTAACTATATTAAGCGCTTAAAACCTGAAACAACAGTACCTGTGTACATGAATTATCATCTATGACTGAAATAACTTACTGGATTATTTCCTCTTTTTTATGGGGTGGGTGAACTACTTGTTCCCCTATAGTTGTATTCTCTCTTTTCATGTGATAAAGTTTCTTCTTTAATCCAAAAAAAATAAAATTAAAATTATTGGAAGATAATAATTTTGTTAAAGCCATATTAACTAAGTTATCATTAGCGTTTATTTCATCCCTTAAAAGTATTTATATTACTGATCATGTGGCCTTTGTTACATTCTTCTCAGGTAAGCACACTATTGTCTTCTTTAGATATTGATACTGACATCCAAGCTAGGGGGGGCCCACGTGGAAGATATCAAGAGCTGGACAAGTATTGGAATGACTCTCAAGGTGTGCAACCAGGCCCTCATGCTGCTGATGGATGGGTTACTGAATTTGACCATCACAGAGTACAACATGGAGACCCTAATGCTTGGGCGCATTATTTCGAACAACAACATGGTGCTAATGGTTGGGCTTCTGAATTTGAGCATGTAAGTACTACCTTTGGATGTTAAATTTGGTCAGCTACTGTCATGCTTTTTCTTTGATATCTAAGTATGTTTTTTTGGATCATTGACGCTTTTACTTATTCTGAAAAACCATCTGACACTTTGTTTGCAAAGGGCTTGTAAATTTTTTAATGACAAATTTCTTATCCCCCTAACCATGCACATTCTGAACAAGCAATCACATATAACCTAAAGAAAATATAAGGTGTACACTTTTTATTAGAGGTGACAAATGGGTTGATTTAGTGGGTAATGGATGAAGTTTGATGGATTGAGGTCATTAATGGGTTGGGTCACAAATGGATAATTTTGAATGGGTTGAATATGTGTAAAACCCATCAACCCATAATTTACATTTATTATATTTTTGAGAAACAACAACAAAGTTTAAATGTTTTTGGGTCAGGTGAGTCGGGTCGGACCATGACAATGGGCTCTGATTAGGTCAACCAATTATTTCTTCTTTCTCTTCCCCTCTCTTGCAGCCACCAAACACAAAAAAAACAAACAAAAGCAATTATAAATAGAATAATATATATATATATATATGAATATATATAATTATATACATATACATACATATGTATATATATATATATATATTTAAATATATGATTTGTTAGGATAACACTAATGAGTATCCTAACTTCGTATTGAAAATATCCTTACAATTTATGAATTTTTTGATAGATACAAGGATATAAAAGTTTTATATAGAATCAAAGAAAATGGGGTCACTTTCCAAAACTAAATCTTTCTCTCTCCTCTCACCTTAGTCTACGGTTTTATTTCTCCTCTTTCTTCTATCTCTTCCCAGTTCTTTCTCCTTCCCTGTTTAGTCTACGTTTTTTGTTTTTTCTGTATATAGGGGATTTTGTAGGTACATCAAGATATCCAAACACATATACACTTGCACAAACTATTAAACCCATCAAAAGACTGCTACTAGCAAAAACTAAAACATTAAATAATCTCAAGTTATTCGTTAGATGAGAGCATGTTTAAAGTAATAATCCACTATGGCTTGAAGCTTATTTTATTATTATTTTTTAAATCTCAATTTATTTGTAATTAGATGAGCATGATTAAAGGAATAATCCACTACAGTTTGAAGATTAATAACATAGTGTATGTCACGTTAAAGCATTTACGTTTTTTCTTCTTGTTCAGAAAAACAAATGGTTACAGTTTCTGATTTTGCGATGTGAAATGTAAGAAAAAGGAGAGGGAATGTGTGACGAGATGAGAGAGAAAGAGTTAGTTTTGGAAAGTTATCCCAATTAGTTTCACATTGTCCTCTCTATAGATTGTTACTTTTATATCCTTATATTTATTAAAAAGGTTAATATATTTATAAGGGTAATTTCAGTCTTTACTAATAGTGGTACAATGTTAGGATACTCACACTGGTGGTATCCTAACAAATCCCTATATCTGTAATGCTCATTTAACAAATATCTTGATTTTATTTACTTTTGCTAATATCAATCCTTTTACGTGTTTAATTTAATTTAATTTGTTTGTGTGTGTATATAATTTTGGATATCTTGATGAACACATACATACAATATCCCCCGTGTATATGGAAAAGACCAAAAACGGAGATAAAAAGGGAAGAAGAAAGAACATTGGAAGAGATAGAAGAAAAACTAGAGAGAGAGCCGTAGAGGAAAAAGGTGAGAGAATGTGAGGAGAGAGGAAGATTTAGTTTTGGAAATTGGCAATTTTTTTAATTCTTTAGAATGTTACTTTAATAACTCTATATTTGTAAAAAACTTGATAAATTATAGGGGTATTTTCAGTCATGCAAATAGTTGTACAATGTTAGGATACTCACACTAATGGTATCCTAACAAATCCCGATACACACGCACACATACAAATTGGTCTTCGACTAGTATTGATACCAATTTATCCACAAATCCTGTCCCATTGTCAATCTCTCTCTCTTCTAGTTCCTTTAGATATTAAGGATTGTGTGTGTATATATACACACACACACACGCATACATGTATATATGAAGGAATGAAAATCTAGTGGAGAGAGAGAGAGAGAGGGGAGAGAAAATGGTCAAATAAAATGCAAACTTTGAGTGAATATAAAAATGAAATAATAGAGGAAGAGTGTAGGGAAGCCAAGAAGGCATTGCTCTTTCGGTGAGAGAAAGCAGTGTTTGACATCGAGATGAAAGGTATTAATAGAAGAGCTGGATAATTGAGTCTCTGATTTACCCAAGTTTCACCCAACAGGTATAACCATTTAACCATAACTTTTTTCATTACCAGTGAAACCCAACCCATTATATGACCACCCATTAAGGCCTTCATTATCTTATTGGTCAAATTTTTCTTGACATGTAGTGTTGCTGACTAAGCATAGCATGTTATTGAACAATAAACATACTGACAGTTATTGCTATTTTCATTTTTAAGTAACAAATTACATGGCAATGCAATGCTACTTGTTTCATTACAGGAGCAATCTCAAATTACATCATTTGATCAAATGAGAGGTGCAAGTATTCCAAGTTTAGCTGCCATTGAGCAGACTCGTATGCTGGCGCACACACTAGCTCAAAATGAAGACCCCAAGTTCCAGGTTCTTAAGCTATTTTATTTGTGTTCTATTAGAATTCTGGTGTGCGTCTGCTTTAAAATTATTTGGTTGTACAAAGCTTCTTATTTTATTAAATAAAAGAAGAAACTTTATTAGAACAGATAGAGCATACAAAAGAAAAGTGGGACAAAAAAAAATCCTCCAAGACATAAAAAGTCGGAAAGAAGAAATCCCTTAAAGAAGGGCAGCCAACCAATCCATCTGTGAAAATGAAATTGTGATCCCCCAATAACATCCATTGCAGAAGCCAATAAAGATTTCAGCAAAGTTACGCTGTCCCAAAGATGATGAAAGTGAAGAGACTGACCACTGAATGTCAGACCATTCCTTTCTGTCCAAAGAATAGTAAAACAACACCATCTGCACAGGAATTCCCGTTCTTCTTTCTGCCAAAGCTTATTTAAAGCTGACAGTGAAGTGCTGCAGAGTTAAAGCTGATCTTGTGGATATCTGCTAGAAATTCTATGTTGTCATCATCCTGCTGGTTTGAAATGTTTACCCGTTCACTCAACTATTTTAACTAGGATATAAGTCCATCATCTTCATTCACATATATGGACCTAATAGTTTGTTGGTTGTTGTCATTGGCAATTATAATCGTTCCTTTGGTGCAATGTTTAAAGAAATATCGTTACTGGTGAATCATAAAAACAAAGAAGAGGAAGAAAAGAACAATTAAAAATGATATCTTGCTTAAGTACTGAAACACCTCAATTTTTAGTTAGCAAATGGAATGGACGTTTTCAAGATTTTAGCTTCTTTTTAATGATAAGTACAGTTATATGTGCCGTGCAACTTAGTGGTTTTGAGTGGGGTCAACATCCCTATGCATTATGGTTACATTTACTGCATCATTGTTCATGCCTGTTTCCTTTTAATTGTGAATTCATTGGTGAATGCAGAATTCAAAGTTCCTCCAATTTTTGTCGAAGATGAGTCGTGGAGAAATTACTATCGAGGATAATCAAGTCAAGACAGCGACCCTCTCTGCTCCTGGAGACTGGGCAACAGAATATCAACAACAGTATAATGGAGGTCAATCATGGGTTGACCAGTTTGCGCGTGAAGAGGCAAGTAAAGATATATTTAACTCCTGAACAGATGTTCTTTGCATAAACAATTATACATGCTGTGTATCATTCAAGATGCCCGATAGGTGCCGAATATCGAAAACTAATAACATAAGGCTTAATTAAATATTACTACCCTAAACTCTACTACTCATTCGACTTCGGTAAATGACATTTCAAATTTTTCAATAAGGGATTCATTTCTTAATTTTTTGAATGTAAACCAATTATTGGTGCCTCATCAAAAATTGAAGATGTGGCACGTAGAAGTTGGACCAGCCTGTGTATGTGGAAAATAAAAACACATTTAAAGTAATTCAGGAGGGCAAAACAGTAATTCAATAATTATATCTTAATAAAACTTTAGGAATTCCACGTATATGTACTAGTGTGAATGATTAAACTTAAAAACAATCATTAAAAACCTACATTTTCAGACTCTCAGCCACCACCCGTCACCACCACTGTTGGCCATCACCACCACCATTGTTCTCCTCTTCACCAAAAGCAACCCTATCAGACCACCATCCTGGCAAAACCTGGCACCATTGTCGAGTACCATCCCAGCCAAAACCCCATTCCAGTAGTTGATAGATAATGCCCACAACCGCCTTGTAACTCCCAAATCTAAAACAAGAAATTTCCAAAATCAACCCTCAAAAGAACCAACAGTAAAGAGGTAATTAGATATATCTTTCAATTTTGAAATCCAAAACTTCCTCTTCAATTCATAATCCTAAAATCTGACAATCCATCCTCATTTAATCTTTGAAATAAATTAGGATTTAGATTGTCACTTCTTCCTTACTAATTGCATGCGTATTATGAGTAAACCCAAATCACTCTCAATCGCAGCTTGTAAATTAGGGTTTCATCATCTTCAGATTTTGTCAATTATTTGTGTAGACAACAACAATGATTTCTCCTTCTTCAAAGGCTTCATCATCATCTTCTTATTCTTCGTCAAAGGTTTCGTGACCTGCAAATTGGGTTTCGTGATGCTTCAGTTTTCGATTTCTACTTTGATTGGAGGGGATTTGGAATTTGCGTTTTAGGATTTTGGATGAGGGGATGGAGACGTCGACTAAATTGGGGTGTAATTAGATAATACATATATGTGGAATTCCTAAAGTTTTATTAAGGTATAATTATTGAATTACTGTTGTGAGGTCCTAAATTACTTTAAATGTGCTTTTATTTTCCACATACGCATGTGGGTCCCACTTGAATGCGCCATATCATCAATTTTTGACATGGCATCGTTAATTGGTCGACATTGAAAAAAGAATAAAAGATGAATCCCTTATTGAAAAAATTGAAATGTTAGGTACCGAAGTGGAATTAATAGTAGAGTTTAGGGTAGCAATATTTAATTAAGTCCCATTATATGAATTAAGATAATTGAACTGTCTCTCCATCTAATTGGGGTTGGCTACAAGGATTTAGGTTCCCAAGATGTGTTTGTTTAGTCATTTTCGTCATTTACTTGTCTTTCAATGTCTAAGTACTTGTCCTATATGTAAATGTCTTCCTATAAATATCTTTCTTATGCTTTTGGTATTTCTTGATTTCTCTCTATATTTCTAATACAAGCCTACCAACCGAGCTGTATGTGTGAAGACAGAAGATTTAGTTAGGTAAGTAATGGAATTATATATTAAGATGTAATTGTATTGACAACAGAAATAAATAATTTGTTATTTGCTTTAAATACCAATCTAGAAAGACCTTTGGAATTCTAGTTTTAATGAATTTTAATTTAGTTATGACAATAATTTAGTATGGAATCCATTATTATCATTCAACCAAATTCATGGCCAATATTCATACAGTAACAATATAATTTGATAAGATTTCAAGTTTTAGTGAATTTTAATTTAGTTAGGACACTAATTTTGTTAGGAAGTTAAAATTAATATAATATAAATTTACCGCGTGATATGTAAGATTTCAAATGTTAATGAAATTTAATTTAGTTAGGAAATTAATTTAATAAGGAAAGTATGGAACCAAGTTTTGAGCGGCATCAGGTTTTAAACAGAACCAAGTTTGTTAGGAAACTACTTTAATAAGGAAAGTGAGGAACCAAGTTTTGAGTGGAATCAAGTTTATGTTTTTACTTAGATATATTAAATTTGTACTTTAATATTTTATTAATATTTTTATTGTAATTTTATAGATAATTTATTGGATAAAAGAATTAATATCTATTTATAAACTTAAAATTTGAAGCATATGGTTGTTGATTGTATTCTATTTGTACTTATGTAATTAATAATATTAATATATTAGTACTAGGTAATATGATCTTTGTAAGGAAATTGCTTCCTTTTAAAATTGTATTATTTAATACATTCATACATTTTTTTTAACTAATAGAATCCTTTTTTAATTTGGAATAGTATACTTAATTTTTATATTAATAATAGATTGAAATTAGGTAAGACGGACATTGTAAGGCAATTGTTTTTTTCATTAAATAATAATAAATCAATAGTTGAATCATATGGCTAGTGATTGTATTTTATTTTGTACTTTATTATATACTATTGATATATTTTATTATAATTTTGTTGACAATTTTATTAGACAAAATAATTAATCTTTACTTTTACACTTAAAACTTGATTGGTGATTGTATTATATTTATACTTATATATTAATAAACAAGAAGTCAAGAGTAAATCAAAGATTTTTTATATTTATTATTTGTAATTTTTATTATGTTTAAATGTAAGAGTAATTGATGTAATTTATTTGTTAATGGGGATTTAGGACATTTAATAGTGAGAGGATTTTAACATTAAGTAAGGGTAATTTAGTTGTTTAATTATTTTATTGTTCCCCAAGTAATTTTAGGGATTTGAGTCTAAACTGATGTAATCTCCACAAATTAATAATACTAAAATTGATTATTGATTATTGATATTTTGCTAGGAGATACTTTCTTTTCTTCTACGGTTGAGAAACCTTGGGGTAGTGGTGCACTCAAGTAAAAGATCCTTAGGATAGTGAGGTGCGGAGCCTCACCCAGGTTATTCTTAGTCGTACATTAATAATACTATTATTAAATTATTAATATTAGGTAAGAAGATCTTTATAAGAAAAATTATATCCTTCTAAAATTAAATCATATAATAATTCAGTCAGACTTTTTTAACTAATAGAATCCTATTTAAACTAAAAAAATAAGCTTAAAGTTTAATAATAATAACAGTATATTAAAATGTAGATAAGATGGTCATCGTAAGGATTTTTTTTTTCTTTTGAAAACTATATTGTTTAATTAATAATAAATTCTACTTCAATTCAAAAAATTATATTTATATTTTCAGTAATAGTAATAGACAATGGACGAACCAAACATCCAAAATTTTAGTTGATATTGGTTTAAAATTCTTCTTCTTCTTCTCTCTCTCTCTTTATTTTTTTTTTTAATCCATTGTTTTTGTAAGAGCAAATTTTGTCTTCTAAAATGGTTTTGGTTGAGCAACGGAGCTGATTTACTGGATTTGGATCTCATAGTAGGCTTGTAGCCAGGGGAAGCCATCAATCTTTCCTCCTTAGGTTGGGCAGCTTCATTGCTTAAGTTGGTAGATTAGGTGCTTCTTGTGGAATGGAGATAACAATGAATGAAGAAAGTTTTCCATTGTCTAGCAAGTGGCTCTTGGGGCAACTTTAGAATTCAGTTTTTATCAATGTCTCACTGACCGCTTGGCTGAATAGTGAATATATATGAATTTAAGGAAATTATTATGATAGTCCATTCTGAAATTGCAAGTATCCTAAAATCTCTGTCAATTGATTGCTTCCAACAAGATGTCTGGGCCAGATCCCTTCCTTCGGCCTTCCCTCTGATATTCCGATAGGCTACATCTTTCTGGGTGAGGACTCTCTTTTAAATCCAAACTGTTTTCTTAGCAAATAACAAAAAAGTGAGACACATAGACAAGCTTAGAATTTAAAATCATATGTACCCCAGTTAAAAACATCATCAGGTTCTGCATCAATAAGAAAAATGCTCATTTGAGTACAATATCAACCTTGACAAGGTGTATTTACATTTGAAATGCATGTCTGACTAAGTTCTTCTCTAACAAATGTCAGAATTTTCTGCTAACATTTAGGTTCAGTTCCTAAATGACAAAAGTCAGAATTTTCTGCTACTGCTTTTTTCTTTTCTGGTTTTGTCCATCTATCACATGGAACCCGAATCTCGCATGGTGTCCTTGTTCTTGTAGACAGTCAGCAGGATCTCATTATCTTGATTAATCTAAACAGTGTATATTAAAACCGTCAATACATACTGAACTCTTTTCTATTTGAACCAGAGAAACTACGTTGTTGCAATTGTGGAATCTTATGTGGCTGATGTGATCCCCATAGTTGTCACGGCGCCACGACGAGGCATGGCGGTAGCCAACGGCGAGGCATGGCGGTAGCCAACGGCTAGGACGCTTAGGCGACATGACCGCCATGGCATCCGTACTAGTCGTTTACAATGTGCAATTTATACAATGTTCTAAAAGTCGGCCTAGTCGGCCGACTAGTCGGCGACTAGGTCGGGGTCGGAAGGTAGCTGAGTCGCCTAGGGCCTAGTCGGTTCAATTAGTCGCTGGCCGACTTAGTCGGTGACTAGTCGGGGCTAGTCGGGGCCAAGTCGGGCATCTGGGTTTAAAAAAAAAAGCCCTAATCGATCGCGAGCAACTCAGTCCTCACTCCTCACCACTTCGTATCATCACATAGCAGAGCAGAGGGAGAAACGAAAAGAGGCGACTCGCGAGCAACTCCGGGCGACTGACTTCGGCACTCCGGCGACTGAAAAGAGTCGACGCTGACGACGGACTCGCAAGCAACTCCAGTCTCCGGGTACGCTTCTCTTCTTCTTCTTCTTCTTCTTCTTCTTTGATTCTGCTGTTTTTCTTCTCTTCTTTTCTCTGTTTCTGTTAATTTTTTTTTCTTCTCTTCTTCTTTAGTTGTACTCTGCATATAGATGAAAAGTGAAAACCAAAAAGGAAGGAGTATAAATGTCAAATGAGTAAAATAAATAAATATGTGCTCTGTTCTGTGCTAAATAAATATGTGCTCTGTCTGGCTGTCCATTGTTTGTATGCAGTATGCACGGACCACATCCACATTATATTTTTCTTAATATAATATTTTTATGAGAAATGTATTGTTTATTTGTATCAATTATATATATTTATTTATTTATATATATAAATAAATAATATATATATATATATATATATATATTATCTAACGATTTTTTTTAGTTGTTTTATTATTACAATTTATTTATCCTCTGTATCTTTAAATAATTTTTTATTTTTATTATTACAATTTATAACATTGGGGGTTGGGTACCATATTGACCAATTTCATAAGAAAACCAAAAGGTGAAAGTCTCGTATCTTTATTTATTATCTGACTATTTTTTTTAGTTGTTTTATTATTACAATTTACAAATTACATTGTACCTGTATTGATTATCTGTTTTGTTTAACTATATGCATTTGCCCCCGTAGTTTTCTTAAATTTCAAAATAGCCCCTAAAATGTTATATATCAGCCCCTGTAGTTTCATTTTCTTTCATTTCAGCCCTTATACTTTCATTTTCTTTCATTTAAGCCCCTAGCCGATTAATCCCCGACTAATCCCCTAGTCGGTAACCAACCGACTTGGGACCGACTAGCGACTTTTAGAACACTGAATTTATATATTATTTATTTTTACTTCACAAGTATATTAAACAATAAAATTTTAACCCAAAACTTAACACTATGGAATACTATTAAAAGCACAATTATGTAAATACTTTAGCATTTAGCAATAACAAATCATTCATCAAAATATTACTTATTTTTATTTTTACTGTTGAATGTATTACTTATAAAAAATTTAAAATTATTATTGATTTTCTTAAATTTATTTAATTTTTATGAATAATAAATATTATATATTATAATATAAGTAATAATATTTTATAAATATTCTATTATACAAAGTATTTGATTTTTAAATGCATGTCATGTAACTAATAATGCCAAAGCAAGTTTAGATATGTACATGTAGATGAATAAATATACATTATTCTTGATAATGTACATGTAGATGAATAAAACATACATTATTCTTATCCTTCCAATCATCACTATAGTGGGACAGGTGTTGATGTACTAAGTGACCAACTAATATATGGAACCCATTATCCTGTCTGACCCCCTCACATGCAACTAATAAAATAATAGTATATATACTCCATCTATTAGATCACAGATTAGTGGTAACAGATATGCATATGGCATACATATATGCATAGAAAATTAGAAACAGAGAAGGATATTCAATGTGGCTAACTGTTAAGTCTTACTTTAGTGGAAGGCTGGAAGCATACATGCAGTGAAAACACAGAGGGTGAAACAGAGAGGTTCCCTTGTTAAATTAAAGTTGTTTCCTTTATTTATTCAAACCTTCTGGAAAAAAAAGTGAAGGGAGAGAAACTGAGAAACCAAAGCAAAACCTGTGTGTGAGAGAATGCTGGGTTGTCCTGAAGGAGTTGTCGCGAATTTGCGATCGAGTCCAAAGATGTTGTCCTTGAAGGAGTCGCTGATCGCTGATGGGGCTTGCGATGTTTGTCGCGCGAAGGGCCTGCGATGGGTCTTCGACTCTCCTTGCTGCGAAATCGATGGGTCGCGATGAAGTCGAGCATTTGAGTTGCGATGGGATGAAGTTGAGGCCAAGTCTGTAGAAAGTCAGATAAGGGGTTTTGCCTTTCTCCTTTTTTTCCTTTTTAATTGATGGGTCATGGGTATTATGTCCATGGGTTAATAGGTAGATGAGTAAAACATTGTGCGCCTTGGCAGCTCCACCTCAAGTCGACCCTCGCCATGCCCTTCTCTCCATCGCCTGGACGCCTAGGCGACGCCGTGACAACTACGGACTGATCCTTGTAGTTACGGGTGTTTCATTGGTCATTTTAGACGGTTTATACTTTTATAAGAGTTTATGTAACCCCAAACCAATGACATCAGTTTTGAAATATGAAACCAAACCAAACCATTAAACTCTGCAACCCAAACCAAATCAAACCATTTAACAACGGTTTGGTTTTGGTTGGGTTCATCGGTTTAAAACATCCTAAAACATAATTTTTTGACAAAAATTACATTACAATTGTAGTCTACTCAAGTCTAGTCGGAACTAAAATTTTAGGGAAAAAGCCAACCTCAATGGAAACAAACTAGCCAAATAAACCATCATTTTCTCTGGCACACTTCTCTAGCACCGACCACCAGAAAAAGTAACACGAGTCAAAGCTGAAACATTATAGCTCACACTACAGATCTGGATTAATAGGGTAAAGATTTTACATGACTTCATATGCTGAAATATTTTGTGTATCCATTTTGCTCTGTTTGTTGGTTTGTACATATATATATATATATATATCGGTAATGTTAGAAAAATATGCGTACCAAAGCTTGTTTAACAAGTCGCCGCATAGTCGATTAGTCCTCGACTCGGCGACGACTAAGCGTCCAGGTGGTGCGAAAGGAACTAGTCGAGGGTTGTCTTGTGACTTGGTGAATGGCTCAAAGGCGAACACTTTGTTTCCTAAGTCGTTCGAAACCAAGACGACTAGGCGTCGCCTAGGACAAAAGGCGTACCGTATCATTGTGAGAAATAACCAAATCAATGAAAAACAAAAAAGAAAGAAAGGAGGAAGAGAAGAAGAAAATAGTGGCTCAGTCATTTGTCCCATCTTCTCTTCCGATGTCTTTCTCCTTGATCTTCGATCGCGTCTCTCTCTGATCTGTTATCTCCTAATTTTCTCTTTCATCTACTATTTTTTTTTTTTGGTTTTGTTTTGCAACAGGACTCTCTCCATGTATTTGAAAGTATATATAATCTATATTATAATTTATGTACTTATTCCTTGCAAGAGTTAGTAGTCACTAGTCAACACTCAGTAAAAGTTAACTGGTCTATGGCTTTATGCATATACTAGTTGGCTTACGCTACACAAATACACCATACATCAACATATGTTATGTTGTTGATGGCAATGATTGAGGACTTTGACTCATGAGTGGACTTTGACTCTCTGTAAGCAAACAAAGCACTCAACATACAGAATAATGCTATATAGCTGTTGTACTACTAATATACTGTAAATTACGACACATAGTTTATATTAGTATTATATTATATGCATGATAAATAAATATTAATATTATACTATATATCTGATAAATAAATATTAATTTTATATTCTATACGTATGATAAATAAATATTAATATTATATATAATACATAATAAATAAATATTAATATTATATTATATATGTATGATAAATAAATAATAAGATTATATGTTTTGAGTCTATGAATTGTAATGCACTAATGTAGTGTTAATTATATTTAAGATGCTTGTGGGTAATTTTTTATATGCTTAGTGTACCTGTGAATTGAAAATAAATAATATATATATATGTATTTATTTATATATAAAATGCATGCTGTAAACAATTCACCGCTTTATGGACGATTGCGCCTAGTCGACTAATTGCTTAAACGATCTGCCACCGACTCGCCTCAACTTAACGCCTCAACAACTATGGTTCAAAGGTATAATTATAACAATGCTGCTCAGTAATCTATGTTTTAAAAAATTAAAGCTCTTGGAAAGAGTTTATAATTTAATATATGATAGTAGTAAATTTGATGTTAACATTTACTTATTGAAATTCTTTTGGTGTGATGTTGATGTTGTGATACGTTTGATGTGCTGTGATGTTGACGTTGTGACATCTATGATGTGCTATAGTCATGTTGTACCCCATGTTTTGGTGCAGCCCTCCAAAGCATTAACACACAATGAACTTGGTTACTAGTTACATAAGTGATAAGTGTTATGCTTCTCTGTCCATTCTTTACAAAATCAAAGGCATTATTTGTCTCTGTCATTGATAGTCATTTATTGATTTAAATCTCATGTAACTAATCGGCATTAATGTGTGTATGAATGTTCCATATTCAAATTGTTACTGTTTATATACCTAATGATGTTGTTAAGGAGGTTACTTTTCCTTCTAAGTTATCATCCACTGTCAATTCTTTCCTATCCACTAAATTCTGCTATCTAATGTTCGTGTTTCAGCTTTCTCATGGACCTGATGGATGGGCAAATGAATTCTCAGCTGCACGTGAGCAGCATGGATCAGTTGATGATCAGTGGGTCAGTGGAATTTTCCAAGTTGCATGTTCAAGATCAAGATTGGGCAGATGAATTTGGACGCCAGGTTGATGAAGGAATACTAGGGGAGAATTTCTGCTGATAACTGGGCAGATGCTTATGATGAGTAAGTCCAATTGATTCTTAAAACAAATTCAACTCGATGCATTTTATAGTTTGGGATAGGCTGAAAATTAATTCCATATGAGTGAAAGTAGAAAGATAAGAAAAATTTAATAAGATACAAAAATTAGAAAGAATAAATCCTAAAAACAATAAAATGGCAAGAAATAATAATAAATAATAATAATAATAATTAATAATAATAATAATAAATAATTATAGGAAATATAAAAATGGGGAAAGGACCATAAACTGGGACGACTCAGTGATTCGACTCCCACTAGCAACATTTGGAAGGCAACTAAAAAATTATTGCTTCTACTGTGGACCACGGTAACCCCCGGCGCAAGTCGGGTAGCAAAACCGCTCTGGTATCGGGCTGGGGATGATTAGTCCGACCCGCGGGTCGGAAACTTACACCATTAACAAAAAATATAAAAAAAATAAAAAACCCACATATATAAAAAAATACAGGAAATGCATATATTTATATATTATATTATATTTTTTTTTTCTATATATATATATATTATAATATCCAATGGGAGAGGCAAAAAGGTAGTTATTTTTTGGACTCTTGGTTTCTAAACATTTTTAAAAAAAACTTTATCCGCTATTATTTTCTCTTCCACTCCCCCCATATTATCCAATTCACTCCTAATTTCTTCTCACCAACAATTTGTGTGTGCCAAAGTAACTGATAATATAAGGGCTAGAAATGACAACAATTAGAAAGAAAGAAAGTGAAAAGAAGAGACCCATATAACGAAAATAAAAAAGCCTTCTAACACCCTATTCGGCCTCCAATATCCTGCATTACATTCCTTAACTCGCTTTTGTAACAGGCTAATGGTCCCTCAATTATCTTACCGTTCATTCAATTTCATCTATGTACGCGAAATTTCCCCCAAGTAATTTTTTTGTCTATCACACCCCCCTTACATCTTCCTTTTTCCCTGATACAATACTCTCTTCTCACTAGAGCAATCTACAGGCCTTCATTGGGACTTATTTTAGAATCTTTTTTTTGTAATCAGTCCCCCTATTTCCATTGTACCTTAAATTTGATTTTAAAACCAATTTGAGTCTTCCTTTTATTGTGAATTTATGGTAGTCCCTTTTGGAGAAAAATGTATATCAACCTCAACTGGTTTTCATTCTTTTCTGACTAGGTTGTTATTATGCTTTTACACTTCTTTTTTCGTCATCTTCTTTTTATATTTTTACTTTTATTATTATAATTATGTTTTTATAAAAATTTTGGATTGCTTAAAGTAACAATGTAGTTTCAGTTAGTTTTTTTTCTTTCCGTTCCTTTCTGGTTGATAAGTCAACTTTTGTTGCTCTAATGATGACCTCTTTTCACTTGTTCATAAAGTGTAGAATGTTTGGCAAAATTTGTCACATGTTGGGCACATGCTGGAGAATAATTTTTATCGTTAATTTTAATTTTTGTAAAAGAAATATGGAAATGCTAGTTTAAGGCTCCCTTTTTAATAATTACTTGCATGTTTCTGAAATTGATGGGGTAGGTACGTAATATGAGCAAGCGACTGTCAAGCCAGCGATCAGAAACTTCAAGAGGGGGTCTATGTCTTTTCTGATTTTAAATCCATATGATTGGTCATTCCCAATCCTTTGAAAGAGTAGGTCAGCGGAACTGTTCCGCAAGGGGTTATTACGCTGAGGCAGTGCTTGCTTTGGAGGCTGAAGTGCTGAAAGAATCCTGACAATGCTGAAGGTTGGAGGTTACTAGGCATAGCCCTTGACGAGAATGATGATGATCAGCAGGTTTAGTATGCATTTTTTATGTTTTCCCCATCCCACGCATTTTCCTTGTAATTCTGTTTCTTTCCAGAAGAAGCCATTTTACATAGGGTGCTTGCCAAAAAGCTGTAAACCTTTTTGGTCAATACCGTGTAGCTTTAACTTTTAAACAATCTTTGGAATTTTTGTTAGAGGCAGCTTTATGATGCATAAATGGGATGACGTCAAAATCATTTTTTTCCCCTGTATTTGTTTTCCAGAATTTCTGGTGACAATATGAATTTGTCATTCTGAAAAAGAAAGGATAAGAATGGTGGCACTGAATGCATTTGTTAAATTCCATTTCTTAAATCTAGTTGGTTAGAATAAGTTCTACACTGGGTTATATTGTAGCCTTATGCAAGTTTATGTAGATGCCAAACTTTGATTTCTATGAAACATTATATTGGAGTTAAATTTTTCTGTATTTGGTTTTCTTTATATTATATTTTTTCAGGTTGAGGGCTGAAATATGGCTTCAGTTCAATTTATGTATTTACTTTTGTTATAATAAGTTGTCTTGTATATCAATGGGGAGCCATTTTGACAATGCTAATATTTGGTCTTGGTATACTGGAACCATCTTTATTAGGACATAATTTCCTCTTTTTGGTTGATAATCTGGTTTGATGACAGGCTATTGCGTCTATGATTTGCGTGCACATGAGGGGATCCAACTAACCTGGAAGTGATTCTAGCTCTTGGTGTGAGCCATAAAAATGGTAAGGTAATGTTACTGGAAGTACATATTGCTTGCGACACCTCACATTTTTATACAAAACCTGCTAGTGGGAGGAAGGACCTCCTTGGGATACGTGACATAAAGCTAAAGTGAGCCAAAAAAGGATCTTTTCGTGTATAATCCTGCACAATCTTGAATGTTAAATCAGTTCTGGTATGTAGACCAAATAATACAATGCCAGCAAAAGTTTCTAGAGTCATAGGAAGTTTGCCATATATGTTACTTTGTAATGGGACTTTAAAGTTGTGCTATGTGCTTGAAGTTTCTTGGAATGATTATTAGTGCAAAGTTCCACAGTTTCGGGAGTGCATAGATATTACTCCCCCCTGGTATAGTGATAACTTTTGTGGTGGACAATAATAAAACTAGATATTATTGAAAATCTATGAGTTGGAACAAGCAGGTCTGTCATTAAAAGTATTTTATATAGTTGGCTAAGTCATCATCCGAAGTATGGGACAATTGATCCTCCAGTTTTGTCTGAATTCTCTATTTATGCTGATGTAAGTATCATGATAACTCATTCTCCCTTTCTATTTGTAGGCTTATGTGTGTCATAGTTTCTATATCAATGTTTTTTGTAATGTTGCTTGCCATAAGCTATTGGTTGGCAATGTCTAGAACCTGATAATGATAAAAGATAAAGCCAA